>OZ020564.1:12601220-12994465 GCA_963971465.1 Lepidochitona cinerea | reverse complement strand
TAACCAGGTGCAGCTAATCCTATTGTTTTACTCCATACAGTCCGAAGATTTGTGAGAACTCAACTACTAATTGTACGTTATCTACAATTATTATTTTTTTCGTAATGTATAGCTTATCAAAGAGGTGCTCCACGCGAAATCAACTACCAACCTATTTCTCTTGTGACTTTCTGTGGTGACTCCTGTTCATAGTCGGTGCCCAGTTGTCCACAATCGTTGTCACCCCAGGTAAAAACCTGTTAAAAAAAAACAAAAGCAAGTGTCTCTAATGAATTGATTTTTCGGTTTTTCGAACTAAGATAACTTCACTTTAATCTCAAAGGTGTGAGTTAATTGAACAAGAAGAGGTGGAATGGGGGAGGGGGGTGCGGTCAGAGGAAACTTAACTTTTTGTAGACTTTCGTCTACATGTAGCAAGTAACCCATCAGTCGACTTGGTTTTAATTTTGATTGATTGATTGATGTTTTACGCCTCGCTCAAGGTTATTTCACTTATAGGGCGGCGTTGCCAGGTTTAACGAGGGAGGAAATCGGGCTGATTTCCCGGAGGAAATCCCAAACCTTCGGTGAGTACCTGCCTATGGCAAGCCGTTTCGGCCTATTTAACACATCTTGCATTCATTTCCACATATGTGCACTTCAATTCCACATATCTGAAATAGCACTGAATTCTTGATATGTGAGTCGTGTATTTAACATATGTTGAATTCATTTCCACATATCTGAAATTCTATTGAACATATCTTGAAAGGCACTTACATTCAACATATGTGCAAGTCAATTCCACATATCTGAAATTGCGCCGCGTTGCAAAAATCACAATCACCGCTTCCTGGGCGGAAGTAGAGAAGGTAATTATACACAAGATTCCGTCCAAGGAGTATAGTCCATCTAGTCCATCTATACTCCTTGATTCCGTCCTGTATCGACGGGCAGCGCCATGTTGAGAGAGGACAAATATAGTTGGTGCGAAGTGACACGTGTGGTAACACACTCGGGGAGCATGCATTTTCTTTACTAAAACAACCCGGCAAATGTAGGACACATATCACAAAAAAATCACAGATATCTTAAATAGACGTGTATTCAAGATATGTTGAATTCTACATAGGCCTATCTGAAATGTCAATTTTTGATATGTGCAGCACAGGATTATTTCCAGATATCTTAAAATGATTTGCACATATGTGCAATTCAATTCCCGATATGTACATATCAGGAATGAATTCAAGATATGTGGAATTGAATTGCACATATGTGCAAATGAATTGTACATATGTGCAATTCAATTCCTGACATGTACATATCGGGAAATGAATTGGACATATGGGGAAATGAATTCAATATATGTTAAATAGGCCGACACGGCTTGCCATACCTGACAACTCTTCCATATACGCGACCAAGTGAAAAATTTACTCAGAAATTGTTCAATTTTTATTTGGTCTGAGTGTGATTAGAACCCGCGCCGCATCGATGTGTGGGACTGAGGGACGATCACACCAACCCACTGGACAACTGAGGTCCCGATTTTGTTTTTGAGAGTGTATAATAGGCCTATAAAAAATCTGGACTTTCAGCATAGTTATCCTTTTTTTTTGCAGAAGGATTTCCAGAAACTTGGGTGCTTATCTAAATTATATGTCATTAATACTTTTAAACACTACTTTTACGAACAGTTAAGTCGAAATCGCTTCGAACTGTGTTTATAGAACTCGAATTGATCACATTTCGTTTTCGTGACGAATAGATTTCCAAAGTGAATTGTTAGCCATCTTGAATTTGACTGTCAGCCATCTACTTTGTTGACACATACTAAGATTTACGTATAATATGGATTACAGACAAATCGAATCTTTATTCGGTCTATTTGCCAGTTGTGTGAGTAATAAACTAATCATTTTTCACATTGCCAGTCTCTGAAAATATACTGTATACTGACACCATTATTAATGAAATTTTGTCATGCGCAGTAGACTAGTCTTTTGATTATTCGTTTAAAATCGCGAATTTTGCTAAACTAAAATCTAGTTAAAAGTTTAGGTAATATATTTATCAAGAAACAGTGTAATTAGTATAGGACGACTTAACCATGATGTCACCTTAATTTGAGTTAGTTACGTAAACAATTACCTCCCCTTCATCGCTAAGCGCCATAGAATGGTAATGGCTACATGCCACCTGGATAATCTTTTTGTGTTGAAGATCAGGAACTACTTCAGGGGAGCGGGGATTGCTGGAAGAATCGTTACCAAGTTGGCTGCTGCAGTTTAAACCCCAGCTAAAGAGAACTCCATCTGAAACATTAAGATGTCACCTCCAAAGGGCTACTTGTAAAATGTAGGCCAATCGCTCGGGCCAGACGACAAGAGGACTAAACTCGATCTCGGATGTGAACATGTTACGCATGCTCAATGAGATAATAAAACAACTCGATCCAGCATGGCTGCGATCGATTTGAGTTGGTAACGCTAGCACAGATGAATCCATGAATAAAACCAGTCAAGCATGAACCCGCATGACCAGACGAAGGGAAACCACAACAACAAAACCTTCCCTTTCTCCCTCCCCTCACTTCCGGTATATTAAGCTAAACTGACCGCCTTACGGCCAGAAGTTTTACATGAAAATCATTAATGTGATAAATATGTGTATACAAACAATACGTGTATAAATGTGCCTACTGCTTTGTTGGCACTGGAAAAATCTACACAATAACCTTTCTGAAAAATAAGTAAAGCAATGTCCCTTTGTCACTAATATGCGATCCTATAAAAAAAATCTGACGTCGCCTTAGAATTTTTCAAAGTCCTTATAGAAAGAACAAATTTAGGTTAGTTGTGCCGTAACACCTATTTTACTTTGATTTTAGCACAAAAGATGTGAAGGTGGGGGTAGAACTTTCGAATGGAAAAAAATCTTCCAAACACAAAATATCGGTCTATAGCAGCTATATAAAAATCCAAAATCCTCGCTATGCTAAAAACAAAAACTGACAGAAGGAAAACTAACCTGTATTTATCGCTAAACAATGGAAAGCTCCAGTCGAAATATAATCAATATGTTGATGACAAAGAGCTTCGATTCTTCTTGGTTCGATACATTCCTCCTCGTCACCTGAATAATAATAATACCACAAACTCTGACAATAGACACAATTTTGTAGAGTTTTTTCATCGGATAATAGGTTAAAATTTGCAACCAAAGGTTCATGAAGGCACACAGGCTCTGATTTCCGTGCAACTGTTTCTACGTCGGGCGTAACTTACGCACAGGCCCTTATTTACGCCTTTAAACGTTTCAGTTAAAAAAAATACATGTGTTAAAGACAAATGGTTATGTTACAACACATTTTTTTATAAATATGATCGCTCAGACAATAAGAGGGTTTGATTGATTGATTGATGTTTTATGTCGCACTGAAGATTATTTCACTTGTATAGCGGCGTTGCCAGGTTTAGAGGGGGAAGAAACCGGGCTCATTGCCCGATGGAAACCACTGACCTTCTGCGAGTACCTGGCAACTCTTCCACGTACGGCGATGGTGTAAAAAATCCACTCAGAAATGTTTCAATTTGTATTTGAAGTTCATCGACAAACCAAATGAGTGACGTTGGAATAAGGAAAGTTCATACAGCCTGTGACCTTTGTTTAAGTAAACCAATTCAATTAACCGGGACGAATTTCCATTCATTAGAAACTTAAGTTAGTTCAGAACACTACCTTTGTGTACATTCTCGATACTAGTAACCCTAAAAAGCTTTTAATTTGTTCTACGTAAGAAAAATAGATGATAATTTTAAAATGTTGTTTTAACGGATACATGTCAACATTTTGGCAGCATATGCCACTTTAAGGCGAGATAAAGCTGACACACCTGTCCCCAAATGACCAAACTCGTTCGATCCCAATCCAACCACCTGGTCATCTTCTGTGATGTATAATGCACCGCCATATGGAAACACAAATATTTTCGTAATGTTGTCTTTGGTATAATTATCCAGTTTTCCAAAAATTGGAAATTTGTCAAGAAAGCTGGCCGACATCGCTAGTTTCAGTAAATAAAAAGAATAAATATTTAATTCTTAATTCAATGAATAAACAAGAATATAAGACTTTCTGTACCTATATTTGTTATATGCTTGAGCGACATACAAAATAACAAATTCTTTTATTTAGGGTTGGGTGACGGTGACAGGGGGGGGGGAGGGGTCTTTTGGTGTTGAGTAATATTTAACCGTTTTGGGAATTTTGTAATTTTAAAAAAACCTTGACTTACAAATTACTTGAACTAAGATTACTTGAACAATATTTACATTTATGACAATCTTCATAATGATTTGTAGCAAAGATGTTCGCTTTTTCGTTCTACCTGGTTATGCTGTGAAAACGTTCCTATTTTATATTTCCTAGCGCCCAGGAAGGGACGTAGATCATTCATATTGCGCAAGGGCGTAGACAAGTTTTGGAATTTGGGGGGCTGAATTACTACCCCAGTTCAATAGGCGAGGGTCCCGGGGCCGCCAAGGCCCCGGAAGCTCCGCTGTCCTAGATCGCCAGAGGGGCGTTGTGGGCTAATAACAGGACATAAATATGAGCATCAACCTATTTATCAAACGAAAGGATTTTCCTGGTGTTTTTGCCATTTTCCAGGGTTATTCGGTCATTTTTCTGATTCTGTTGGCCTATGATGTCGAAAGCTATGTATATGCCCGGATACATTCCTTACTTCTTTGGATTATGTATCTAAGGAACTCTGCCTGGATGGCGGCTGCCTACATGAATGATGGATCAGAAGAAGTGTCACAATGTGGTTACAGCGAACATGTTTATTGAAAAAAAATAGTGGCGTCTTTTAAACCACATGGAACCACGTAAGAAAATCCGCACAGATTCCACTTGAAGGGTGCGATTTTTATCTCAAATTTATTGACAAATGATAAAGCTTTCTTCTCACAAAATATCTCCCCAACACGACATGGCCGATCGTTTATTTAATATTGAATAATTCAGACTGTTGTTGCATTGGAAGGAAGGAATTCCATGTCACGGTCACCGGAAGTGTTGTTTTACAAGTCCTCTGTATAATAATGCTGAGAAAATTGCTCACGGTCTTGAATTGATGGTAAAATCACGGTCGAGTTATATGAACTTCGTACTCCTTGAAAAGCCTCTACTGGACTCATTTGACCTTTCCCCCCGAAACGTTCTTTTATGGCAACGGATGTCCAGCTGAAGACCCCCCCCCCCTTGTCCACTCCTATGTTGCGGAATGCACCGCGACGTATGTCATCATTCCAACTTTCGCCTCCTGCACAGATAAATATATATATATATATATATTTATGAACACTAAAACACACGGGAATAGCGAAAATCTTCATCTTCTTCATCCAGTTCTTCAGAAGTTGAAGATTCGTCAAGGGAGTTCTCCGTCATCGTTAGAATTTCTGTAAAAAAAATAATAAATGTATAATGTTTAATTCTAATAATTATAAATTCCATCTCACAGCCTACGATTAACAAACAGGTATACACACGATAGGTGATTACATATGCCGAATGTTTTGTTGGCACCATCTTACATGTTCCCATTCCGTGTTTTACCTTGGTGGACTGCTCAATTACAACCTGTAAATTAAACAGTGCCCACTGCTGGGAATGTGAGAGTTGTCTTTCCTATCCATACAGAGTCTTGACCAATCAGACTGTTGCTGCATTGGAAGGAAGGAATTCCTAGCATTGCAAGCATTACCATATACCGCAGGCGTAGAGCGACTTAGTACATGGTCGCTCTACGCCTGCGGTATATGGTAATGCTTGGAATGCTAGGAATTCCATGTCACGGTCATCGGAAGTGTTGTCTTACAAGTCCTCTGTATAATAATACTGAGAGCATTTCTCGAGGTCTTGAATTGATGGTAAAATCATGGTCGAGTTATATAAACTTCGTAATCCTTGAAAAGCCTCTAATGGACTCATTTGACCTTTCAGCCCGAAACGTTCTTTTATTGCAACGGGTGTCCAGCTGAACACACGGGCACAGCGAAAATCTTCTTCACCTTCTTCATCCAGTTCTTCAGAAGTTGAAGATTCGTCAAGGGAGCTCGCCGACATCGTTAGAATTACTGTAAAAAAAAGAATCAATATATAATTCTTAATTCAATGAATAAACAAAATACTTGTACTTGGTTCTGTTGTGAAAACGTGCCTATTTTATATTTCCCAGCGCCGAGTAAGGGACGTAGATCATTCCTAATGCTAAATGCACCTCGACGTATGTGATCATTCAAACTTTCGCTCCATGCACAGATAAATATATATATTTATGAACACTAAAACACACGGGCACAGCGAAAATCTTCTTGTCTAAAATAACCATGGAGACAAGTTTCTAACTGTGTTAAAAACAAGTATATCATTTACTCCTTTATAACCCATAAATTGTGGCACAGAAAAACCTTTTGTGGAATCCATGAGGCTGAATTCCAGTGAATTTAAAATGATTTGTTGTAATTTTATTAGCTTATGAGTATGAAATCTTCTTTGTCATTCTTAATTATTGCTGCATGTATTCTACATATATTTTATCGAAGACAGTTTAGTTTTGTTCCCAGTTAGCTTAACTACACAGTTTGTTATGTCACAATAGGATTGTAACATCCGCTCAGTAAATCAGAAATGTTTTCAGAATAGATCATAACATGTATGTAGGATTGTACAGTTAAATGACCTTTGTAATCTCTTCAAACATTTTAGCACGTGAAACTGTAAGGATTTGCATTCACACTCACCTACACTAAATGATAAACGTAACTTCCAATTGGATTTTCTTTAGCTCTGAAATATTACTTGGGTGAAGTAAGCCGAGTTTCATTTAACAAATAAGAGTAATATATAATTCTCACACCACCTCAGTATGATTCGGTGATTATTGTATTTATAGTTTTGCTTATCTCGGTCACAAAGTTCTGAGCTCTACCCAAAACATATACTCTATCGTTGACAATGTTTTGATGTGTTGTTTTCGTAAATAGCCTATAAAACTTTTGAACATGAACTAAACAGTAAGGTGGTTTTGGCTCGATACCTTCACGTAAGTCGGCGTCTCTCCATCAGTAGCTACGTTATCAAAATTCATATCTTTCGGACTTTAGAGAAATCTTCCATTCTGGCACAAAAATGAATTCAATCTACTAGAGACATCTACAGCCCAGATCCTCGTTACTTCACCCAACCAGACTCTATTTGTAATCTGTGACTTTTATGCTTCTGCAATAACTTGAAGTATGTATACTTTAACCAAGAAATTCGTCTGTGAGTCTTCACGCCATTTCATCTTGTAAATTGCCGGGTCCAACCTAAGTGTCTACGGCAAGGCAGTATCTGTTTTATTTGAACAGAGGACTCGTCTCTTCTGAAAGGTTATATAAATTCCAACCCTGGACGCGTGGGATAAATGCATCATCTCATCTAAAAGACACGCCCATTTTCTCAAATCACCTCAGCGTCTAAAAATCTTATATTGGCGACCCCGACGAGACCTTGCGGTTTACAAGAGGACAATGGCTGAACCAGTGAGGCTACAGGATCTTCAGACCTTAACAGGAAGTATCAGCGGACAACTTCAAGCCATCAGAGAAGAGTTCACGGTAAGATATGATAGACACATTCTTAGAAATAGACTTAAAGAATATATTGACTCTATTAACAAATGTTGTGGTTCTATATACCAGCAGAAGTAAGAGAATGGACAGACTCTTGTGATTTAGCTATATCAATGTTTCCCGATGTATCTGGCGTACCTGCTCAGATAGCTTTAAGAACCAGTATCTGTGCTCGCCACAAAGAAATAGAACTGTTTTGAAAAGCTAAAGTTAGGGATACTGTGTTATGGCAAGATATTTCTTGTCATGTAATGAAACAATTTGTGTCATACCATGAAGAGGAACGTTTAAAAGGTCAGCTTGACGTAATTTCTCAAAAACCAGAAGAAACTATTACTGCTTTTAACCGTCGCTTTAAAGAATGATCCCACAGGGCGTATCCAGAGGACGGTGAAGAATCGGCCAGAATCAAACTGAGAGCCTATGTAAGGGGACTGAAAGATCGAAACCTAGCGGAACGGGTGATAACCTCTCGCGAAGCTAAACTTTCAGAGGAAGCCATGGAATACACCGAATCTCAAGAAGCCGGGCGCGAGTTATTCCGAACGATGGTCCCCAGGCAAGAAGAGGCAATATAGATTGGAGAGCTTCAAGCGCGAACAACTACTTCACCCAACGAGCAAGCCATCTTGATCGAAATACAACATTTGCAGAGAGAGTATAGCAGAACGACAATCTCCAGGACCAAGTTGATCCCATCCGCCCAAGCGCAGGATTCTAAACAGACCCAGGGATATCGTGTGTTGGACATGTGGTGGTTTTGGACATTACCAAGCTCAATGTTATACACTGCTTGATAACCCACCAAATCTAACAAGAAACAGAGACAGATATGTGTTTTTGATCCCAGAGGACGTGGGTGTGGCGAACGAGGGATTTCACGAAGAAATACACAAAGGCAGAGACACGTAAGAATATTTGATCATCAAAATGTCTCTCAAAACAGTCAAAATTTTGCGGGAAACGGTTCAGGACTGAGACGGCGTGTGTTGGCAATGGCCGGTTCTCAGTCCAATTAATGATTCACTCCATTGCCACTTCGACGTTAATATATACAGCTGCCTCTTCGTCACTTCTTCGTCAAGATATCTGGACCAAACTAGGAGCAAGGGGATTTCTTAAGAAAGCTAAACCAATGTTAGCTATTAGCAATACACCCATCCCATTACTAGGATGTACGGAAGTCACATTCAATAACGCATTGCCAATACCTGTCCATATTTGTCCTGATATGACATATCAGTGTATTTTGGGATCGGACGCTCTCATTTTAGGAAATGCCAAACTTGACTTCCCTAAAAACAATTATATTGGTTTAATAAACAGTATGTATGGAAATCTGTTAATGGATTGATGGTATCCACTTTCTTTAACACAACAGGCAACTCATTAATAGATAAAGTTGTTGAAGAAAATCGTGACCTTTTTGACATAACTAAAACGCCGGGTGCTGGACGTCATCCTAGCGTTCGATGTACTATTCCCACTGGTGATCAACCACCCATTTGTCAACGAACTTACAGGTTACCTTTAAATAAAAGGGATGTGGTGAAAAAAAGAAATTAAAGAAATGCTGGACGCAGGCATAATTAGAGAAAGCTCTAGTGTCTGGGCCTCTCCCATCACCCTGGTGCCTAAAAAGACACCACATATTTCAGGTTACTAAGAAAGATTCATATCCATTACCTTTAATCGATGATATCTTTAGTAGCTTGGGAGGTAGCAGTGTTTTTTCTACACTCGATCTCAAAGCCGGGTATTGGCAAATTTTAATGGCAGAGGAAGATATTGAGAAGACCGCTTTTATTTGTTCCGAGGGATTATTTAAATTTACTGGAATTCAGCCTGATGGATTCCACACTATGTAACAAACAACAAACAAAACGGTTATAAACTCCATCTCATAACCTGCAATTAACAAACAATACGGTTATAATCTCCATCTGACAACCTACAATTCACAAACAACAAGGTTATAAACTCCATCTCACAGCCTACGATTAACAAACAGCACGATTATGACAAACAGCACAGTTATAGCAGACAAAATGGTAATAAATTCCATCTCACAACCAACGATTGGCAAACAACTTGGTCAGCACAGTAAATAACAAACAAATGGTCATAAACTCCATCTCACAACCTACAATTAGTGTTACGATACCGAACGATAATAAAAAGTAACAACAGACCAGCATATTTTATGTACAAATTTTGACTTATGTTAAAAAGCAAACGGACTAACTTATTTACAGGCAAGTATTACATAAACGTTGGAAAGAAAGCATATATCAAAATGACCAAGTTAAGTAATTACAGTTCCGAGAAATCTGTAATCCTTTATAAAGTTCACTGGTTTAAATCCGATGACCCCGAATTTACGAAATATAGATCCCCAGAATGAATCTTGAAGACACACTGGTAAATCCACAGGATAAATTCTTGATAGAATTCACAAGTCAGGTATCACTGACAAAGCAGGCTGAATATCCACAGAGTTAATACTCAAGAAGTACAGTTCACAACTGACTCTGTCACAGACGAGATCCAAAATAGTACATGTACCGGGTTCAGATAGAAAACTGAACTATATTATAGTTTCCGAGTCCAGATAAATACTAACCCTGTCACAAGTCGAATATCGTATTCAAAGATAGCAGCTTACGAGCTGTATCATACAGAGTTCAGATATAAATCTGAAACATAACAAATTATAGCACCCCGAGACCAGTTGGAAACTGACTGATTGATAACGATAAAACAACGTCTTATATACACTCTCAGTACTTCCAGAAAGATCTGAGCATTTGCATACAAATAGAGTATCTCGAGAATCTCCTTGGATCTACGCATTACAACAAGTTATGAATTAAAAAATAGGCCTGAGCTTACCTCACTATAGAGACTAGAACTTTCCAAGGAGTCGTCATAGTAACAGTTGGGAATATAGGTCAAAATTGAAACATTGTTAACAATTGGTAAACAAACAGATAATACGTCACAATCGAGAAATTTCTAAGTCGATCAAAATATATACATAACCATGTAAACAGTTCAGCTGTACGTAATATTAGTTATAACAAACAACATAGTTATAAACTGCATCTCACAACCTGCAATTAACAAACAACACACGGTTATGACAAACAGCACAGCTATAACAAACAAATGGTTATAAACTCTATCTCACAACCTACAATTAGTTATAACCAACAGCGTGGTTATAAACTACATCTCATAACCTAGAATTAGCAAACAATACGGTTATGAACTCTATCTCACAACCTACAATTAACAAACAACAAGGTTATAAACTCCATCTCACAACCTACAATTAACAAACAATACGGTTATGAACTCCATCTCACAACCTACAATTAACAAACAATACGGTTATGAACTCCATCTCACAACCTACAATTAACAAACAATACGGTTATGAACTCCATCTCGCAGCCTACAATTAACAAACAACATGGTTATAAACTCCACCTCAAAACGTACAATTAAACAACACGATTACGACAAGCAAAACAGTTATAACAAACAACATGGTTGTAAACTCCATCTCACAACCTACTATAGATACGTAACCATTGTCAATGTATTCCAAAAGGATTTCAGAAAATTCTACCGATCAAGGCTAAGCTCCTGTCAGTCGTCAACCTAATGAAATACCATAGGTTTAGTATATTACAACAATTTATGGGGTGTAAAGGTCTAAATTATATACATCTTTAACACTTCAGAAACTTGTCTCCATGGTTATTTTTCCCTGTGCCCGATTTTCCCTGTGCCCGTGTGTTTTAGTGTTCATAAATATATCTATATATAGGTCAGTTTAGTTATAAGATGTAAAAAATAAAGAAACGCAAGCTAGTTGGAAAGTGGACTGTAAATATTATGCCAGACGTAAAACTTACTTGTTGTACGTTGTGGAAGTAGCCTCAGAAAGTTTTGATCTGCTTACCGTTTCTTTGCCATAGGCCTGCCTACGTTCACTGTACAGAACCGTTACCGTAAGCGACCTGAGCTTCACCCCAAGAATTCAAGGTTTCTGGGTCATCGCTTTGTTTATGAGAAAGACATGTCTCGTCTCGGTTTTCGGTTAGGCAGGTATTAAAAATAAAGGATTTTGTAACTGGAAATGTGGCCGGTGAAAAAAAAAACAACAACAACATGTTTCTGGTTGTCCAAAACATAGATCTAGTCCATTTACCGCTGGAACGGGCTTGGGCTTCCAAGCACAAGTTTTACCAAACTCTCAAACTAAAAAGACAAAAATATTAGCCGTTACTATGCCAACCGACCTTGTATATGTCCCCCCCCCCCCCCCCCACCTCACACTGAATACTTCCTGTTATCCGACCTCACACTGAATACTTCCTGTTCATTGGTTGAAACCTGTCACGTGGAGACACTGTATATTCCATATTACGTCGCCGTGCTGATCCATACAGGGCGACTACCATATATGGCTTGTGACATCATGTCTAGACACTTGTCAGTCAAGCCTGGTCGTGCCATACATATTAGAAAACATCTTTCGGAGTTCCCTTCTGCCTTTTATGAAAGCCAATTGTCAGAAAGAAGGCTTGAATTCTGTACAATTTAGGTCTTCGGTTGGGTAAATTCGTTACAAGGTTTGTTCGAGGAGGGATACGGAAATACATGAGGTCAGTAAACAGAATATTGAGCTCGGCTAACGCCCAGCCCAATACCCTGTTCACTGACCCCATATCTTTCCGTATACCGCCTCGAACAAACCATGTAACTAATATCATTATACAACCAGTATTCATTAACCAATGGAAGACTAGCATTTGTACCACGTGTCGATCATATATCAGTTGATATTGGAGCCGAAATCGATATTGGATAGTGCTATTGGATTTTCATCCGGGTATCGGCAAAGAGAAGAGCGACTACGTCAGTTCGATGATGTGTAACGTTCGAATCTGACGTCACCGCGGAGTCGTCTGCTGCGCTCCTGTCGTTTTGTCAGAACCCTCATATCTCTGCAAGATGTTAGATGATGCTGATATAGATACATTTGTCGAGGGTCAAATACCAGAAAACACTAAAAAGAAATCGAAATGCGACGTTAAATTATTTCAGGATGTAGTTTCAAAATAACCGTTAATTTTAATGGAAAGTAAACTACTATGCGGTATGTACCGTAATTTGTAATTTTATAAAGTTTGGCTCTTGCAGGGCTTTCTTTTCTAATAATTGTGAATACGTTGAATATTGAAATAAATTATTGTGCTTGTTTAAAGTTAAACTTTAAAATTGTTGTTGGCGTTTGATTGCATATGTATAATAAAAAGATTATTATATGACCTCGCATCCAATATGGATATTGATTGTACTCGTCACCGTTGGGTTGAAAGTCGATATTGGACTCTACGCCTTCGGCGTCTCGTCCAATATCGACTTTCAGCCAAACGGCGACTCTTACAATAAATATCCATATTGGATGCGAAGTCATATAATAACCTCATAGTATTTCCACACATTAGGATGATTGGTTTTGAAATATTTCATTGAAAATATTTAAAAAAAAATACAAACATTAGAGATTGTCAACCGATTTCCAATCACTATTTATTTTCTAATCTTTACTGGATGAAAACCTACATAATCGTGGTTGTTTGAGAACTATACGGGTATTAAACTAAGTAATCACAGATAATCGCACAGTATAACAGACAATGCTTGAAAACAACCAATCAAAATGTCGTTACTCACAGCATCGTTATTCGTTTTCCAAGATGGCTGTGTACAAATCACTATTATGATCTTATTGAACGACAAGTTGGTAAGCCTTAATGATTTTTTTACAATTGATTGCTAAACCCCGTTCAGTACATCAGGGGGAAAGTGTACAAGAAGTAATTAACTCCCAGTTTCGCTTTTCGATGATTTCAGAATCGTATTTTTTTTTCACCTTGTGTTTTTTCCTGCATGTGACGAACGTTTATTCATTTTTGGCTAAAATAGCCCAAACATTACTTTAACGTACATTCTTAACACTAGAAGCACTAAAAAGCTTAGGAATTGCCATTCTTAAAGTGGCATGAGCTGCCGAAATTCACACTTTTTTCATAATTTCCGATCGTCACGACAGTAAGAGGCTTTGAAGGCCATCGAAAAACTAAATGATTGGCGTTGGAATGAGGAAAATCCATACAGTATGTGCCCTGTACAAACCGAAAACGTGTTCGAAAAGTAGCAAAATTTAAATAACCGGGACGACCATTCATTCATTCTAAGCCAAAGTTAGTTCAAAACAATACTTTACCGTACATTTTCGAGACTCGTAGCACTAAAAAGCTTCTGAATTGTACGTCTTGAGAAAAATAGCCAATAATCTGTTTCAACCTCAAAATATCAACATTTTGGCAGCTCATGTCCCTTTAAGAAAAATAGCGGATAATTTCAACATTTAGTTTTTAGGCAAAGCTGTCAACATATGGCAGCTTATGTCACTTTAAAAGCACACTTGCCGCGAAAATCCAAAATACTGTTTATATATATATAAAAACAGTAGGCGGTTTTCTGTATTTTTCCAAGACAGAAGAAGATAGGAACTTTCTATTTTTATCAAAAATAGAAAGTTTGGCCATCATTTCGTGTTTTTAATTTGAAATTGAAAATTAGATTTATCAAATACCCGCAATGTAAACAAACCCCGCACCTGAACATGTACCCAAGCGTCCTAATGTTTGAGTCGTGTGAGTGATCTAACGGCACAGTATAGTTTTACGTACTTTATCTGAGAAATACAGACTGACGATCGGGTAAGAGCGACTCGAAAAGCCTGCCGAGTGTAAACCACAGATAAAAATACCTGAAATGAGGGCAATTGAACCACTAAGTTAACCGACACTGATCGTTGTTGTTATCAGGCTTCGATTCTTCCGTTTGTTTTTCAACCCCGGTTCTACATTCTAAACCTAACTGGACATATTTCATGTGTCATGTGTTTAATTTTAGTGGTTTTATTCGTAGTAAGCTCATGCAAATTTGTTTTCTTAAAGCCCCACTTGCCACCGTCAACGTTTCTGTTTTACGCAACGAACCTCTAGAAAAACGTGCATGGAAAGAGTCATGATATAATAAATAAAACCCCCTCATTTAATTTCGTGAATTTTGCACACTTTGGATGTCTTTAAATTGTGTTGTAAACTGGTATGCATTACTGCAATCCGAAGTGTGTTCGGTCATGAAGGCGGTAAATATTAATGAGCTTTTTACCCATAAGTCACCGCGACAACAACACAAAGCAAATGGTCGAAGAGATGTCAGATTCAAGTGAAGAAATCAGGTGAATTGCTGGAAAGGTCCACGTGTTTGCTCTAACGTTATGTGCATACGTCGCCGCATATTAATTTTACAATGATAATACATTGTTAAAGTTAAATACTATTTAGACCCAAAGAAGAATGGAATTTTCGGATTTACGACTGCAAAGTTCAGCGAAAAGTATATTGTGAGGCTGCATACAGGGGCCTCTCGTTCGATTCCTGATCTCTTGTAAACAGCGACCATCTGCCTTAAGCGGCCACCCCACGATTTCCCCGCACGAAATCCGGTACTTATCGCGGTATAGAGCGACCAACTATATAATGCAACAGCGACCAGCTGTGAAGCTGATAAAGTATACAATGTATACACAAAACCTGTATTTAGCGACCAAAACTCGGTTCTATGATCCGTAAAACGCTCCACATGCATGGTCTTAAAAAATAAACACTGTGGCTTTACTCCCGATTTAGCATGCAATCCACGACTATCGTTGGAACTAAAGCCTGCAATTGAAGCCGGACACCAGCGTTCTGCATTGCTTTGTAAACTGTTATACTAAACAGACAAGAAAAACTGTCTCGAATAAAATGATTAAAGCGGCCAATACACGATCAGTTATATTGCACAAGCCTGGTTGCACAGTATAATTGCGCAATAAAATATCAAGCAGAGTTGCGAAAGTCATCAATATCGCCCATACACGGTCAATTTAATTGTCAATTCAGACTATTGACAATAATATTGCACAATATAGTTGATCGTATATGGGCCGCTTAACTAGAAGTAATGCACGTAGTATCATTGAGTATGCCCCCTTTGAGGAAGGGTGTTGTTTGGAGGGATGTGCATTAATTATCACTGAAGGTGATACATGTACATGCCCCCGACTAACAGGTACAAGTTGATCATGAAGTAGTAAGATAGATTCTGAATAATCACTACATTCAAAGAATATACCAGTTGCTGAGATGCTATAATGAGCAGACAACTGTTTTGGTATACCAGTAACATTTTGCAATCCTACCTCTATTCTATTAATGAAAGTGTGAAACCATAATAGAAATATTGCCTTGTAAATGCGTTAGATCTAGGTCATGCAGTGGTGGCAGCACAATGTAAATTTATTTTATTGAACAGAAATCCCATTCAGGACGTTATGCATATAAAAATGAATCATAATTTTCACATTATTGATATCCAAAAATTGGGACTCCCAGGCAACTTGTTTTCAATGATTATAATGGGTTAATGGTAATCAGGTTCAGACATAGCAGTATATATTTAGTATACATGTAAACTGATTTGAACTATGAACTATTGAATCGGTTTGTTGTTCAAAAATCTTCATGTACGATTTGATATAAATATATGATTGAATAGGCCTAAAAACATTTCAATTACTTTATTGGTAAATAGCATTTACAATTGCGAAGTCAGTTGCTGTACATAGCTGCCTGAATGCAAATTCGATCGGCAAAATAGTGATTGTACGTTGCCGTGTATTTCACTTCATTTTGAAATATTCCTTCCTTTCACACTCCGAAAAATACAATATGGATCTTCTTAAGTGTCTTAGGGAACACTCTCCTTTAAAAATATTTATTGTTGTTACATTTATGGAAAGAATTTAGGCGTTTAAAATACAAATTCGAGAAGGCCATTTTACCGACTTCGAACAAGCCGTGGAGGCCGGCAACATGCATAGTAAACTACTTCTTATACTTATAGTCGCCCTTGGAAATCTGAAATGTGTCGATTTTTATACGTTTTAAAATGACCCGAGGATTGCAATTTCACTCTGGAGTTTATAAAATCTCCGGTAAATGTCTTGTTTTTCACTACTCTGGACTCGGAAATTCCAAAATAACGTCCTCAGTGCCAAAAATAGCTTATCTGTTTTTAACTGGGTCGTGCTTTTAAAATGCCTGGCAGGGGCCCTGTGATTGACAGCGGGAACTCGCACTAGCAAACTGATTTCACCACCCGATTTAAGCACTTTTTAATCATAGATATTTAAATATCTCACCCATAGTCAGTATATTGGAGACAAGGAAATATATATTAAGATCTGAAGCTGTAAATATAAGGAATTTCTTTTCTTGTTATATACGTATGCTGGAGGTGTCCGTTCTAACCTAAACAAAGTTGGAAGTTATCAGTGAATTACGCGTCCGTTAAAGTAAATTAAACCTCTTAACCGTATTCGAAGATTGAAAAAACAAAACACAAAGCAACCAACAGATGCAACATGTGATTTTATTTGTTCATTTTCAAAATTAGTTGAAGTTGTAAGAAAAAATAACCATACGGCGTCAGTGGGGTTTTAGCCGACTTTTCTGTTGTCGCCATACGATGTCTTCGGTAATGAAGCAGGCTAGCACTCGACAGCGGTACCGAATGTGTTAATAAAAACATCAACGACGAAAAAAATACATGTTGCATAACTTGACCATATGAGCAACCAACACAAAAAAATTCATCAAGATCCGCCTGGTAGTATTCTTGATTCCGCGATCACAAACTATGTAGATAGAAATCACAGAAAAAGCTACCCGCCGCCATTTTTAATATGCAAATGAGCAGCGAGTGCATAGTGCGCAACGAGGCCGCAGGGTTAATATGCGTATAACATTTTACGAACATCCTTTCATTACTTTAGGAGAACAGTGATAAAAAAAAAATGGCCAGTGGCCGCCATTTTGAATATGCAAATGAGCAAAAAAGTGCATTGTGCGCAACGAGACCATAGGGCTAACATGCGTAAATTAGTTTACGAAAATCCTAGCCTTTCTTTACTTTAGGAGAAAAGTGACAAAAAGAAGAAAATCTAAATGGTCGCCCAGCGATATGCAAATGAGCAAACAAGTCCATAGTACGCAACAAGGCCATAGGGTTAACCTGCGTACAAAGTTTTACGAAGATCCTCTCATTACTTTAGGAGAAAAGTGATAAAAAGTAAAAAAACAAAATGGTCGCCTAGCGGCAATTTTGATATGCAAATGAGCAAAAGAAATAAATGTTGCACAACTAGACCATAAGAGGAACGTGCGTGTGAAATTTAAAGAAGATCCGACAAGCACTTCTCTTGGAATCGAGATCACAAAAGAGAAAAGTGATAAAAAATAGAAAATCAAAATGGTCGCCTAGCGGCCATGTTAATATGCAAATGAACTCAGAAAAATAGATGTTGCACAACTAGACCATATGGGGAATCAACACAAAACATTTTATCAAGATCGGTATAGTGGTTTTCTAGATTCCGCGATCACAAACTATGTAGGTAAAAATCACAAAATGGACGCCGGCGGCCATTTTATTATGCAAATGAGCAAACAAAATAGATGTTGCACAGCTAGACCATTAGGGGAACATGTCTATGAAATTTGATGAAGATCAGACCAGTAGGTCTCTTGAAATCGCGATCACAAGAAAAGTTTACAGACACCGGTCGACGGACGACGGACGACAGACGACGGTCGACGGACGACGGACCACGGACCACGGACAAAATTCGATTTGATAAGACCACCATGAGATCATGGTCGTCTAATAAAAAATCCTTTCTCTCAGCACACAGCAAGTTGCAGAACAATGTTTTTTTTATGTAAATGTCTTCTTTCCCATTACTGTCGCCCTTTATCTTAAAGGCACACTTGCCGCGAAAATCCAGAATACTGTTTACATAAACAACTGTAGGCGGTTTTCTGTATTTTCCCCAGACAGTAGAAGTTAGGAACTTTCTATTCTACCAAAAATAGACAGTTTGGGCATCATTTAGTATTTTTAATTTGAAATTGAAAATTAGATTTATCAGGTACCCGCAATGTCAGCAAACCCCAAACCTGAACATGCACACAAGCGCCCCTAAATGGTTGAGTCGTGTGAGCACAGTGTAATTTTCCGTACTTTATCTGAGAAATACAGACTGGCGATTGTGTAAGAGTGACTCGCAATGCCTGCCGATAATTTTTGGAGTGTAAACAACAGATAAAAAGGCCTGAAATTAGGGTAATTCAACCATTAAGTTAACCCACACTGATTGTTGTTGTAATGAGGCTTCGATTCTTCGTTTGTTTTTCATCCCATTTCTATATTTTAAATCTAACTAGACATGTTGTATGTGTCCTATGTTTGATTTTAGTGGTTTTAGTTGTTGTAAGCTAATGTAAATTCGTTTTTTTAACAAATGTTTAACAGGCTACGGCGGCAAGTGAGCCTTTAATTTTCCAAAATCTTTTCAAGACTTTGGCAAACCCTTCCTCTTTTGTTGGCGCTAGGTACTATTTCATAAAATACAGCAATCTACAACTAATACTATTTAGAACATGTATATGCAATTTTTTAGCAATTAAATTGCCAAGCATGGAGCTTGTTTCAGTCTCTTGTAAACATGGTAAACCCTGCAATATATAAAGTGAAATAATCTTGAGTGTGGCGAAAAACATCAATCAATCAATGAATAAATCTACCACTTTCCCCCAGCTTCTAGTTTGAGAAGAGTTACCAGGTACTCGCCGATGTTAGGGGGTTTCCTCCGGGCAATGAGCTCGGTTTCTTCCCCCCACTAAACCTGGAGAAATACTCTTGAGTACGGCGTAAAACATCAATCAATCAATAAATCAATCTTATTTGAAGGAGTGTATCCTGATAAACAAAAATAGAACCCTGCTGGGACGCTGGTTAGCCTTCATAGAAGTGGATATTTTTAAGGAGCATACAAGTTGCCAGAAATTGAATATTTCTTAACTAAATCAACTGCATTCGGTTGAGTTTTTAAGATATTTTTTAGTCAGATATTCGACCTCAAAATTTGACTTCCAGTAAACACAGCTTAGCCCTCAAAATTCACCCCAACAAAGGGCAATGTTTGACATGTTGTAATTACTTAACAGCAAAAAATTGCCCCAGACAGTCTGCATGGCCTTTGGTTAAGTTCATTAAGCAAAACTGAAAACACCTATCAGCTTATTCGTAATATGGTTATGAGTTCGATCCCGATAGGATTTGAGAAAAAAAATGTTCACAGAAATGTTTTGGTAATGACCAGCATCTGAATTGTTAGTCACCGATTTTCAGAACCCTAAAAACCTCGATTTTGTTTTTTTTTTTTTGCTTGGACACAAAGAGATGGGTTTCATACGATGGATTTTTTTAACCACTGGGGGGTTCAGGGACGCCAACATTTTGTTACCTGTGGATACTGGGACGTCTTGGAGAAAGTATACCACAAAATGGCGAGGATCTGAAACATGCGCTGGGTTAACATCTGATGAATGTCTGAATTGGATCCTTCCCTGAAAGAGAAAAACAAAAACAATGACAGAAACATTTGACACATGCATGATTTCTCTACTGTAGCATGATTTCTCTACATGTTGTGATTGATTGATTGATTGTTTGGTGTTTGACGCCGCGCTCAAGATAATTTCACTTATATGGCGGCGTTGCCAGATTTATTGTGAGGGAAACCGGGTTCTGTGCCCGGAGGAAACCCACGACTTTCCGCTAGTAACTGGCAACCATCCCAGATAGGTTGTTCGAGAGACTACATGTTCTGAGGTAGGACTATGGTGGCATATAAACTAGCATATTCATAGCTGGATAGTCTGTGATGATTTGGGGCAACAGAGCTGGAGGACGTGCCATATTGAAACATGTAACTCTTTAGAATCACCCCATTTGTCTCTGACTTTCGCTTAATTTAAGCAAAGCAAACAATCCAAACTTCGTACACATATATAAGAAACTTGTCTCGGTGGTTATTTTAGACAAGAAGATTTTCCCTGTGGCCGTGTGTTATAGTGTTAAAAATATATAGATCCTTTAGATGGTAGTTCCCCTGAAACAAACCCCAAAACTCACTTAATTTCCTGTCATATCCTCACCGTTTTCAGAGTTCAATTTCAAGGAAATGCGCGAATCAGAGATTCGGGCGGTCCTCAAGCACGGCAAACTAAAGAATCAAATGCAATGTGTGTTAAGTTTGGGCCAATTGCATTGGTTTAATTAAAAAAAATCAGAGAAAAATTGGATGATTCTAAAGAGTTACATGTTTCAATATGGGCCGTCCTCCAGTTCTGTTGGCCACACACCATCAATAAACTTTGGCCACAGAGTTTGAATATCACAAGCTAGCATATACACAGAGAACATGAGGTTAAACCCCTTGACATTGAATGATGTCATTATTTGCACATTTTTGTGACAAGATAGCCAATGTCCCTGAATGTCATCACCCTGACACAAGTGGGGATGTCAGCCAGGTTTTTCCCTCCACTAAGCCTGGCAATGGAGCAAAACTTAAGGAGTGGTATCAGAAGAAAGCTCTACATTGTACATTGTATCATCTTTGCCGCGGTTTTCTTTTGATGAGCAGGCTTCGACAAATCCGATACCCAGTGGACAGAGAGTGGGCGGGGCATAAGCGTTGAATAACTTCCCGATTTTGGAAGTTGTTGTATGGCTCTCTTGACTGGGTATCAGAGAGTAAACACGTGCTAGTTGATTGACAACGTCAATCACTAATACCATGATACAAGCACGTTATTGGATGACTCCCTCGAGTATCGGAGAAATTCTGAGAAGTTTGGCCTCGTGCTTCGAACTCGGCCACACCTCTCATAATATATTCCATACCTCGGGAAGCCATTCAATAACTCTAACTTAGAACTTTTTTATACAATGGAAATTGTCCCTATATTTGGTGCATGTGGCTTGCGCTACTTAAAAAATAGCGCCTTGGCTTCAGAAAAATTGACTCTTACCCAGTTGCAGCAGTTGTTTTGTTAGCTTTAGGAAGATTGATTGATTGATTAGTGTTTTACGCCGCGCTCAAGATTATTTCACTTATATGGCGGCGTTGCCAGGTTTATTGTGGGAGGAAACCGGGCTCTATGCCCGGAGGAAACCCACGACCTTCCGTTGGTAACTGGCAACCATCCCTCGAGGCGGTCTCGTTGACGTCAAAATTGCCTTAATGAGCTGCACTGCACTTGGGAAAGTCGCCTCAGCCTCCTTTGTCAAGACATCCACCGAGCCGGGTGTTAAACTATCTACCGAGCTTAGTGAATCCTTAAATTTCCATGTAGATTTTCTCGATGATTTTATCTGTAAATAAACGTACAAGAATGTTAATGTTATACACCGTGTTGGCAGATTTAGTGGTGGAGGAAATGGAGCTCATTGCATGAAGACACCTGCAGCTTTTAATCTAGATTTTGCGATTAATGAGAAATGATTAAGGCATCACCACAAAGTAAGTTGTTTGACCTGTGTCTTTATCAAGTGTAATCGAATTTAACATTTCAAAACAAGATATAAATAATATGTAAAACGATAACTATCTAATGTTGCCAATCAATTAATTAGCCCCATTTCTTGGTGATAAGTGATCGGAGCGGGTCAGCCCTTTAGTATCTCATAAAAATGCCCATTTGGCTACATGGTAAGATATCATTAAAGCACAACATTAAAATTTATGTATTAAACTACAAATAAAAAAATACATGCAATAATTAAGGTGATTTCTCTCCATTTCACGATATCTACCTGCAATTTAGCAAACAAGCGATTTTTTTAATTTTGTTAAATATCAAGTTCATTGATAAATTGATGTTTTATCCCGCACTTAAGATTATTTCACTTATAATTATGTGGCGCCGTTGTCAGGTTTGGCAAGGATGGAGGAGGAAGGGTCTTTGCCCGGAGAAATCCCATGACCGTTTGCTATAGTACTAATAGCTTACCTGGCATTTTTCCTCATATTCGGCGCGTTTGCATCTAGGTTTTGGCTATATTCACCAACGTGAATACCTTAACTGCCTCCTTGTTTTATAATCTGATATTCGTTATGTCGTCCGACAACCAGCAGATATCAGAATAGAGACGAGTAGGATTTACCTTGTTGAATTAGGTCACAGGTACAAGGAGTGCTCTCCCTTATCCACCCTCTGTAACTATAAATATGGACATTTATAGTAACAGAGGGTGGACAAGGGAGAGCACTCCGTGTACCTGTTATTAGGTTTTGCCTACATCATATTTATTTACTTACTTCAAAGCTAACAATATCAGCAGCTGTCTGCGTTAAAATAACCTTTTGGTTTTCTCCCAATATAAGTGGTAAAACGGGCAGGACGTTGAAGATAACTGTACTGATGTGATGACCTAAAACTGTTACTTTTTCGGCCCGCAGAAGGTGTTGTTGGTACTGTTTCAGCATTTGGATGGATGTGATTGACAGCCTCAAGCACACTGTTTCCGCTTGGTCTATTATTAATAAAGGGAAGATTTTCCTCGTTTTGAGTTTGAGCAATCCGTGACTTTGTGTTTGAACCGTCATCGCCATCATCATGTTCCAGATGATCAAAGGTACCGTCGTCAGTTTCATACTCAAGGTCAGAGTCATCGAGATCGCTGCCCGTTGTAAGAAGTAAAGCACGAGTGGACGTCAGGTGTCTTAGCGCTCCCTGATTAACTAGCACAGTTTGTGGTGGCAACTTCGAGTTTAGATTCTGAAGGTTTATGCAAACGCCACAAACTTTACCACTAAGTCGTAAATTTGGAAAAAAAAATTTAGTTGTTTGAGGAGTGAAACATTCACTGAGTTTAAAAATAAGACTGCATCCTTTTCTAGGGATTGTTTTTTTTTACAATTATGACAAGGTGTTTTAGAAAGTGGCTTGCAACCTATCTTAGGTAACATCTTTGTTGTTGTTGTTCTTGTTGAATTCGCGCGTGAAGCAGCCCAGCCATCAAAACATGAAGTAGAAGCAAGAAACGAACGGACTCTATATTTATTTCGCCGTTTTAACATACTGTTTATCCGGACCCACGGACTTATCTACCTTTAAACTCCAAGTGTATATATGGTCCAGTGGGTTAGAGTGATCGCCTCACAGACCATCGAGGAGGCGCGGGTTTGAATTCTACCTTCCATCGATGCGGCGCAGGTTCGAATTCCACTAAGACCAAAGACAAATTTATACATTTTTGAGTGGGTCGTCGTATGTGGAAGAATTGCTAGGTACTCGCCGAAGGTCGGGCGTTTCCTTCCGGCAATGATCCCGGTTTCCTCCCCCCACTTAACCTGGCAACGCCGCCACATAGGGCCTAAGTGAAATGGTCTGGAGTGCGGCGTCTAACATCAATCAAACAATCAACCAAGTGTAGGGCCTACCCTATATCCACAATGATTCTTCTTTTCCCCACAGGTGAGTGTGTCAGTCAAAACAATTGCAGTTGTAGTCCAGGCCAAAAGAACACTCTCTGACAAACCAAATTGCGCTCTGTCGAAACTCCGGGAAGACTGCAAGAAATGGGGTGATTCTAAAGAGTTTATGCTTCAATGTGGAACGTTCTCCAGCTCTGTTGGGCACACACAATCAATGTACTTTGGCCACAGTTTGGTTGATTGATCGACGTTGCAAGTTTTAGTGTGGGATGAAACCGGACTCTATGCGCCACAATTTGGATGTATCCAGCTAGCAAATATGACAATGGATGCGTGCAACAACTGGTTAAACTAGGCTAACTTTATTCATAAACACACAAATAGGCCTATGCCAACACTTAAAATCGTAATCATGATCCCGGAAAGTTACCAGTTCCATTCCATTCTGTCAATTAGCATACATAGCCTAATATTTCAACTAGGCCTAAACGTCATTTCACTTAGGCTAATCGGTGAAACTAAAGTGGCATGAACAGTTAAACATTGATTTACCGGTATCCGCTGATACCAATATTGGATTTGTACCTACTTTATGTAACTTTATAAGCAGCACAAACCCCAAAGTGTAGGCTACTCTACTGGGTTTTCACTCGAACGACCAATGTGGGTTGGTTGCCAGTTACCAACGGAAGATCGTGGGTTTCCTCCCACAATAAAACTGGCAACGCCGCCATATGTGAAATAATCTTGTGCGCGGCATAAAACACCAAACAATCAATCAATCAATTTAACCTTATCCGTTATTAGCACACATCGATCGAACGGTTTTAATACTTTTACCTATAGTTCTTCAAGGTATCGGTAGCCTACAGTAAGCACTTAACTTCTCAGACAGAATTATGACAGCTCGTGTCACTGTAAGGATTCACTCTACGTACACAAGGGTCCATTCCATATATCTATGGATACCTTCTACGGCTATATAATGATCCATTCCATACATTTAAGGATCCATTTTATGGGAACGTTTTCTCCGCAGTGGAAACCTATCTACCGCGGTAAAAACGTTTTACATGGTACTTATAGGGCTCCGTTAGAGGCGCGGGGGGGGGGAGGCTACATTTTTTAGTTCGGGGATATTCCCGGACCTTGACCAACACCGCACACCGTTTCTCATGCAGACGGCCATTTGAAATAGATCTGTTAGTGCTTCTCGAGGCCCTTTTAACCCTCGCCTTGGGATGAAGATAAGACAGTAATCCCCCCTACCCTATAATTTCAAAAATGTTCGTCACACCTAACTCAGTTTTGATTTTAATCAATTTTGCTTTAAAAATAACCCTAAGAACAAATTCCCGATCATCTGAGGACTCTTGAGTCCTCATAAAAATATAATGTATCTTTTTGTCTCGAATTATTTATTTCAAAATCATTTCTTCTATTAATTCATTTATTTTATTTTATGAAACACACCAAGATATCTGGGAGGAGCTCTATCATTTGAGATTTTGTTCCCTGCTTTCAAAAACTAACCTAAATAACACTATATACTGCATCTTGTGCTAGAAATACAAATATTTTTTGTGTGTCAAAAAGGGGTATGTAATGAGTTCGGATATATCTTGATAAGTCTCAGGAAAAGACTGTAGTAAAAACGTATGGATCGTAAGCTGAAAATCACACAATCACAGGGTAACAGCTAACCGATCTTCAAATACATCAAGGGTTATAGACCTAGTCCCAAACATTGGTCTCGTGCGATCTTGTGGGACTTCCTCAAGCTCTCAACCAATATCAACCTCAATGGTGATGACGAGTCTATCTTTGTGTACCCAAGTACTGACAAGTACCAATTGTGATGACGCGACTATCTATGCATAGCAAGACTAGTATTTGTCAGTACTTGGGTACACAAAGATAGGCTCGTCATCACGATTGGACAAGTACTAGTCTTGCTATGCATAGATAGTCGCGTCATCACAATTGATCAAGACTAGTACTTGTCAGTACATGGATACACAAAGATAGGCGTGTCATCACGATTGACTCTAAACGGGCTTATTGCAATGGGTGGACAACCCACTTAGAAGTCGGTTGTGAATACAATATATGGGGTTTGAGCTTCTGCAGTATTGGCGCCCAGACCAGGGTATGAGAAAAAAATTCTTGCAATTATTGCTTTTTAATATTGAATACAAGTGAAACCTGCTTTGCAAAATACTTAATACATAATTCTCACACTACACCCCTCATAATTTCACTCTCAGGCAGGGTGTTATTTTTGTCATAATCAACAAGTGAAATTATGGCCCAACTTACTGTTGATTGGTTAACAAACATGGTTTTCCAAGTTCAACTTATCAAAACACAAGCTTGCATTCTCGGCGTAGGGATAATACGTTCGTTCTTATTTTATGTAATAACTTGAAGAAATCCTTGTTAGATTACAAGTGATTGGCAGTATAACTGACAACTATGCGAGTCGGTAGCCAATCATGTTATGGTTTACATACAGTGGACTACATTTATGAAAAATAGTATGATTTTCCTACGATCACGTCATAGCTAAATAAGGAAAGTCTTTACATGTAGATGACATACTTCTTGACATTAACAAACTACTTCGTTTGCTTACTTCCGTTTTTCTAACAAATTATGATTGAATACGAATATATCATAGCCGTATTTACTCCTAACTGCAAACGATGACACTCTATGTATCAATAATTAAACACGGGATAATTAAAACTTTCAATCAATCAATCTACCCAAACGGGCGTCTCGCAGATTTCTCAAAGCAGATGCATTGGCCTAGTTATCGTAATTGTGTCGATGTAGAGGCATCTTCGCAAGCCAAGTTAAAATCTCCATGTCCCCATTCCGTGTTTTACCTTGGCGGACTACTCCTCTTGAACCCGGAAATCGAACAGCGCCCGCTGGTGAGAGTGTAAGAGTTGTCTTTCCTAGACTTACAAGGTCTTGGCCAATCAGCACTCGTTAAACAAAAGTTCAAGGTAAACATGTGGCCAGGTGTTAGATTTAGGTAAGTTTTGTAAATACTCTTTCTGTGAATTGAGCCTCATGAGTTTGGTCTTGGAGCTCCTGTGTCCTGAAGTCAGCTGGGTGAGTCTATTGTCTGACCCAAGAACCCTATGTGTAGAAGTAGGATAGGTCTAAGGTGTAGACAGGCAAGGGTTTTGACCATGTTTTTTGACTTTTGCATTGTATTGAGGGCCGGTTAGCTGCTTGCTGTGTTAACAGGCTGTGTTGGTGGGGACCTGAGTGTACAGGGGTATGCTGTTTCTTGTTTCTGTAGATAATGGAATTATGGCCTTTACTTTGTTTGTAAATAGTTTGGTGTTTCTAAATGTAAGTGGTAAAACAATATAATATCATAAAAAACCTACAAAAACATGTATTGGATGGCTATTTTTATATTGGCTAGCTATGCTTTGTACATAATGGTTTTGGTGCACTTTATCCGGTATGGACAATTTGAATGTATTAGGTTAGTCATATCACTGCCTTTTTCTCTGTATTTAGGAAGGGGAATAGACCTAGGCAATAATGCACACCTGGTGATTGGTAAACCTGCGTCCCAGAGACGAGGTGAGATGTTATTTGCTCAGATAATATTTGATCAATGTTATATCACCAGATATTACATCAGGGGAATATCAAATAAGTTTCACACATATTTATAAGTGGAATAGTAGTCACGTCTGCTATGACAGGACAGTTACATAATTAATGATAATGATAATACTTACATATAATGATAATACTTACACATAATGATAATGATAATACTTACATATAATGATAATGATGTTACCTACATATAATTGCTGGTAGTGATTAATGGCCAGTTGCTTGGTTATGTAACAGTACAATTAATGGTTGACATATCTGACTATATTTTTGGTAAGCTGATGTGACGTAGTATGTTATACTTATAGTAATATGCATGCATTAATCATGTTTACAGGGTTGGTCGTTCCCCCCTGATTGTATGTATGGGATCTTCATAACCCCCCCCCCCCCCCCCTTCATCATCATCGGCAGTAATAAAGTCCCGTATACTTTTATATCACCGTGTTCCCTTTGCTGTTTACCTGGGAAGAATGGGGGTAACATACACAGCCGCCATTATGTTATTTTCAGTGTAAGCGCCCGAGGATTTGATTAGCTGCGAGAAGTTTTACTCGCATCCAATCCAAACGAGCTGTTCGATTTACGGGTTCAAGTGGAGTAGTCCGCCAAGGTAAAACACGGAATGGGGACATGCAGATTTTATCTTGGCTAGAGAAGATGGTGTAGAGGTCACAGCAAAACCTGACTTCGTCATTGGATTGCAGACATTGAACTATTGATACGTTTATTTTTGTTTTATTCTAAGAAGTGCCATTCATTTGTAGGATAAATATTTAATCTCTTTATTCTTCAGAATTCGTGAGCAACAAAACTGTTTGATTTTAGAGCCCTTTCTTGTGTAGCGTAATGAATACAGCATACATGTCAACGCGGTGACGCGTTTTGACTTCATTAGAATGGCTGGATTGAACGATGTGATGTAGAGCTGCATTTCAGAATAAAATGCAGTATTTTTGTGTATTATGAGAAAAAGATTAACCAACTCGAGTCCTTGTGTTACAATGAATATCACTCTCATCTATTAATTTCCAAAGTCACTCGCCAGAGGCTCCCGACTGAAAATTAATAGACTCGAGTGATATTCATCGTACGTAACAAACGGGCTCTCGTCAGTTAACCTCTATATATTAGGGAAATTAGATGGAAATGGTGGTTTAAAATAGGAGTTCTCTCCCTGCAGCCTTTATGGGCCCTGGGATGGTCAAGCCGTACTTTGGGTGCCCAAACATTTGCCCTAGATTATGCCCTGTTAATTGACGTGAAAAAACCAACTGCAAATAAACATGAAATTGAACACAAAGGAATTTAAAGAGGACATTTGACGAGTTTTATTGATAAAAAACAAGTGTAAGCTAAAATACTAGACCATTAAAAGTGAACAAAAACTCTCATTAGTTCTTCTTTCACCTCATAGAACATTTATCTAGATCGGCGTCGGCATTCTGCTGGGAGGTGTTTCTCTACACAGTTGCGCCCGACGTAAGTCCAATGCAAGGCCTAGCTGTCATGGCAACATATATCTTCAACGTTACGTTAAGACCTGGGGTCGTTTCACGAAGCCGTCGCACAGTGCGATCAATCGCAGTTGCAATTACGTAGTATCTCTTCACTATGGTATCCATTGGCATCTAGGCTTCTTTTGCGATGCGACTGCTTTGTGAAACAAACCCCAGGCTCAAAGTTACGACGGTCGAAAGTGCGTCGAGAAACAGCCGCTAGAAATGATTATATTCAGGATAAATAGGATGGTCGTTGGCGGATTCTGGTATAGCAACGTCTTGTAGCCCCTGCGTCCAGAAAACCACGATCTGCAAGCATACCATAAATAGAGATGCGTAAGCATTGTCAATGGATTACAAAGTGTTCCAGGAAATTCTACTGACTATGGCCAAGCTCCTGTCTATCATCAACCTAATGAAATATGGATTTAGTTTATTACAACAACTAAAGATGGGGCATAAAGGTCTAAATGATACCTCTTTTTGACACAATTAGAAACTTGCCCCCATGGTTATTTTAGACAAGAATATCGGATAAACTGAAACTAAAAGTAAAATTGCGAGTTATCATTTTTTTAAATTCCGAGAGCAACTTAGATTTTTTAAATGTACCCTATGTTGATGTGGTATTGAAGAAGCCCGTGCGGGCGTATCAGAAGTTATACTTCAATCCACTCAACATATTGCGGACTAACATCCGCAGGACTAACATCCGCTTACCTATACAACACATTCTCCAAGTGAAAGGGAACAGGCGAGAGGTTGCGAATACGTCATCGACTGACGTCAATGTTGTCACTGATGGGCGAGGATTCCCCACCTTCCAAACATAAACTTTTCCTGTCGACGTAAGACCAGCACGTGTATCTGAGAATAAACTCGCAGCTATTTCCGCAAACCTTTGAACGAAATTAATAGTGAGCTGTTTTAATAAGCAAAATAAAAAGTATTAAATTTATTTCTATCACATAATGTCTGCGATTCTGAAAGCCATATTGAAGCAAAATAGAAGACAAAACTGATTAGCCTTTTAATGCGTTCTTGAAAACCGATTATTCCTATCAGAGTAAGTTAAACTTATATTTCAGCTTATTGGTAGACCGTTAGCCTAATGGCTTCCCATAATGTTGGTATGATGTTATTTTTTTTTTGGCCTTTTTATTGTTTTAGTACACTGTAAAAGATTGGTGTTTTGTACACTCAAGGGCGTAGACACGTTTCGGAATTTGGGGGGGGGGGGGCTGAATTACTATCCCAGCTCAATAGGAGAGGGTCCAGGGGCCGCCAAGGCCCCGGAAGCTCCACTTTCCGAGATCACTATAGGGGCGTTTTGGGCTAATAACGGGGCATAAATATGAGGATCCATCTATTTATCAAACGGAAGGATTTTCCTGGTGTTTTTGCCATTTTCCAGGGTTATTCGGTCATTTTTCTGATTCTGTTGGCCATGACAAGCTCCTGTCAGTCGTCAACCTAAAGAAATATCATAGGTTTGGTTTGTCACAACAATTTATGGGGTATAAAGGTCTAGATGATATACCTCTTTTTAACACAATTAGAAACTTGTCTCCATGGTTATTTTAGACAAGAAGATTTTCCCTGTGCCCGTGTGTTTTAGTGATCATAAATATATACTTAGCGCCATTAAAAACGCACGACCCAAAGAATGTAAAATATTTTGAGAAATGTAAAGTGTAAAATATTGTAAGTACTCATAAATTGAAGAACAAGGCATTGGTCACAATGAGACAAAGAATTGACAATATGTGAAACCCTGGTGACTTATTCCTTGCAAACAAATCGTTGATACAGAAATTGAAGGTGCCATCATTCAATAATGGGTATGTCAACCAGGGACATCAACGCAAGCAGTACATCTGCGACGTAAGGACCTGATGAGTGTGGCTATTCTGTGCTGTGGGATCCGGTCCCACTCTTCCTGCACTACCTGGATCAATTCACGTCGGTTGCGTGGCCTGGGTAGACGTTGTGCAACGGCATTCTTAAGCTGGGCGATAGATCGGGGGAGTAAGCTAACCATTCCATGATGTTCACATTATTTTGTTGCAAGAAATCTTGTGTCAACCTTGCAGAGTGTGGGCTCTGATGATAAACCATCGGTTTTGGCGTGCGGCGGGTGTCAATATGGGCCCTCGGTAGGGGGTGTGTGCATGCACCTGTATCTGTTGGAGCCTGCGTCGGATGGTGCTGAGGCTTACCCGGGGCCTTCCAATTCCCACTGTCTCACGAGCAGTCTGTGTCGCGGTGCGAAATCGGTCACGTGTGTGCAACAAACCGATGTACCGATCCTGGCGGGCTGTATAGTGACTCTTGGCTGACCAGGGCGTGTTCGGTCGGCAACATTGCCAGTTTCATGTTCCCTGATTCTGAGGCGACTAATCGTGGAGGGATCACACTGCATGTGACTTCATACGACGGCACAACTGAGACCCGTCTGTAACATGCCAATGGCACGTTCCCTTTGTTGTGTCGTAAGTCGGAGCATGGTAACGTTTTCTGATTTTTTTTCGTCTTTATGCTGAGCTTCGTGTAAAGTGTTGAACCCACGAAAGCTGTTCTCAGTGACGGTGAAAAACTCAATGGACGTTATTAGGAAACGTTGCGTAATGTTCACGACAGGCGCGTCGGGAACACCACAGGTTATCCAGTTATTGCAACTCAACTCGAACTAACAATAAACAACAAAACGTAAATGGCCAAAAGCCTGACTGGGGTAGAAACATAAAATTCAACCGTGCGTTTTTAATGGCGCTAAGTATATATACCACGACACCATCCTTACTTTTTTTGATTATGTATCTGAGGAAACTCTCCCTGGATGGCGGCTGCCTACATGAATGATGGGTCAGAAGACGTGTCCTCACAATGTGACTACAGCAAATATGTTTATTCAAAAAAAAAATAGTGGCGTCTTTTAAACCACACGGAACCATATCCGCGCAAAAGTGGTGAAGCACACAAAGCTCATTCCGGTAATGCCGTCGACCAATGCCACCAGAGAGAGAGGTTTCAGTACTCTCAGAAGATTGAAAACCTGGTTGGCTTGCGCACTACGACAACACAATCAAGACTCAACTGGCTGATGATCCTGCATGTACACAAAGACCGGACTGATGCCATCCCGTTAAAGAACGTTGCCAATGCATTTGTCTCATTTGACTATTTTGATTATTACAAATAATGTTGTGTCATAACTTTGTACTCCTGGTGTTAGCTTTTTTCCGCCTTTTCCTTTTTTTTTTTTGTGCCAATATTTTTTTTTTGGGGGGGGGGGGGGGGTGGGGGAGGGCTGAGACCCCCCAAGTCCCCCCCCCCCCTTGTCTACGCCTATGACACTAAAAAAACTGAGTGGAATTGAATTGATAACTGGTTACTTCCACCTTTGCCTTCCGATAAAGAAAACACAGTCACCCCGCTATGCTAATTTATTTTAAATAAGAAAAAAAAAACAGGTAGGCCTACTTATTGGTACTCCCAATGCTAGATTACTAAGCCCAACCATTTAATAACACGATCGATGATTATCACATTTGGTAACTGGTCCCATCAGACTAAGCCTGTACCAGAAATATTGCGAGAGTAAGACAATGTTTCCTCCATACAAGAAAGCACACCAAGGGAGATAATTTTTTGCTTGATAGATATAAAATCTATTTGAATGCACGAAAAAAAAAAACGCGTGAAAATGAGAGAAAATCCCGTTAATCTTAACAACTCGCTGAAACGAGAAACTTAGTGCTTGATGTGGAACCATAGAGTGCTATATAAAAGTGGACAGACAAACCTTATTCCTCCCAATCCTGTGTAATTTGTTAATCCCTCTTCAGTCAGCGCAAACGTATTGAGCCGCCCACAAACAACCTGGAAAATGTGTCATTTAATGAAGCCCGATGACGTCACAAACAAATTTCCACACATCTTGGAAAGAACACCCTTCGGCTATTTTCGCTCGCTTACGGTCGGGTATTTCACGTACGTAAATCCGCAAAGTTTGCTTGCTGGGAACAAGTATTGTCTATGGAACGAAGTTGGAGTTGGTACTGTGTTGGAATTTAAAACTAATTTGCTATTACACCATTAGCTACAACTATTATTTTCGATACAATCAATTTTTTATACGTTTTTATTCAGTTGTCATTTTCGAGTTAAATGACCGATCTCAATTTCGGAGATTTCGACATGTGAATATTTTTTGTCTGGTTCTCACATATATTTTCTGACATCTAGGAGACGCACGTATGTAACATTTTACTGTCTGCGGTATTTTTATTTGTACTTTCAAATGTTATCACTGGTTAATAAGTATAAAGCTCCTAAGGCTGCTGATAACTAATTTACGTCAGCGTAAAGTGACGATTATTGGTCACGTAATAATGTCATAACAGCGTGTTGCGCTTTTTGCTTTATTCTTTTTCAATGCGGATTGATTTTGTTTTATTATTCGTGTCAGTGTGAATTCCTGTACACGATTATGATATTTTTCTTGTTACTAAGTGTACGAGATGAACATATCTGGTTTTTATTTTTGTTTAATTAGGCTACCCAGGTCATGTTTGATCGGATCATAGTTTCCCTTTAATGTTTAACCGTGTATGATGCTAGAGGCTGTATTCGCCCGGAAAAGTGAGTTTAGGCCAGAATATTGTTTGGTGTAATGGTTAAATTACATAAATAGATTATACTTATGTTATACTAAAACTCATAACTGAGACGCTATGTTTAGTATATGTAGCCTACTGTAATTTTTTGTAGTAACAAGAATTTTTCATATACTTGATTTAAGCGTAAATAACCAAAATCACTTTTAATTTCATGTTTTTCTGAAATTTGTTGTTTACCTTTTGTTTAAGGTTTTACCGAGTTTCCAAGAATGGTTTGATGTTCTAAGTTAAGATTTTAAACTGGAATTTCTTCTTGGTCTCGAGTTATCATTGGAGCTAGTCCTTGAGAATACGGGGTGATTCTCAGATTGTTCGGGCTACCCATATGTAAAATTTTAATTTGTGTGCTGTAATTTATGATAATGAGAGTAGCTGATCCCGAAAGCCCATATTATATATCACCATGTACAAAGTTGTGCAAGTTGTCCTACATATTTTAGTTGTATATATAGCATTTGATCGATTCATTGATTGGGGGCTAACATTGCACCCAATAGCTAAGGTTACATAGCGACAGAAGTACCAACAGACCAAAAGACCACCCTCCCCAATAACTAACATAAAACGTCAAGAAGGATAATGTATTTGGCATACTTCATGTTCTTCTTTGCTGGGTCAACATACATGGCTAAAGCAGAGCTACAATGCTCCAGCCTGAAAAGCATAAGAGCAGCAACTCCTCAATCCCACGATCTCGGAAACAAAAATTGACTTCCCCCTGACCGGTTTTTGGCAAAACACTATTGATGCATTCAATGTGTGGCTAAAGGCCAAGGACGTCCTTTGCTAAATGTCCCTTAAATTACGTTCGGCGGAGACAAATGCTAATTTACCTGCTTAATTTAAATATGTGTGGTTACCATGTCTCTATAGACATATTTCTGAATATGTCACCTAATGGTGATTTGTTACCGTACGTTGACCATGATATGTTTTTATTAAGCTTAATGTTGAAATAGAACAAACTTCCTGTGCGGTCTCTTGGCGTCAAAGAAAACGGCGAATGAAAATGTACGTATATACCGTCACCAATCGGAAATACCTCCCTTTTTGACTACATACTTGCTTTTTAAGCCCTTTGGTTACCATATCAACCAATCGTGAAGACCCACTGACTCGACGTTGACCTTGTATGACCTATCAACACTGATGATGTACATAGCAAATGTCAATTATGACATCAGTGACCTAAGGTAATGAATTCTTGTAGAGGTCGAAGAGGCAAAAAAAAATGCGATTTTTTTTTTAGGTTTTGCTCCAAAAATCTCCTTTCTTTTTTGGCCGTGTTCGTACAATACATATTCTTAAACAAAATGATTACAAAGTAGAGAGAACTTGAACCTGTGATTTATTAATGATTATGTCAGATAGGCCTATGGACCATTGATAACCAACCTTGTAAAGGTTGCCAAAATTTACTCTCGGACAGTCTCCAACCGTAAAGTATATATGTTTTTGCGTAACTTTCATAGCAACGCATCTCTACGGTATGGGTTGCCATGACAGTTAGGTAATAACTTGCGCTGTGCCGCTTTCTGAAACTGGAGCCCGTTTCAGTGAAACGTACGTTTTAAACACAACGGTCAAGCAAACCACATTGCAGAAATAATAAGGTACGTAAAAATTTACGCTACGCCGTTTAGTAAAACTGCAACCCATACTGTAGAGATAGGTTGCCATGGTAGTTACGTAAAAACTTACACTACGCCGCTTTGTGAAACCGGCCCCAGAAGGCTGTTTTATGAAAGGGTGTACGTAGCTTAAGATTTTTCGTAACTCTCATAGCAACCCATCTTTACAGTATGGGTTGCCATAGAATGATCCACGCACATATGAGTCAAACTTGTTCAAAGGCGATGTGATACATGTACCTTGGTACGTACATGGAACGATCTTAGGATTTCATTTTAGTCACAATATCCTTCTGGTTCCAAAAGTTGTCAATTTTAAAGACGTTTACCAAAAATGCTCGCTTTAAGTATTTGATCTGTTGGCTGTACTACACATTACCTGTTTGAAGGATCCGCCTAACAAAGACGGAAAAGTTGTCCGGATTTTTAGGCTTACGTTGTAAGGACATCCAAATTGGGATTCGGAGTTACCTCGCCATGAAAATACCTAAAACAGTTACATCAAAATTATTAATGTGGGATGAGCTGGGAAAATTAGCAGTTTTTCGATCGTCCAGAGAAGTTGGGCGTTTGAAGTCAGCGTTCGGGGTGGGTGAAATCGGGCTTATCCCTAACCCATAAGGGGGCGAATATACTGCTAAGTAAATGGCATGATTTTTGTTTTCTAAACATATTTTTATCAGAAAAAATGAACACATTAAGCCACAGGCTTATACTGTGCACTTTACATACATCATTTTGAAATACAAATAAAAGAACAATAATATATAATCTAAAATCTGTTAAGGAATTGTTAAATTAAATAACCAGAGCGGCATATTTAAAAGAGGGCAAATAAATAAATTACTGAAACGATAAAGTTTATTTACACAAAAAGGATTTAATTACATGATTGTAAGATTTTAAAGCACCATCAAGAATAGTTTACGTATAAGGCAGCGTTACCAGGTTAAGTGTGTGTGTGTGAAAGGGTTGGGGGCGGGAGAGAAAAATCCACTCTGATCCAATTAGTATTTGGTCCGAGTCGGATTCGATCTATCAATTTCGATTGGAAGATGTCAGCTAATAATCGACTTACTCCTTTTAAACCAGATTAAACCAGATAACATACTTTTATTATATATAATATATGTTATATATGTTATATATAATTTGTAGTGAAATATTGAGTTATACAGCTCTGATATAAGTGATATCACCACTTTTTCCGATAACGTTTATATCATCACTGCCAGTGCCGGAATTATTGGAATTGGAAATATCATCTCATGGATGAATCTTTAATTTGTGAAGAATGCTAAAATTTGTAATCAAGTCTCATTTTATAAAAAAATATCGAACAGTTCTTAGCTTTATAAATTGGGTGTTGAACACTTTTACACAAGCCAAACATTTTTTTCGCTTTGGCCTTTTTGTGGCGTCGAGGTATACGGTATTTAGCTCCGGTATGTAGCGTTATTGTGAAGCCCGAAGGGCTGAACGCTACGGGAGGAAGCCATTTTTAAAATTTGCGAAATCAACCATGATTCACCAGGCAATATGGCCGCCTTGTTCGCGGGGGAAATGTTCCAACCCTCTTTCGATATCGATGTAATGCAACAACCCAAGCCTATAGTTCGACAAAAGGGAAATGGATATTAAGACAGAAAAAAGGTTGGTCATTCATTTTAAGGCATTTATTGCATCGGTGAACGATTTTTTCGAAGGAAAATAGGGACCGGAGTTGCAGAGGCTTTGTAATGTAACTATCACAAAATGGCATCTCCACTACAATGGTTACCGCTCCCAGCTGGTTAGACCATTGTTTTCTACAATTAGGCCCCTATACGGTATTAGGCCTGGGCCAGCAGGATTCACTAATTGTCAAAACGGATAGCAAGTCTACCCCACTTTATAGGGCCTCATGTAAAACAATGTGGTACAGCTGGAGCATTGAAATTGATTATTTTCAAGAAAATGTATAGAGAACCGACGCAAGTCATTGCAAACGAAGACTGTGGGATATGGCTATCAGTGCTAGCTGATCGTCACGCTCGCTCTGGGCGAAAGTGTGAAAGAGGCGACTCGATTGATTTTGGTAACGAGAAATTAAAGATCTAAGGATATGGCTATCAGTGCTAGCTGATCGTCACGCTCGCTCTGGGCGAAAGTGTGAAAGAGGCGACTCGATTGATTTTGGTAACGAGAAATTAAAGATCTAATTTATCCTAGCACATTTCAAAACACACAATCTAGTAAATGTTCATTTTAAAACAACAAAAATTTGCCACTTAAAATTTTAATTTAAAACTGAAGTATAGGAAATGTTAAGTTCAACTTCACCATCTATGACAGCGAGCCCCGATGTTTGTCGTCGCGCGTACACCATGTGTCCTTCCGCGCAGGCAAACGCAGGTTTTTATCCCGAAATAAGAATGTTGTTCTGACTGTAACATATTCATTCATTACATGTATGAATCGCAACGTGAAAGCAAGTATTGTTGATGCAAGTTTATACGCATTTCTTGTATTGAACCCCCACATGACGCGCTATTTTATCCTACGCCGTACCGGTCTATGTGTGATAAGCCCAAATGTAGGTTATTTTCTAGGTCAATTGGCGAATCATTCAGTTCGTCGCAGAAAATACACATAAATATCACTAATGATTATATAATAAATAGAATATTTGTTGTCTTATCGGTAAATATCATTTATATTTCATCTCGTTGATAAAAAAAGTCTTATCATTTACAGATTTTGTTATCCACTCGAAGAAATATAAATGGTATTTACCGATAAACGACAAATATCCTCTATATATTGGATGGAAAAGGGGGACTAAAACGAGATTATACCTCCCCATCTTCCAGCAAAGCTACAGAACGGAATATCCCACAAGCAGTAGATATGCAGCGTTTTGTACCTGCAATATCAACATAAAAAAACGTTTTCACTTTGAGTAGAATTTCAGGCGAAATTAGGAGATAAAGAACCCCCAGCATGAGTTTCTCTCGTCACATGACAAAACATCTTGGTGCTCTCAATGGAAGTTCATTTTACAGGCAATGGATTGTTTTCGTGCTATTCGCCTGGTTGAAATATTCAGTACGTATTATTTAAACGCTTTCTACAATACAGCGCCATGCAAAAAATATCGGGTGCAACACTTTTTGGCTATGTATATTTACTCCATTTTTACCAGATACTTTATTATGTCACTGAGTATTCGATTAATCTGTATTGACAAGTCAATCCTGATTGGTCAGAAAGAACGATTTTTAATCCGGAATAAAATAAATGGCTATAAAGGTACGTTCACACTATACCCCGAATTCGGTTCGGGATCCGAAACGATTTCCGTACTAAAATGGCTTCAATGCTTATCAGTACATTTGGTCACACTAGCTTGATCCGAATTCGCTACGGACACCGGATTCGTAAAGCAAGAATATAAATGGCTCACAGAGCCATTTTATTCGGTCCGGGATCAAATTCGTCCACGATTTTCCTCTTTGGCCATGGCAATCAAAAATACAGTGACCTACATAGTGGTTTGGAGATTAAACTATCGAGCGGTTTCGTGTAGAGATGGAGTTAAATACATTTTCGCATGATTTCTGAAGGATTATGACAACATTTGTCTCTTTTCCTAAAAAATTCAAGCAAACGAATCTCATCTTCCAAACCGCTCTCAACTGTTGTTGAGTTGTGTTGTTGTTGTGTGGATATGAACTGACTTGATAGAATCGGCCGATTATTCGTTGCAGTGTGAACACAATACATCGAAAACGCTGACCTGTCCGAAATCCGGTTAGTACCTGGATCCGAATTCGTTGTATAGTGTGAACGTACCTTAAGAGCCATTTATACTAGTGCTGTCCGAATCCGGTGACAGGGCAAAATTCGGAACAAGCTAATTTGGGACGAATGTAGGCCTACCCATTAACATCTAAGCCAATGGTAAACGTGCGGACCCGGGATCGAATTGGGGGTAGGCCCTATAGTGTGAACGTGCGTTAAACCGGGTAACCCCACGTAAGAGAAATATCTTGACTACGGTGAAAAACATCAATAAAATAAATCGATACTAACGTTTCCAACGTTTGTCTTCAAGTTTGTTCAGATTTTAAGGACATTCTTTTTACATGGTTTTGCTTCATCAAATATGTTTACGCATGCCACGGTAACCAAGTGCAGCTAATCATATTGTTTTACTCCATACAGTCCGAAGATTTGTGAGATCTCAACTACTAATTGTACGTTATCTACAATTATTTTTTTTCGTAATGTATAGCTTATCAAAGAGGTGCTCCACGCGAAATCAACTACCAACCTATTTCTCTTGTGACTTTCTGTGGTGACTCCTGTTCATAGTCGGTGCCCAGTTGTCCACAATCGTTGTCACCCCAGGTAAAAACCTGTTAAAAAAAACAAAAACAAGTGTCTCTAATGGATTGATTTTTCGGTTTTTCGAACTAAGATAACTTCACTTAAATCTCAAAGGTGTGAGTTAATTGAAAAAGAAGAGGTGGAATGGGGGGGGGGGGGGTGCGGTCAGAGGAAACTTAACTTTTGGTAGACTTACGTCTACATGTAGCAAGTAACCCATCAGTCGACTTTGTTTTAATTTCGATTGATTGATTGATGTTTTACGCCTCGCTCAAGGTTATTTCTCTTATAGGGCGGCGTTGCCAGGTTTAACGAGGGAGGAAATCGGGCTCATTTCCCGGAGGAAATCCCCAACCTTCGGCGAGTACCTGCCTATGGCAAGCCGTTTCGGCCTATTTAACACATCTTGAATTCATTTGCACATATGTGCACTTCAATTCCACATATCTGAAATAGCGCTGAATTCTTGATATGTGAGTCGTGTATTTAACATATGTTGAATTCATTTCCACATATCTGAAATTCTATTGAACATATCTTGAAAGGCACTTACATTGAACATATGTGCAATTCAATTCCACATATCTGAAATTGCGCCGCGTTGCAGAAATCACAATCACCACTCCCTGGGCGGAAGTAGAGAAGGTAATTATACACAAGATTCCGTCCAAGGAGTAAAGACCATCTATACTCCTTGATTCCGTCCACTGTATCGACGGGCAGCTCCATGTTGAGAGAGGACAAATATAGTTGGTGCGAAGTGACACGTGTGGTAACACACTCGGGGAGCATGCATTTTCTTTACTAAAACAACCCGGCAAATGTAGGGCACATATAACAAAAAAATCACAGATATCTTAAATAGACGTGTATTCAAGATATGTTGAATTCATTTCCACATATCTGGAAATGAATTCTACATAGGCCTATCTGAAATGTCAATGTTTGATATGTGCAGCACAGGATTATTTCCAGATATCTTAAAATGATTTGCACATATGTGCAATTCAATTCCCGATATGTACATATCAGGAATGAATTCAAGATATGTGAAATTGAATTGCACATATGTGCAAATGAATTGCACATATGTGGAATTCAATTCCTGATATGTACATATCGGGAAATGAATTGGACATATGGGGAAATGAATTCAAGATATGTTAAATAGGCCGACACGGCTTGCCATACCTGACAACTCTTCCATATACGCGACCAAGTGAAAAATTTACTCAGAAATTGTTCAATTTTTATTTGGTCTGAGTGTGATTAGAACCCGCGCCGCATCGATGTGTGGGACTGAGGGACGATCACACCAACCCACTGGACAACTGAGGTCCCGATTTTGTTTTTGAGAGTGTATAATAGGCCTATAAAAAATCTGGACTTTCAGCATAGTTATCCTTTTTTTTTTGCAGAAGGATTTCCAGAAACTTGGCTGCTTATCTAAATTATATGTCATTAATACTTTTAAACACGAAACACGAACAGTTAAGTCGAAATCGCTTAGAACTGTGTTTATAGAACTCGAATTGATCACATTTCGTTTTCGTGACGAATAGATTTCCAAAGTGAATTGTTAGCCATCTTGAATTTGACTGTCAGCCATCTACTTTGTTGACACATACTAAGATTTACGTATAATATGGATTACAGACAAATCGAATCTTTATTCCGTCTATTTGCCAGTTTTGTGAGCAATAAACAAATCATTTTTCACATTGCCAGTCTCTGAATATATACTGTATACTGACACCAGTATTAATGAAATCTTGTCATGCGCAGTAGACTAGTCTTTTGATTATTCGTTTAAAATCGCGAATTTTGCTAAACTAAAATCTAGTTAAAAGTTTAGGTAATATATTTATGAAGAAACAGTGTAATTAGTATAGGACGACTTAACCATGATGTCACCTTAATTTGTGTTAGTTACGTAAACAATTACCTCCCCTTCATCGCTAAGCGCCATAGAATGGTAATGGCTACATGCCACCTGGATAATCTTTTTGTGTTGAAGATCAGGAACTACTTCAGGGGAGCGGGGATTGCTGGAAGAATCGTTACCAAGTTGGCTGCTGCAGTTTAAACCCCAGCTAAAGAGAACTCCATCTGAAACATTAAGATGTCACCTCCAAAGGGCTACTTGTAAAAATGTAGGCCAATCGCTCGGGCCAGACGGCAAGAGGACTAAACTCGATCTCGGATGTGAACATGTTACGCATGCTCAATGAGCTAATAAAACAACTCGATCCAGCATGGCTGCGATCGATTTGAGTTGGTAACGCTAGCACAGATGAATCCATGAATAAAACCAGTCGAGCATGAACCCGCATGACCAGACGAAGAGAAACCACAACAACAAAACCTTCCCTTTCTCATACCATCCTCCTCACACTTTCAAGGGAGTCATTAAATCTCAGATATTTAGATTCTATAGAAACTGTAGTTCCTTAGATTTTTTTAACCAGGCTTGCTCTGTTGTTTTTAAAGCTCTCCTCCCTAGGAAGTATCCTATTAGATTACTCCGAAGGATTAAATCTAACACAGTAAGACAAATCATGTTTCCCCCTTCATCCCCCGATACGCTTACCTCCCCTTCACGAGTGTACCATTACCGTCCAACATTTCTCTCAGGTACATCAATGAAATGCCTTAAGACGCGATGCAAACTCGATATATACGTACCCGATCGCGGTACCTTTTTCGGAGAACAAACTCGCGACAAATATCAAATGGCAGAGAATCTTAATTGTGACTCCTCTAATATCGTGTATGTAATCACGTGCAAAAAATGTCGCAAACAGTACGTCGGAGAAACTCAGAATTCTCTACGACAAAGAGCAGCCAACCATTTATCTAGTATTAGACTTAAACATGATGTACCCGTGGCACAACATTTCAATACTCAAGGTCATTCGGTCAAGGACCATTTTGAAATTATGCCTATTGAGAAAATCCCTTTTCTCACTTCCGCTGCAGATACCAAGCACAAACGTTTGGAAAGGGAAAGTTTTTGGATTCAAACATTACAAACTATTTATCCTTTGGGTTTGAACTTGGACCCCGGAAGATGTCGTGAAAAAACTATAATACCATTTGTGTTTCAGTATAACAAAGCTAGCATTGCTATGGCCAAGATTATAGTAGAAGAATACAAACTACTTCAAAGTAAACTTGCTCGACCTCTGACCCAAAGGCCAGTCATTGCTTATAAAAAGAACAAGAGTTTGAAAGACATACTGGTCAGGGCTAAACTCCCCTGTCTGCCTTCTACCTAGGTTTTCTGGGAAAGGGGTATGTGTGGGGGGGGGGGGGGATTTTCACTGTCTGTTCCCATGACCCCATAATATATAGTCTGACGATATTCTTACTATAGCTTAAGATGCATAAGCATTGTCAATGCAATACAAAGTGTTCCAGAAAATTATACTGACCAAGGCCAAGCTCCTGTCAGTTGTCAACCTAATGAAATATCATAGGTTTACTTTATTACAACAATTTATGATGGAGTATAAAGGTCTAAATGATATACCTCTTTTTAACACAATTAGAAACTTGTCTCCGTGGTTATTTTAGACAAGAAGATTTTCCCTGTGCCCGTGTGTTTTAGTGCTCATAATTATACAACCAGTATTCATTAACCAATGGAAGACTAGCATTTGTACCACGTGTCGATCATATATCAGTTGATATTGGAGCCGAAATCGATATTGGATAGTGCTATTGGATTTTCATCCGGGTATCGACAAAGAGAAGAGCGACTACATCAGTTCGATGATGTGTAACGTTCGAATCTGACGTCACCGCGGAGTCGTCTGCTGCGCTCCTGTCGTTTTGTCAGAACCCTCATATCTCTGCAAGATGTTAGATGATGCTGATATAGATACATTTGTCGAGGGTCAAATACCAGAAAACACTAAAAAGAACTCGAAATGCGACGTTAAATTATTTCAGGATGCAGTTTCAAAATAACCGTAAATTTTAATGGAAAGTAAACTACTATGCGGTATGTACCGTAATTTGTAATTTTATAAAGTTTGGCTCTTGCAGGGCTTTCTTTTCTAATAATTGTGAATACGTTGAATATTGAAATAAATTATTGTGCTTCTTTAAAGTTAAACTTTAAAATTGTTGTTGGCGTTTGATTGCATATGTATAATAAAAAGATTATTATATGACCTCGCATCCAATATGGATATTGGATGCGAAGTCATATAATAACCTCATAGTATTTCCACACATTAGGATGATTGGTTTTGAAATATTTCATTGAAAATATTTTTAAAAAAATACAAACATTAGAGAGTGTCAACCGATTTCCAATCACTATTTATTTTCTAATCTTTACTGGATGAAAACCTACATAATCGTGGTTGTTTGAGAACTATACGGGTATTAAACCAAGTAATCACAGATAATCGCACAGTATAACAGACAATGCTTGAAAACAACCAATCAAAATGTCGTTACTCACAGCATCGTTATTCGTTTTCCAAGATGGCTGTGTACAAATCACTATTATGATATTATTTAAAGGAGGGGAAATCTCTAGAAATGCATAGGGATTATCGTCGATAACAACCTTCAAAGTGTATAAAACATTTCACGTCAATTACCTCCAGTGACCCTCAAGCTAATAAAAACAGACAGAAGTATGTCCTTTCAGTGGCTTATCTGTGTAGCCATTTTTTCGTTTTAGGATGACGTGATGTTGGTATAGCTATTTTTAGATCAATAATGACGTATTTGTACCGCTCTCTAATGTTTAATGGTAGATTTAGGTCCAAAAAAACATGGCGACAAATTTGAAGTGGGAAGATTGTCTCCAAATATATAGGTCAGTATGCAACCCCGCGCCATTGCTTAGCCAGCCATTGGCTAAATTGCATCACATGACTATTCTATAACGCACTTAATTTTTTATTCAACAATAATTGGATAAAACTAATGAAAAAATGGTGGCGGCCTTGTGAACGGCCTATGGAGCTTATTCTATATTGTAACGCCACCTTCAAATTTCAATTATTCGCTTACGAGGGGATAAAACATACATCGGACCGTTGTTTTGGACTAAATGAACTCTACTCTTTCCATCTAAACTAGTCTAAAGCTTAGATTTTCTTTCCCTTTAACGACAAGTTGGTAAGCCTTAATGATTTTTTTACAATTGATTGCTAAACCCCGATTAGTACATCAGGGGGAAAGTGTACAAGAAGTAATTAACTCCCAGTTTCGCTTTTCGATGATTTCAGAATCGTATTTTTTTTTCACCTTGTGTTTTTTCCTGCATGTGACGAACGTTTATTCATATTTGGCTAAAATAGCCCAAACATTACTTTAACGTACATTCTTAACACTAGAAGCACTAAAAAGCTTAGGAATTGCCATTCTTAAGAAAAATAGCGGATAATTTCAACATTTAGTTTTTAGGCAGAGATGTCAACATTTGGCAGCTTATAGCACTTTAAAAGCACACTTGCCGCGAAAATCCAAAATACTGTTTATATATAGACAAAAAAACAGTAGGCGGTTTTCTGTATTTTTCCAAGACAGAAGAAGATAGGAACTTTCTATTTTTATCAAAAATAGAAAGTTTGGCCATCATTTCGTGTTTTTAATTTGAAATTGAAAATTGGATTTATCAAATACCCGCAATGTAAACAAACCCCGCACCTGAACATGTACCTAAGCGTCCTAATGTTTGAGTCGTATGAGTGATCTAACGGCAGAGTATAGTTTTACGTATTTTATCTGAGAAATACAGACTGACGATCGGGTAAGAGCGACTCGAAAAGCCTGACGAGTGTAAACCACAGATAAAAAGACCTGAAATGAGGGTAATTGAACCACTAATTTAACCGACACTGATCGTTGTTGTTGTTATCAGGCTTCGATTCTTCCGTTTGTTTTTCAACCCCGGTTCTACATTCTAAACCTAACTGGACATATTTCATGTGTCCTGTGTTTAATTTTAGTGGTTTTAGTTGTAGTAAGCTCATGTAAATTTGTTTTCTTAAAGCCCCACTTGCCACCGTCAACGTTTCTGTTTTACGCAACAAACCTCTAGAAAAACGTGCATGGAAAGAGTCATGATATAATAAATAAAACCCCCTCATTTAATTTCGTGAATTTTGCACACTTTGGATGTCTTTAAATTGTGTTGTAAACTGGTATGCATTACTGCAATCCAAAGTGTGTTCGGCCATGAAGGCGGTAGATATTAATGAGCTTTTTACCCATAAGTCACCGCGACAACAACACAAAGCACATGATCGAAGAGATGTCAGATTCAAGTGAAGAAAATCAGGTGAGTTGCTGGAAAGGTCCACGTGTTTGATCTAACTTTATGTGCATACGTCGCCGCATATTAATTTTACATTGATAATACATTGTTAAAGTTAAATACTATTTAGACCCACAGAAGAATGGAATTTTCGGATTTAAGACTGCAAAGTTCAGCGAAAAGTATATTGTGAGGCTCCATACAGGGGCCTCTCGTTCGATTCCTGATCTCTTGTAAACAGCGACCATCTGCTTTAAGCGGCCACCCCACGACTTCCCCGCACGAAATCCGGTACTTATCGCGGTATAGAGCGACCAACTGTCTAATGCAACCGCGACCAGCTGATAAAGTATACACTGTATACACAAAACCTGTATTTAGCGACCAAAACTCGGTTCTATGATCCGTAAAACGCTCCACATGCATGGTCTTAAAAAATAAACACTGTGGCTTTACTCCCGATTTAGCATGCAATCCACGACTATCGTTGGAACTAGAGCCTGCAATTGAAGCCGGACACCAGCGTTCTGCATTGCTTTGTAAACTGTTATACTAAACAGACAAGAAAAACTGTCTCGAATAAAATGATTAAAGCGGCCCATACACGGTCAGTTATATTGCACAAGCCTGGTTGCACAGTATAATTGCGCAATAAAATATCAAGCAGAGTTGCGAAAGTCATCAATATCGCCCATACACGGTCAAATTACATGTCAATTCAGACTATTGACAATTATATTGCACAATATAGTTGATCGTATATGGGCCGCTTAACTAGAAGTAATGCACGTAGTATCATTGAGTATGCCCCCTTTGAGGAAGGGTTTTGTTTGGAGGGATGTGCATTAATTATCACTGAAGGTGATACATGTACATGCCCCCGACTAACAGGTACAAGTTGATCATGAAGTAGTAAGATAGATTATGAATAATCACTACATTCAAAGAATATACCAGTTGCTGAGATGCTATAATGAGCAGACAACTGTTGTGGTATACCAGTAACATTTTGGAATCCTACCTCTATTCTATTAATGAAAGTGTGAAACCATAATAGAAATATTGCCTTGTAAATGCGTTAGATCTAGATCATGCAGTGGTGGCAGCACAATGTAAATTTATTTTATTGAACAGAAATCCCATTCAGGACGTTATGCATATAAAAATGAATCATAATTTTCACATTATTGATATCCAAAAATTGGGACTCCCAGGCAACTTGTTTTCAATGATTATAATGGGTTAATGGTAATCAGGTTCAGACATAGCAGTATATATTTAGTATACATCTAAACTGATTTGAACTATGAACTATTGAATCGGTTTGTTGGTCGCTTATTGTAGTTCACCATATTACATTATACAATTACATAATTTTGTAAATGTTTTCAATACACTATGAGAGAAGAATGCGAGAAATAGAGGATATTGTATCTATCTGCCTACCACGAGAAAAAATATTAATATCAAGCACAACTGTACAATATTCTGTTTATTATTTATACTGTACCTTTAATTTTGAAAGAAATATTTGTAAGCTACCATTAATGAACTAAAAAACAACAATCCCAATCCAACTTGATCGGATTATGTTGTGATCTGACGTGGGAATACATATATGACTGATCGCTGAAACAATTATAACAGTGTTAACATAGTCTAGGCCTGCAGTGGCGCCACCTATGATCAGATTTTCTCGAAACACAATCCCAACCAACGTATTGTGGATATACATATTATAAAAAAATGTCAAGAGAAACCGTCAAGCCGTTATAGAGATAACGTTCGGAAACCTCAAATTATAACTGTATTGATATAGTCTAGGCCTGCAGTGGCGCCACCTATGAGGGGATTTTCCCGAAACACAATCCCATCAGAGGTATTGTCAATATACATGATAACAAAAAAAATCAAAAGAAAACGAAACCCTTCGTACGGATAGACGGAGCAAACTCTATATGCCCCCCCCCCCCAATATAAATATGGGTGGGGGCCTAATAAATATATCGCAGTTAGGTTACTTTTTAATCCTATACAAATCGTAGAGATGTAAAGAAATCAGTGAATTATGTCAAAATGCAATCGAGATGTCCGTCGCATCAAACTGGATTCAGAGACCACCTGTCTTAAGAGACTACTTTACTTTTCACGTTCCCCATAGTTGGTCGCCTAAACAAGGTTTGACAGTAGTTGTATTTTTACGCGTAACTTTCATTGCAACGTATCTCTACAGTATGGGTTGCCAGGACAGTTCCGTAAAAACATCCGGAGCACAACTTTGTGAAACTCCCTGCTGTAGGAGGTCACAATGAAAAACATAACAAGAGATCAGTTAAACTGATCTAGGCGACCACCATAGAACACTATCAGAAAGTGGGGCTGGTTGTAAACGGATCGCAAATTTGATACCGGTTTGTGAAATTTATTTCTTCGGTTGGTGGCTGGCTGGACAAGAACAAAGTTTCTTCGGTAGATAGTGGCTGTTATCTGAAAACTCAAAACCATCTTTCTTCAAGGAGGCCGTACATTAACGCTACTTACCGGAGCTACATAGTAGCCTACATGTACATGCACACAGGCCAGTAAGTGATATCGCTTGTTTGAGTCCTGTACACAATTCAAATTTACAAAATCCAAAACGATTGTACACATGTTACTAAGATGCATTTAGAGTTTGTTTACAAATCAAAAGATAATGTATATCTGTCAAAATTAGCCCGTGAAAAGTGAAGAATGGGTGACGTATCACTCGTCTAATGAGTAAAAATTTACACATGACGAAAGTCAGTTTAAAAATTAATGGCAAAAAATGTCCCGATTCGTTCAGAAATTAGTAAACTCTTATAAAAAAAATCTTCATGTACGATTTGATATAAATATATGATTGAATAGGCCTTAAAACATTTCAGTTACTTTATTGGTAAATAGCATTTACAATTGCGAAGTCAGTTGCTGTACATAGCTGCCTGAATGCAAATTCGATCGGCAAAATAGTGATTGTACGTTGCCGTGTATTTCACTTCATTTTGAAATATTCCTTCCTTTCACACTCCGAAAAATACAATATGGATCTTCTTAAGTGTCTTAGGGAACACTCTCCTTGAAAAATATTTATTGTTGTTACATTTATGGAAAGAATTTAGGCGTTTAAAATACAAATTCGAGAGGGCCATTTTACCGACTTCGAACAAGCCGTGGAGGCCGGCAACATGCATAGTAAACTACTTCTTATACTTATAGTCGCCCTTGGAAATCTGAAATGTGTCGATTTTTATACGTTTTAAAATGACCCGAGGATTGCAATTTCACTCTGGAGTTTATAAAAGCTCCGATAAATGTCTTGTTTTTCACTACTCTGGACTCGGAAATTCCAAAATAACGTCCTCAGTGCCAAAAATAGCTTATCTGTCTTTAACTGGGTCGTGCTTTTAAAATGCCTGGTAGGGGCCCTGTGATTGACAGCGGGAACTCGCACTAGCAAACTGATTTCACCACCCGATTTAAGCACTTTTTAATCATAGATATATAAATATCTCACCCATAGTCAGTATATTGGAGACAAGGAAATATATATTAAGATCTGAAGCTGTAAATATAAGGAATTTCTTTTCTTGTTATATACGTATGCTTGAGGTGTCCGTTCTAACCTAGACAAAGTTGGAAGTTATCAGTGAATTACGCGTCCGTTAAAGTAAATTAAACCTCTTAACCGTATTCGAAGATTGAAAAAACAAAACACAAAGCAACCAACAGATGCAACATGTGATTTTATTTGTTCATTTTCAAAATTAGTTGAAGTTGTAAGAAAAAATAACCATACGGCGTCAGTGGGGTTTTAGCCGACTTTTCTGTTGTCGCCATACGATGTCTTCGGTAATGAAGCAGGCTAGCACTCGACAGCGGTACCGAACGTGTTAATAAAAACATCAACGACGAAAAAAATACATGTTGCATAACTTGACCATATGAGCAAGCAACACAAAAAAAATTATCAAGATCCGCCTGGTAGTATTCTTGATTCCGCGATCACAAACTATGTAGATAGAAATCACAGAAAAACTACCCGCCGCCATTTTTAATATGCAAATGAGCAGCGAGTGCATAGTGCGCAACGAGGCCGCAGGGTTAATATGCGTATAACATTTTACGAACATCCTTTCATTACTTTAGGAGAACAGTGATAAAAAAAAATGGCCAGTGGCCGCCATTTTGAATATGCAAATGAGCAAAAAAGTGCATTGTGCGCAACGAGACCATAGGGCTAACATGCGTAAATTAGTTTACGAAAATCCTAGCCTTTCTTTACTTTAGGAGAAAAGTGACAAAAAGAAGAAAATCTAAATGGTCGCCCAGCGATATGCAAATGAGCAAACAAGTACATAGTACGCAACAAGGCCATAGGGTTAACCTGCGTACAAAGTTTTACGAAGATCCTCTCATTACTTTAGGAGAAAAGTGATAAAAAGTAAAAAAACAAAATGGTCGCCTAGCGGCAATTTTGATATGCAAATGAGCAAAAGAAATAAATGTTGCACAACTAGACCATAAGAGGAACGTGCGTGTGAAATTTAAAGAAGATCCGACAAGCACTTCTCTTGGAATCGCGATCACAATAGAGAAAAGTGATAAAAAAAAGAAAATCAAAATGGTCGCCTAGCGGCCATGTTAATATGCAAATGAGCTCAGAAAAATAGATGTTGCACAACTAGACCATATGGGGAATCAACACAAAACATTTTATCAAGATCGGTATGGTGGTTTTCTAGATTCCGCGATCACAAACTATGTAGGTAAAAATCACAAAATGGACGCCGGCGGCCATTTTATTATGCAAATGAGCAAACAAAATAGATGTTGCACAGCTAGACCATTAGGGGAACATGTCTATGAAATTTGATGAAGATCCGACCAGTAGGTCTCTTGAAATCGCGATCACAAGAAAAGTTTACAGACACCGGACGACGGACGACGGACGACGGTCGACGGACGACGGACCACGGACAAAATTCGATTTGATAAGACCACCATGAGATCATGGTGGTCTAATAAAAAATCCTTTCTCTCAGCACACAGCAAGTTGCAGAACAATGTTGTTTTATGTAAATGTCTTCTTTCCCATTACTGTCGCCCTTTATCTTAAAGGCACACTTGCCGCGAAAATCCAGAATACTGTTTACATAAACAACTGTAGGCGGTTTTCTGTATTTTCCCCAGACAGTAGAAGTTAGGAACTTTCTATTCTTACCAAAAAAAGACAGTTTGGGCATCATTTAGTATTTTTAATTTGAAATTGAAAATTAGATTTATCAGGTACCCGCAATGTCAGCAAACCCCAAACCTGAACATGCACACAAGCGCCCCTAAATGGTTGAGTCGTGTGAGCACAGTGTAATTTTCCGTACTTTACCTGAGAAATACAGACTGGCGATTGTGTAAGAGTGACTCGAAATGCCTGCCGATAATTTTTGGAGTGTAAACAACAGATAAAAAGGCCTGAAATTAGGGTAATTCAACCATTAAGTTAACCCACACTGATTGTTGTTGTAATGAGGCTTCGATTCTTCGTTTGTTTTTCATCCCATTTCTATATTCTAAATCTAACTAGACATGTTGTATGTGTCCTATGTTTGATTTTAGTGGTTTTAGTTGTTGTAAGCTAATGTAAATTCGTTTTTTAACAAATGTTTAACAGGCTACGGCGGCAAGTGAGCCTTTAATTGTCCAAAATCTTTTCAAGACTTTGGCAAACCCTTCCTCTTTTGTTGGCGCTAGGTACTATTTCATAAAATACAGCAATCTACAACTAATACTATTTAGAACATGTATATGCAATTTTTTAGCAATTAAATTGCCAAGCATGGAGCTTGTTTCAATCTCTTGTAAACATGGTAAACCCTGCAATATATAAAGTGAAATAATCTTGAGTGTGGCGAAAAACATCAATCAATCAATGAATAAATCTACCACTTTTCCCCAGCTTCTAGTTTGAGAAGATTTACCAGGTACTCGCCGATGTTAGGGGGTTTCCTCCGGGCAATGAGCTCGGTTTCTTCCCCCACTTAACCTTGAGAAATACTCTTGAGTACGGCGTAAAACATCAATCAATCAATAAATCAATCTTATTTGAAGGAGTGTATCCTGATAAACACAAATAGAACCCTGCTGGGATGCTGGTTAGCCTTCATAGAAGTGGATATTTTTAAGGAGCATACAAGTTGCCAGAAATTGAATATTTCTTAACTAAATCAACTTCATTCGGTTGAGTTTTTAAGATATTTTTAGTCAGATATTCGACCTCAAAAATTGACTTCCAGTAAACACAGCTCAGCCCTCAGAATTCACCCTAACAAAAGGCAATGTTTTACATGTTGTAATTACTTAACAGCAAAAAATTGCCCCAGACAATCTGTATGACCTTTGGTTAAGTTGATTAAGGAAAACTGAAAACACCTATCAGCTTATTCGTAATATGGTTTTGAGTTCGATCCAGGTAGGAGTTGAGAAAGAAAACGTTCACATAAATGTGTTGGTAGTGACCAGCATCTGAATTGTTAGTCACAAATTTTCAGAACCCTAAAAACTCATACGATGGATTTTTTTAACCGCTGGGGGGTCAGGGACGCCAACATTTTGTTACCTGTGGATACTGGAACGTCTTGGAGAAAGTATACAACAAAATGGAGAGGATCTGAAGCATGCGCTGGGTTAACATCTGATGAATGTCTGAATTCGATCCTTCCCTGAAAGAGAAAAACATAAACAATGACAGAAATAATTTAACACATGCATGATTTCTCTTCTGTAGCATGATTTCTCTACATGTTGTGAGGTAGGACAATGGTGGCATATGAACTAGAATATACATAGCTGGAGATATCCAAAGTCTGTGGCCAAAGTATATTGATGATTAAGGGCAACAGAGCTGGAGGACGGGCCATATTGAAACATGTAACTTTAAAATCACCCATTTGTCTCTTAATTTAAGCAAAGCAAACAATCCAAACTTCGTACACATATATAAGAAACTTGTCTCGGTGGATATTTTAGACAAGAAGATTTTCCCTGTGCCCGTGTGTTATAGTGTTAAAAAACATATAGATCCTTTAGATGGTAGTTCCCTTGAAAAAAAAAGACCGCAAAACTCACTTAATTTTCTGTCATATCCTCAACGTTTTCAGAGTTCAATTTCAAGGAAATGCGCGAATCCAATATTCGGGCGGTCCTCAAGCACGGCAAACTAAAGAATCAAATGCAATGTGTGTTAAGTTTGGGCCGATTGCATTGGTTTAATTAAGAGAAAAATGGGATGATTCTAAAGAGTTACATGTTTCAATATGGCCCGTCATCCAGTTCTGTTGGCCATACATCATCAATATGCTTTGGCCACAGAGTTTGAATATCACAAGCTAACATATACACAGAGAACATGAGGTTAAACCCCCTGACATTGAATGATGTCATTATTTGCAAATTTTTGTGACAAGATAGACAATGTCCCTGAATGTCATCACCCTTACACAAGTGGGGATGTCAGCCAGGTTTTTCCCTCCACTAAGCCTGGCAATGGAGCAAAACTTAAGGAGTGGTATCAGAAGAAAGCTCTATATTCTACATTGTATCATCTTTGCAGCGTTTTTCTTTTGATGAGCAGTCTTCGACAAATCCGATACCCAGTGGACAGAGAGTGGGCGGGGCATAAGCGTTGAATAACTTCCCGATTTTGGAAGTTGTTGTATGGCTCTCTTGACTGGGTATCAGAGAGTAAACACGTGCTAGTTGATTGAGAACGTCAATCACTAATACCATGATACAAGCACGTTATTGAATGGCTCACACGAGCATGAAAGAAATTCTGAGAAGTTTGGCCTCGTGCTTCGCACTCGGCCACACCTCTCATAATATCTTCCATACCCTCGGGAAGCCATTCAATAACTCTAACGAAGAACTTTTCGGTAAAATAAATTCTATCTATGGAAATTGTCCCTATATTTGGTACATGTAGCTCGTGCTACTTAAAGTAGCGCCTTGGTTTAAAAAAAAATTGACTCTTACCCAGTTGCAGCACTTGTGTTGTTAGCTTTAGGAAGAGGCGGTCTGGTTGACGTCAAAATTGCCTTTATGAGCTGCACTGCACTTGGGAAAGTCGCCTCAGCCTCCTTTGTCAAGACATACACAGACCCGAGCTTAGGGAATCCTTAAATTTCCAAGTAGATTTTCTTGAGGATTTTATCTGTAAATAAACGTACAAGAATGTTAATGTTATACACCGTGTTGTCAGATTTAGTGGGGGAGGAAATCGAGCTCATTGCATGAAAGAAACCTCCAGCCTTTAATCTAGATTTTGCGAATATTGAGAAATGATTAAGGCATCACCACAAAGTAAGAGGTGTGGCCGAGTGCGAAGCACGTGCTGTCAATCAACTAGCACGTGTTTACTCTCTGATACCCAGTCAAGAGAGCCATACAACAACTTCCAAAATCGGGAGGTTATTCAACGCTTAAGCCCCGCCCACTCTCTGTCCACTGGGTATCGGATTTGTCGAAGACTGCTCATCAAAAGAAAAACGCAGCAAAGATGATACAATTTACAATATAGAGCTTTCTTCTGATACCACTCCTTAAGTTTTGCTCCATTGCCAGGCTTAGTGGAAGGAAAAACCTGGCTGACATCCCCACTTGTGTCAGGGTGATGACATTCAGGGACATTGGCTATCTTGTCACAAAAATTTGCAAATAATGACATCATTCAATGTCAGGGGGTTTAACCTCATGTTCTCTGTGTATATGCCAGCTTGTGATATTCAAACTCTGTGGCCAAAGTATATTGATGGTGTGTGGCCAACAGAACTGGAGGACGGACCATATTGAAACATGTAACTCTTTAGAATCATCCCATTTTTCTCTTAATTAAACCAATGCAATCGGCCCAAACTCAACACACATTGCATTTGATTCTTTAGTTTGCCGTGCTTGAGGACCGCCCGAATCTCGGATTCGCGCCTTTCCTTGAAATTGAACTCTGAAAACGTTGAGGATATGGCAGAAAATTAAGTGAGTTTTGGGGTCTTTTTTCACGGGAACTACCATCTAAAGGATCTACCGGTAAATATGTTTTAACACTATAATACACGGGCACAGGGAAAATCTTCTTGTCTAAAATAACCATGGAGACAAGTTTTATTATAAGGGGCTTTCACAATTGAGTGACGGCGGGTTTACGGCTCTTGCGGTCATGAATTTTGGCCTTCCCTACGATGGACCGCAGCCTTCCTTGCGAACAACCACACCTTACCGCGCGGAATTTTTGTGCCGCAAGAGCCGCAGAGAAGTTTGGTGTGCACATGGAATGCAATTTTCGGCCGTGCGAATTTTTTTATTACCTTTGATCTGTGCGGGCGCTAGTAAACCGTTGTATCTTGTCGCGCGTTTGTTGCACGATTTTTTTTGTGTCGTTAGATGCTCCGTACGGTGAAACCAACCTAGCGGCAGTCGTAAACCGTTGGACGATTCGCCGTCTCGGTCTTGCACCGCCTTGCGTTCACCGTGCGAAAAATACCCTCAGGTGTGCTTTTTCTAACTTTTTTTTGGATCTCTGCGCCTTTTTATACTGCAATCACGTCTGCGGAGCCAAAAATCGCCGCATTATTTGACAAAACGACGTAAGGCGCCCGCTCTTTGGTGCGCGGTGAAAAACAATGACGCACGATGCATCTTGCGGCACGCCGCCCGTTCCAACCAATCACGTAGCACCTCCACGTAACTGTCTCACGGAACACGTGCGCTAGACGTGCGTTGCTTGCGTCACTCCGCGCGGTTCGCCGCGAGAGATTCGTGGATTAAAACGTGCGGGAACCTTGCCACGCCATTACGATGCCCCGGCCAATCGTAAAATGGATCATTTTCTTGCGGTAATTTTTCCGATTCTACTGCGACTTGAAAAATGTTATCTCCACCGTGCGATCGATTTCAGTATTTTGACCGTGCGGCGAAAGTCTCAATTGTGAAAGCCCCTATAGATGTGTACGAAGTTTGGACTGGTTGCGTTGCTTAAATTAAGCGAAAATCAGAGACAAATGGGGTGATGCTAAAGTTACATAGTTCAATATGGCACGTCCTCCAGCTCTGTTGCCCCACATCACCAATATACTTTGGCCACAGACTTTGGATATCTCCAGCTATGTATATGCTAGTTTATATGCCACTATTGTCACACCTCACAACATGTAGAGAAATCATGCTACAGTAGAGAAATCATGCATGTGTCAAATATTTTTGTCATTGTTTTTGTTTTCTCTTTCAGGGAAGGATCGAATTCAGACATTGACTTCCAGTAAACTTAGAAATTGAGGTTTTTAGGGTTCTGAAAATCCGTGACTAACAATTCAGATGCTGGTCATTACCAAAACATTTCTGTGAACATTTTTTTTCTCAACTCCTACCGGGATCGAACTCAAAACCATATTACGAATAAGCTGATAGGTGTTTTCAATTTTGCATAATAAACATAACCAAAGGTCATGCAGACTGTCTGGGGCAATTTTTTGCTGTTTAGTAATTAAAACATGTAAAGCATTGCCCTTTGTTGGGGTGAATTCTAAGCTGTGTTTACTGGAAGTCAAATTTTGAGGTCGAATATCTGACTAAAAATTATCATAACAACTCAATTCAACCGATAAAAATTGAAATGCAGTTAATTTAGTTAAGAAATATTCAATTTCTGGCAACTTTTATGCTCCTTAAAAATATCCACTTCTATGAAGGCTAGCCAGATAGGCGTCCCGGCAGGGTTCTAATTTTTGATTATCAGGATACACTCCTTCAAATTAGATTGATTGATTGATGTTTTACGTCGCACTCAAGAGTATTTCTCCAGGTTTAGTGGGGGAGGAAACCGAGCTCATTGTCCGAAGGAAACCCCCGACCATCGGCGAGCACCTGGTAAATCTTCTCAAACTAGAAGTTTGGGCAAAGTGGAAGATTTATTCATTGATTGATTGATGTTTTTCGCCACACTCAAGATTATTTCACTGACTTTATATATTGCAGCGTTACCATATTTACAAGAGACTGAAACAAGCTCCATGCTTTGAAATTTAATTGCTAAAAAATTACATATACATGTTCTAAATAGTATTAGTTGTAGATTGCTATATTTTATGAAATAGTACCTGGCGCCAACAAAAGAGGAAGGGTTGGCAAAGCCTTGAAAAGATTTTGGAAAATTAAGATAAAGGGCGACAGTAAAGGGAAAGAAGACATTTACATAAAAAAACATTGTTCTGCAACTTGCTGTGTGCTGAGAGGAGGGATTTTTTATTATGTTGTTCATTGTGACCTCCTACAGCATAGAGTTTCACAAAGTTGTGTAGCGTATGTTTTTACTGAACTGTCCTGGCAACCCATACTGTAGAGATATGTTGCGATGAACGTTACGCGTAAAAATACAACTACTGTCAAACCTTGTTTTAGCGACCAACTAAGGGAAACGTGAAACGTAGTCTTAGGAGGTCTCTTAATCCAGTTTGATGCGAAAGACATCTCGATAACCTGTCATTTTTTCTCCTGAGTGAGAACTTTGCAAGTCTCAAACGATTGCATTTCGACATATTTCACTGATTTCTTTACATCTCTACAATTTGTATAGGATTAAAGAGTAACCCATCTGGATATATTTATTAGGCCCCGCCCATGTTTATATGGGGGGGGGGGCATATAGAGTTTGGTCCGTCCGTCCGTACGAAGGGTTTCCAGATGATAAAACTGTAACAGCTTGACGTTTTTTCTTGAAGTTTTTTGTTATCATGTATATCAACAATACCTCTGATGGGATTGTGTTTCGGGAAAATCCGCTCATAGGAGGCGCCACTGCTGGCCTAGATTATATTAATACCATTATAATTTGAGGTTTCCGGACGTTATCACTAAAACGGCTGAACATTTTCTCTTCAAATTGTTTTATACTATGTATATTCACAATAAGTCGGTAGGGATTGTGTTTCAAGAAAATCAGCTCATCGGTGGCGCCATTGCAGCCCTAGAATATGTAAACACTGATATAATTTGAGGTTTCCGGACGTTATCTCTATAATGGCTTGACGTTTGCTCTTTGGGTGTTATGTATATCCGCAATACCTCGGATGGAATTGTGTTTCGAGAAAATCCGCTAATAGGTCACTGTTGGCGCCACTGCATGTCTAGACTATATTAATACAGCTATAATTTGAAGTTTCTGGACATTATCTCTATAACGGCTTGACGGTTTCTCTTGAAAGTGTTTTATATTATGTATATCCACAATACGTTGGTTGGGATTGTGTTTCGAGAAAATCTGATCATAGGTGGCGCCACTGCAAGCCTAGACTGTGTTAACACTGTTATAATTGTTTCAGCGATCAGTCATATATGTATTCCCACGTCAGATTACAACATAATCAGATCAAGTTGGATGGGGATTGTGGTTTTTTAGTTCATTAATGGTAGCTTTCGAATATTTCTTTCAAAATGAAAGGTACGGTATAAATAATAAACAAAATATTGTACAGTTGTGTTTGATATTAATATTTTTTTCTCGTGGAAGGCAGATAGATACAATATCCTCTATTTCTCGCATTCTTCTCTCATAGTGTATTGAAAACATTAACAAAATTATGTTATTGTATAATGTAATATGGTGAACTACAATAAGCGATCAACAAACCGATTCAATATTTCGTAGTTCAACTCAGTTTACATGTGTACTAAATATATATATTTATGAACACTAAAACACACGGGTACAGGAAAAATCTTCTTGTCTAAAATAACCACGGAGACAAGTTTCTAATTGTGTTAAAAAGAGGTATATAATTTAGACCTTTATACTCCATGATAAATTGTTGTAATAAAGTAAACCTATGATATTTCATTAGGTTGACGACTGACAGGAGCTTGGCCTTAGTCAGTAGAAATTTCTGGAACACTTTGTATTACATTGACAATGCTTACGCATCTTAAGCTGTAGTAAGAATATCGTCAGACTATATATTATGGGGTCATGGGAAAAGACAGTGAAATTTAGCCCCCCCCCCCCCCCCCATACCCTTTCCCAGAAAACCTAGGTAGAAGGCAGACAATAATATGAAAATTATGATTCATTTTTATATGCATAACGTCTTGAATGGGATTTCTTTTCAATAAAATAACTTTACATTGTGCTGCCACCACTGCATGGCCTAGATCTAACGCATTTACAAGGCAATGTTTCTATCATGGTTTCACACTTATAAATATAACAGAGGTAGGCTTCCAAAATTTTACTGGTATACCACAACAGTTATCTGCTCATTATAGCATCTCAGCAACTGGCATATTCTTTGAATGTAGTGATTATTCAGAATCTATTTTACTACTTCACGATCAACTTGTACCTGTTAGGCGGGGCCATGTACATGTATCACCTTCAGTGATAATTAATGCACATCCCTCCAAACAACACCCAATTGAATTGACAATTAAATTGACCGTGTATGGGCGATATTGATGACTTGCGCAATTCTATTGAGTGAATCAAACTCTGCTTGATATTTTATTGCGCAATTATACTGTGCAACCAGGCTTGTGCAATATAATTGATCGTATATGGGCCACTTTAATCACTTTATTCGAGACGGTTTTTCTTTTGTTTGTTTAGTATAATGCAATTCATGCAATTTATAATACAATGCAAACGGCTAGTGTCCGGCTTTAATTGTAGGCTTTAGTTATAACGATAGTCGTGGATTGCATACTACAGAGGGAGTAAAGCCACAGAGGAGTGTTTTACGGATTAGATAACCGAGTTTTGGTCGCTAAATACAGGTTTTAAATACCAGCTTCACAATTGGTCGCGATCGCATTAGACAGTTGGTCGTTCTATACAGTGTCTTAAGTACCGGATTTCGTGCGGGGAAGTCGTGGGGTAGCCGCTTAAGGCAGATGGTCGAAAATTAATATGCGGCGACGTATGCCCATAAACACATGGACCTTTCCAACAACTCAACTGGATTTACACAAGTAGTGTTATTCCGAAAAACGAAAACTTCATATTGACTCAATATTTCGACTTTTATTCAGTCATCATCAGGAGTGAGGTACATTAGCAACAACATTGGTATATATACAGGTAAAAAACAAACAGATTAAGCAGTGATATAACAATATTAGGAACAGCCTTACATATTTACAAACTTATCATCATTATTACATATGCACGTTGACAAAACAGATAAAGAAAACAGATTAGGGGAACAGCAGGATCTAAACTAGCATGGCTAGGGGATATTAACAAAGAGGTGCAGACAGTCTTATCTTAAGAACTAGGACATAGTTCATCGGAATAAGACAAGTTCTTTAGATGCTTTTAATCCACTGTTTAAGACAGGGCTATTTCTTCTAATACACAGAGCTTCTCTGAACAGGATGTCTGACCAGTGATACGATTTGTCAATAATTACAGTGTTAATAAGAATAAAGTCGCAAAGTGTAGGTGGACTAAGGTCATTTAAATTGTCTGGTAATGATTGTAAGTTTTTCAAAAATATAAATTCTTCACAATTAGAAACATGATTGAAAATTTCACTGTTTTTATTTGGACTGCTATGTTCTTTAATTCTTGTAATAAGACATCGGTCAGTTTTACCAATGTAGTCTGAGCCACATGCTGGGCACGTAAATTTATAAATAACTGAGCTTTTGTAATGTTTAGGGGTCGGATCTTTAGTGTTTGTAAAAAAGTTAATTTTGGTGGTCTGCCATTGGAAAACAAAGTTGACGGGTTTGATTAATAATTTACGAATTTTAGATATAGACTTTTTAACAATAAATTCTCCTCTTTTCCCAATGTATGGGAGTCTCATCCAAATTTTATCAAGTTTTTCATCAGATTCTTTATTTTTAGGACCAAATTTAGGCATGCATTTTCTTAGCAATTGTTGGGCAGTAGACTTACGATATCCATTCCATGATAAAAACTTTAAAATGTTCTTACATTCAGTATTAAAAGATAATTCGTCAGAACAAATTCTGAAGGCTCTATAAATCAATGATCTAACCCAAGCTGTTTTCCTTACCCATGGTTCATAACTGTCAAAATGTATATACTGTCCAGTATTTGTTGGTTTTCTGTATATTGTGGTGGAAGAAGATGAAAATGATATATCTAAAAAATGAACAGCGTTATTATCTACAAATTCCTCTTTGGTAAAATTAATTGAAGGATGAAAAGAGTTAAGCTTAGCCTTATCTCTTTTGATGTCCAATCTCTATTCACCAATGTCCCCCTAAGCAAAACAATTGATGTAATACTCAAGCGTATTTATAAAGATAATGTTGTCACCACTAACCTGAAGAGAAACACACTTAAAAAGTTAATCAAAGATACATGTATGAGAACCCCGTTTTCAGTCAACAACCAAATGTACCAACAAATTGATGGTGTAGCTATGGGTTCATCTCTAGGTCCGGTTTTAGCCAACATCATTCTCACGGAACTGGAATTAACAATAGTTGATAAATTGATAGCCTCTGACTTGATAAAATTTTATATTAGATATGTGGATGATACTCTTGTTCTTGCCAAGCCTTGTGAATTTGAAAATATTTTAGCTAAGCTTAACTCTTTTCATCCTTCAATTAATTTTACCAAAGAGGAATTTGTAGATAATAACGCTGTTCATTTTTTAGATATATCATTTTCATCTTCTTCCACCACAATATACAGAAAACCAACAAATACTGGACAGTATATACATTTTGACAGTTATGAACCATGGGTAAGGAAAACAGCTTGGGTTAGATCATTGATTTATAGAGCCTTCATAATTTGTTCTGACGAATTATCTTTTAATACTGAATGTAAGAACATTTTAAAGTTTTTATCATGGAATGGATATCGTAAGTCTACTGCCCAACAATTGCTAAGAAAATGCATGCCTAAATTTGGTCCTAAAAATAAAGAATCTGATGAAAAACTTGATAAAATTTGGATGAGACTCCCATACATTGGGAAAAGAGGAGAATTTATTGTTAAAAAGTCTATATCTAAAATTCGTAAATTATTAATCAAACCCGTCAACTTTGTTTTCCAATGGCAGACCACCAAAATTAACTTTTTTACAAACACTAAAGATCCGACCCCTAAACATTACAAAAGCTCAGTTATTTATAAATTTACGTGCCCAGCATGTGGCTCAGACTACATTGGTAAAACTGACCGATGTCTTATTACAAGAATTAAAGAACATAGCAGTCCAAATAAAAACAGTGAAATTTTCAATCATGTTTCTAATTGTGAAGAATTTATATTTTTGAAAAACTTACAATCATTACCAGACAATTTAAATGACCTTAGTCCACCTACACTTTGCGACTTTATTCTTATTAACACTGTAATTATTGACAAATCGTATCACTGGTCAGACATCCTGTTCAGAGAAGCTCTGTGTATTAGAAGAAATAGCCCTGTCTTAAACAGTGGATTAAAAGCATCTAAAGAACTTGTCTTATTCCGATGAACTATGTCCTAGTTCTTAAGATAAGACTGTCTGCACCTCTTTGTTAATATCCCCTAGCCATGCTAGTTTAGATCCTGCTGTTCCCCTGATCTGTTTTCTTTATCTGTTTTGTCAACGTGCATATGTAATAATGATGATAAGTTTGTAAATCTGTAAGGCTGTTCCTAATATTGTTATATCACTGCTTAATCTGTTTGTTTTTTACCTGTATATATACCAATGTTGTTGCTAATGTACCTCACTCCTGATGATGACTGAATAAAAGTCGAAATATTGAGTCAATATGAAGTTTTCGTTTTTCGGAATAACACTACTTGTGTACTACGTTAAACTAATCAGTGGAACTACTGGATCAACTGGATTTATTCGCTTGAATCTGACATCTCTTCAAACATGTGCTTTGTGTTGTAAGCATGAACTTACTACGACTAAAACCACTTAAATTAAACATAGTACACATGCCTATTTGTGTTAAGAATGTAGAAGCGGGGGTGAAAAACAAACGAAGAATCGAAGCCTGATTACAACAACAGCGATCAGTGTCGGTTAACTTAGTGATTCAATTACCCTAATTTCAGGTCTTTTTATCTGTGGTTTACACTCGGCAGGCTTTTCGAGTGTGAGGTGGGGGAAAAGGACACATACGAGGTCGTTTGGCATAGTAAAGGCTAATATCTATTTCTTTTTAGTTTGAGACTTTGGTATAACTTGTGCATGGAAGCCCAAGCCCCTTTCCAGCGGTAAATTGACTAGATCTATGTTCTGGACAACCAGAAAATGTTGTTGTTGTTTTTTTCACAGGCCACATTTCCAGTTACAAAATCCTTTATTTGTTATACCTGCTTAATCGAAAATCGAGACGAGACAGGTCTTTCTCATAAACAAAGCCATGACCCAGAAACATTGAACTCTTTAGGTGAAGCTCAGGTAACTCACGGTAACGGTTCTGTTCAGTGAACATAGGCAGACCTATACAGGGAAGAGAAACAGTAAGGCGCTTAAAACTTTCTGAGGCGACTTCTACAACGTACAAGTAAGTTTTACGTCTGGCGTAATATATATAGTCCACGTTCCAACTAGCTTGCGTCTCTGTATTTTTTGTACATCTTATAACTAATCTGACTTATAAATTTATTTATGAACACTAAAACACACGGGCAGAAGGAAATCTGCTTGTCTAAAATAACCATGGAGACAAGTTTCTAATTGTGTTAAAAAGAGGTAAATCATTAAGACATTTATACCCCATAAATTGTTGTAATAAACTTAACCTAATGTATTTCATTAGGTTGACTACTGACAGGAGCTTGGCATTAGTAAGTAGAATTTTTTGGAACACTTTGTATTGTAAGCCAAGGCTTATACTGTGTACTTTTCATATAATACATTGTTTTGTGAAAAGGAATATTTCCAATAGCTTCACGACTTAACTTTTCCATCATATATAATGTATATACACACGCATAGATAGTAAGTAAATTCATTTCAGAATAATTTGTTTAAGATATATATATACAATAACATTAGATAGGCACACAAGTAAATATATTTACTGATAAAGTAGGTGGATAGTTGGACTGTAGCAAACTGGACAAGGGTAACTAATGGTCAGACTCAGCAAACATATGAAGGACTACGAGAATCGTGTTGTACTAGCAATGTACAGTTGTATGTACAAACGAATTGTGTCATTATACTATTTTCATTGGAACTAAGATCCACTGATCCGTATAAGAGACATGTGCTACTTATGGTATCAAGTTTATTCACTCAAAGCCAAAGCGGTGCCACAGGAGGATATACAATGGCATAATATAAGTAATAGCATGACAGGCTTATCACATTATAGATTTATGAGCACTAAAACACACGGGCACAGGGAAAATCTTCTTGTCTAAAATAACCAAGGAGACAAGTTTCTAATTGTGTTAAAAAGAGGTATATCATTTAGACCTTTATACCCCATCATAAATTGTTGTAATAAAGTAAACCTATGATATTTCATTAGGTTGACGACTGACAGGAGCTTGGCCTTACTCAGTAGAATTTTCTGGAACACTTTGTATTGCATTGACAATGCTTATGCATCTTAAGCTATAGTAAGAATATCGTCAGACTATATATTATGGGGTCATGGGAAAAGACAGTAAAAATTCCCCCCCCCATACCCCTTTCCCAGAAAACCTAGGTAGAAGGCAGACAGGGGAGTTTAGCCCTGACCAGTATGTCTTTCAAACTCTTGTTCTTTTTATAAGCAATGACTGGCCTTTGGGTCAGAGGTCGAGCAAGTTTACTTTGAAGTAGTTTGTATTCTTCTACTATAATCTTGGCCATAACAATGCTAGCTTTGTTATACTGAAACACAAATGGTATTATAGTTTTTTCACGACATCTTCCGGGGTCCAAGTTCAAACCCAAAGGATAAATGGTTTGTAATGTTTGAATCCAAAAACTTTCCCTTTCCAAACGTTTGTGCTTGGTATCTGCAGCGGAAGTGAGAAAAGGGATTTTCTCAATAGGCATAATTTCAAAATGGTCCTTGACCGAATGACCTTGAGTATTGAAATGTTGTGCCACGGGTACATCATGTTTAAGTCTTATACTAGATAAATGGTTGGCTGCTCTTTGTCGTGGAGAATTCTGAGTTTCTCCGACGTACTGTTTGCAACATTTTTTGCACGTGATTACATACACGATATTAGAGGAGTCACAATTAAGATTCTCTGCCATTTGATATTTGTCGCGAGTTTGTTCTCCGAAAAAGGTACCGCGATCGGGTACGTATATATCGAGTTTGCATCGCGTCTTAAGGCATTTCATTGATGTACCTGAGAGAAATGTTGGACGGTACTGGTACACTCGTGAAGGGGAGGTAAGCGTATCGGGGGGATGAAGGGGGAAACATGATTTGTCTTACTGTGTTAGATTTAATCCTTCGGAGTAATCTAATAGAATACTTCCTAGGGAGGAGAGCTTTAAAAAGAACAGAACAAGCCTGGTTAAAAAAATCTAAAGAACTACAGTTTCTATAGAATCTAAATATCTGAGATTTAATGACTCCCTTGAAAGTGTGAGGAGGATGGTATGACCCAGCATGTAGCAGCTGATGCGTGTCAGTAGGTTTGAAGAATACTTTGTAATCTAAATACCCAGTAGTATGATATGTATGACCCTTGTAAATAGTTACATCCAAAAAATCCACAGAAGTGTGATCAATAGTAGGCTGTAAATTAATGCTTGAGTCGTGAGAATTAAGAGTATCAATGAAAATATGAAGGTCTTCCAACGTATGTTGCCAAATGATAAAAATGTCATCCAGATACCGAAGGTAAATAAAAGTTTGTTTGTGACATTTGTGAAGAATGTCACTCTCCCACTCAGCCATAAAAATAGAGGCAAAGTTAGGACTAAAACGTTTCCCCATAGCACACCCTTTAATTTGCTGAAAGATCTCCCCATTGAATTCAAAATCGTTTCCTTTTAAGCTGAGTTCCAGCAATTCTAAAATGTCTTTATCCGGACGACGGTGGTCAGGATATCTTTGGAATGCTGATTTTATGGATTTAAGACCCAAATCTATGTCAATGTTTGTATACATAGACTCCACATCCAGAGTAACTAAAATCACATCTTGTAGGATGGATTTCTCAGATAATTTGGCCAATAAATCATCCGTATTTTTTATAAAGCTAGGATGCCGATTCGCTATAGGTTTTAGATAGTAATCAATTAGCTCTGATATTCTGTAACTTCCACTGCCACAATCTGAGATAATAGGACGCCCAGGGGGCATTGTAGGCTTCGGCCATTTTTCAATGGGTTTGTGAATTTTCGGAAGAATATAGAAGATCCTGTTTTAGAGTTATGATCAGATTCCAAATAGCGATACTCTTTTTCATTAAGTAAGCCTTTATCTTGAAGAGAAACAAGAATTTTATTAAACTTCCTAACATTTTCAGGCCAAATTTCCTTATCAAGTTTTTTGTAATGAAGAGGGTTGCTTAGCTGCCGTTCTATCTCTTCAATATAATCCTGTTTTGACATAATAACTGTTGCCGAACCTTTATCAGCAGGTTTAATAACTATGTTTGGATTTCTCCTTAGCTTACTTAAGGCAAGACATTCTGAATGAGTAAGGTTATGTTTGTTTTTCTGATTAGTTAAAACATCAAACTTCCTAGATACAGAGTCACGACTAATGTTTATCTCTGGGTCATACATGTGAGAAGGGGGTGTATAGCCGCTTTTAGATGTAAACGGCTTGCGTACCCCACTAGAATCTCGGTAGACATTAGCCAGACTAAGATTTCTGGAGAACTCCATAACATGCACTAATTTACTAATAGAAAAGTCCCTATCAGATAATGGTTTTGGGCAAGGCACAAATGAGAGTCCTCTATTGAGTAGAGATATATCATCAACAGTGAGTTCCTCGTTACTAAGATTAACAATATTACTTCCTAAGCCGAAAGTAGGGTGGCACATGCCCTGTCCCAAATTTAGTTTAAATCTAGTGTCTGAAGCCAGTGAGTATACAAGCAATTTGCTGTATCTTCGGTCCAGTGAATTTTGTCCGTGGATACTCTAAATTTTGAATTGGGAAGTTTTGGTATGACCATAACTCTCTTCATCTTGGAAGCAGAAGAGTTATATAGGTTCAGGTTCGAAACTTCACTGGCCGGTAATTTTGTGGATGACTGGATCTCTACAAAGTAGATGAGCGAATTGGAAAAAGTCTTCCTAACCGCTGTCATCATGTTGCGCATTTGATTTAACGAAGCGTTTGGCTCAGTAGTTGTCTTGTTATTGATACCAATATTCAAGATAACTTTCTCAGGTTTGGGACCTTGATACTTTTGAATTAGCGTCCGAAATGAATTGAAATTGGCACCAGGAAAACATTCTACCTGCATATCAGGGTGGGGGTCAAGGTTAATTCTAGATAGATTAGAATCCCCAAGTAAAAGAACTTTCTTAGTTACATTAGGAAGGTGCCAATTAGAGGAGGTGTGCCGAAATTTCCAAAATTTAGAATTAGCTAAACTATTCCGAGGGTTGCGCTGACCCCTCGGAGGGGATCTCACTGCATCTGAATATCTCATAGGAGAATGGACTGACAAAACTGGGGATGGGGGAGGAGGAGAGGGACTAGATGTATTAGGTCTAGGAGAAGTGACCCTAGTAGAAACTGGGGAGGGTGGAGGCCGAAAGGGGACAGAGGTACTACTAGGTCTAGGGGAGGGGGGCTGAGGGGATGAAAAAGAGGGGGCAGAGGTACTAGGTCTAAGGGAGGGAGCACCAGTAGGGAAAGGCGAAGGGGAAACAGAAGGTAAAGTTACAGACCTAGGAGTCTGTGACTGCAGAGTAGGAGGTGAGATAACGGATGTCGACGGACTGACAGGCGGATGGGGTTGGGGAGACGATGGTGGACTAAACTGAGTAGTAGCAGCAGAAGTGACAGATTTAGTGATGGAAAGAAAAGAATAAAAATTTTGAATGGTCGAAAGTTGTAATTTACCTTTATAATTCTGTTTGCCCCATTTTAAAGCATTTTTGAAAGCACTGTCAAAGTTTAGACCATTGGATGACCTGGCAGAAGTCACCTGTGCTTTTAATCTATTTAAACATGCCGCATAATGTGAAATCATCTCTTGTATGATCTTATGGGCCCAATTTTTGTGTACATGGTCAAACGCAATATCAACTTCCCGATTGCGTTGAGCCGGTTTAAGAAAAGGATTTAGCTCTTTAATTTTATTATTTAAGGAATTTGGGAGGGTTTGGTCACGTAAATGTCCCTCAAGGATGCCAATGTGGTGAAGACATTGTAAAATTTTGAAAAGGGCTTTCACCAGAGCCAAGAATTCTGAATATTGGGGACTTTTAGATTTTGAATTTCCATGCCTATTGCTAACTGAAAATTGCCTGCTTCTGTTACCACGCCCTTGTTTTGTCATTCTGCCTAAATGCCAATATACTTAATTAGTCTAACTAGATGAAAAGGGAAAATAGAGTTGGGAAAGTGGGACAGAGATAAAAAGGAAAAATATGTCTGGAAACAAAAAGAATTGATTCAAGCTAGAGATAAAAGAACTTAATTGAACTGGCTGACTTAGGGGAAAAAAGGATGGAGTTTGGAAAATATGTGTTACAAAGAGGCAGAGATAAAGAATAAAAATGTGTCTGGAGACAGAAGGACTAAAGTAAAAGGGGTAATAAATCTCAGTCACAAATTGTGAAGACTTAGGAAAACTAAATAGAAGGAAAAAAAACTTAATAAGACACTAAGGTTAAAATTAATGTACAATTGGAACAGGAAATAATAATGAAGTCCTAGAAATACAATTTGGAAGAAAAATATACAAGGGCTGTAAATGGAAGAAGAGGTTAAATCATAAATAGAAGGGCAAAACAATAGTAAGCCTAAAAAAATGAAATTATATAAAGATATGAAAAAGGAATAAGAGGAATATAAAGAAAGTAATATATACAACATTTTACAGTAAGCAAAGAATACTTAACAGAAAACGGGATCGCACACGGTTTTGCTAGAAGCTTTTCGGATTGGTTATCCTTTCTCAATAGCAGTAGAAACAAGTCTAAAGTTATGTTGAGTTTCTTGTGTTTATATGGAAAAATGACAGGAAATAAAAAGGGCTTGGGTGATTAAGGAGTATTTTTGTAAACAAGGGAAGATTAAGCTATCAAAACATTTAACTAAAGCATGGACGCTTGGTGAAGTTAGTTTATACTCATATCCATTGGAGGTATGGTTATGTCTAGACATAAAAGGTCATATGGTTAGAGAGAGCTGGAGTATAAATATCCTGTGGTTTTGGAATAAAGGAGATTAAATCAAAAGGAAATTACAGTAACTGGAGAGAAACAATATAAGGTAGCAGAAGAAATCTAGGGTGGGAACACCTAGCCTATTGTATATTGAATGCAATAAAATATTTAAACGTTAAAATACAGAATTCAAACGATAAAAATAATTTTTAGATGAAAACTAATAAAATATTTAAACGTTAAAATACAGAATTCAAACGGGAGAAATAATTTTTTAGATGAAAACTAATGAAGATGGAAGGTAAAAAAGTAAAATATATATCGAGAAAGTTCAACAATGCTGCAGACTGCTTCCAACCGTGTACAAATGTGTGGATAGTTTTTTGTTTTAAAACAATGGTTATTTTGAGCCCCTGGCACAGGCAAATATATATATTTATGAGCACTAAAACACACGGGCACAGGGAAAATCTTCTTGTCTAAAATAACCACGGAGACAAGTTTCTAATTGTGTTAAAAAGAGGTATATCATTTAGACCTTTATACCCCATCATAAATTGTTGTAATAAAGTAAACCTATGATATTTCATTAGGTTGACGACTGACAGGAGCTTGGCCTTAGTCAGTAGAATTTTCTGGAACACTTTGTATTGCATTGACAATGCTTATGCATCTTAAGCTATAGTAAGAATATCGTCAGACTATATATTATGGGGTCATGGGAAAAGACAGTAAAAATTCCCCCATCCCCCCCCCATACCCCTTTCCCAGAAAACCTAGGTAGAAGACAGACAGGGGAGTTTAGCCCTGACCAGTATGTCTTTCAAACTCTTGTTCTTTTTATAAGCAATGACTGGCCTTTGGGTCAGAGGTCGAGCAAGTTTACTTTGAAGTAGTTTGTATTCTTCTACTATAATCTTGGCCATAGCAATGCTAGCTTTGTTATACTGAAACACAAATGGTATTATAGTTTTTTCACGACATCTTCCGGGGTCCAAGTTCAAACCCAAAGGATAAATGGTTTGTAATGTTTGAATCCAAATACTTTCCCTTTCCAAACGTTTGTGCTTGGTATCTACAGCGGAAGTGAGAAAAGGGATTTTCTCAATAGGCATAATTTCAAAATGGTCCTTGACCGAATGACCTTGAGTATTGAAATGTTGTGCCACGGGTACATCATGTTTAAGTCTTATACTAGATAAATGGTTGGCTGCTCTTTGTCGTAGAGAATTCTGAGTTTCTCCGACGTACTGTTTGCAACATTATAGAAACATATATAATCATATATTTACCAATGAGACATGACTTAAATTGTGATCGTGATTCAATTACCTCGGTAGACATTTCAAACCTTTTTCTATATACAAACATAAGTTCTTGAGAAGTTGTTTACTTTTCGTTTGGAACAATTCTCTAGTTTTGATGCAATTTGGTCTGGTGTAGCAGAACCTAGGTAACTATTCCTGACGAAGTGATAATAACTTTTTACAATGAAATAGAAAGTGGAATTCATCACCAATACAGTTTGTTTCACAAATTGTACAAAATCTTATGTTCTTTGGAACGTTTGTCCAACGTCCTGTTTCTACCGGTAGATTGTGACATGCTGCTCTAAATCGGGTGAGAATTTTTCTACTTTTATCATCTAATATTATCAGGTAATCTTCCAACCCAAATTCGGTTTTATATATACTATTTATTTTGCCTTTGGAAGATGCGTCCATTGAACTGTACCAGCTTTGAAGATATTGATCTTGGAGTGTTTGTTTTACAATTTCTAATAAACATGCAACATTATTAATTGTTTGCGTTTGCCATATAACATTAAATCCTGTGTTACATAGAATTGACTTGATATGGTTCAGCCCGCGAAAATTGTATAAATTGCTTTTAGTTAGCATCAGTTTGTAGATAATAGATGACAGCTTATTGCCATTTGATTGAATCCTCGCCCAGAAAGACAGCATTCTTATATAAACGGTTATATACATGGGGTACACACCCAATTCACCATACACTACATAATTTGGTGTGCTTTTCTTAATACATAATATTTGCTTACAGTAGCTTAAGAAAAAACGTTCGATATCATCTAGTTTTTCAAACCCCCATATTTCACAACTATAAAGTAGAATGGGTTCAACCATATGTTTAAACAATTTCATTTGAATGTCGATAGGCAAGGAAAGATGTTTCCTGGAGAGAGCAAATAAAGCTTTGTTAGAAATTAACTGTTTCTTAGCTGTGGTAAATCTGCCCGTGTGCTTCATTTTTAAACCCAAATAACAATAGTCATCAACGACCTCAATTTTTGAGCCGTATAAGTAAAAAGTTGGTATGTTTGTAGGCCTGCGCTTACAAAAAATGACAACTTTTGTTTTGTCAAGATTAACATTAAGTTTCCATTCTTCACAACACTTTTCAAAAACAACAAGAGATTTTTTTAGAGCAGCTACAGTGTCCGCTATTAAAATCGTATCGTCAGCATAGAGCAGTAACAAAGTGCGAACAAAAATATTAAAGCTTAATTCTATTTCTCTAGTTAAATCCTGGAGCCCATATATATTGTTTTCAATAAAGAAACTTTCTAGATCATTCAGATACAGGGAAAACATAATGGGTGAAAGATTCTCCCCTTGCCTTAAACCTAGATCACAAATGAATAAATCACTCTTATTGCAACTTAGGGCAACACATGATTTTATAGAAAAATACATATTTTTAACAATTTGTAGGCATTTTCCATAAATTGATTGTTGTACAAGCTTATACCACAAACCACCGCGCCAAACTGTGTCGAATGCCTTAGCAAAATCTATGAAAGTACAAAACAACTTCTGTTTTTGACTAAAAAGATATTCAATGATACTATGTATTACAAAAATATTGTCATTAGCAGAATACCCCTTGCGAAAACCTGTTTGACATTCATTTAATACATTATTTCTCTCACAGAAATCCGTTAATCTATTATTAAGGATGGTCGTAAAAAGCTTACTGAAACAACTAACAATAGTAATAGACCTGTAACTGCCTGGGTCACTGATATCACCTTTTTTTATAAATGGGTCGTATAATTCCAATTAACCAACTATCTGGCATACAGACACTATCAAACACAATGTTGAAAAGCTTATGATATATAGGGACCATCACTAAATTACTACTTTTAATATATTAATTTAAAATTCTATCATATCCAGGTGCTTTATTGTTTTTCAGACCTCTAATAGCCTTTTCTATCTCATCTACAGTAATTGGAACATCTAGTTCGTCTGAATTTTGAAACGGATAGTTTTCTGTTGGATCTTCCTTCCTAGGATCGTCCGCTTCAAGGCTGTTAATTTCTTTAAAGTAATCATAAAGTTTGTCTAGACTGACAGAATCGTTACATCTTTTTTTAACTAAGTTTTTTAGGATTTTCCAATATTCACGAGGGGATGACTTCTCGAGATCCCGAAGTATGCTTACAAATACTTCGTTATAACGACGTAAGGCTGTTTTCAACATCGTTTTATATTCTTTACTGCATTTCTTAAGGTCGTTTCTTATTGTATCTTTCTTGAATATTCTGGCCTTCCTTTTAAGTAACATAAGCTCCCGACGTTTATCTCTGCATTCTTTGTTAAACCAAGGTTTATTATGCAGATTTTCATAGCGATCTGGTTGCGCATTACTTCTCTAACCAAATGTTTTACCAGCACTATCAATAAAATTTTCAGATATTTTATTTACAATATCCTTAATACTCTTTTTTCTATCATCAACTGATAAAGATGTAGTTTGTTCAAGACAACATAACGCCCCAAATATGCTAGCTAATGTGGTATTGTCAACATTTTGTAAAAATAACTTCTGGTTTTCAGGTTTCGACCTGCGTGGTTGTGATTCTTTAGTTCTCACTTGTGGGGCGACATATTCAGTCTTAACATGTATATTAATACACAGGGAAATCGGACAGTGTATATCTGACACAAGGTTGCAAAAATCTAAAACATTAAAATCGGTAATACATTCAAAAAAAGCTGGGCTAGCAATAGCGTAATCTATTAAACTCACGCCTTTCGACGTATTTCTACCAAAATGTGCGTCCGCACCGATTCTACCATTAACTATAAACATATTTACATTTTTACAAAAATCTAGTAACTTATACCCCCAGCTATTTACTCTACCAATATCTTCAGACTTCCTTTGAAGTGGAATACCTTTACTACTTAGAATTTGAGGGCCTAATAAAAAGGCTTGGATTTCATCATCGAATTCACCGAGATCAAAGAGAAGTTCATCGGTATATACAAAATCTGAGAATGTTTTAGTCCTTGCGTTGAAATCACCCATTAAACATATTCTGTTATACTTCCCAGAGATTTGCATGAGATCATTTTGATATCATCAAAACAATTTGGATCAACATATACAGAGGACTCAGGGGGAATATAGACACAACCAAACAATGTGTCTTCTCCAAACAGTTGTTCGGAACCGTGGATCCACATAACATAAGGATTATCACATACAATTTCACGAAAGAATTTACAATATTTATCCCGTATTCCCACAGCAAGAACAGATGTCTTTTCTTTTCGATTGGATGGTCTCGACCAAAGGACAAAGGACAATATCATCAGGTTTTAATTTTGTTTCTGACATGAAAAACATATACTTACTTATAAGTATTTCAAGATCAGGAGATAAAAGTTTACTTTTTAATCCACAGATATTTAGAGCACATATTTTAAATCGGGTTTCAGTCTTTGGGCCACCCTCGCCCCGCTAATAATAATCCAGGTCACTGTCCTCGGCTGGCATTGTATCCATAACTACATGCGCCTGTGGGTCCGCAGTTAGGTAAGGGTGGGAACTCCTGTTTGGGTGTGCCGGAGGTAGTCGGTGAGGCTCCACATGGTTAGGTCGCTCGTGGTAAGGGCACGGCCGCTGGTTGGGTGTAGAAACTGGTATCCCCGGCCGGAATGTGAATTGAGCCGGTGGAGTTGGGTCAGTTGGTTGTCAATAAATAGCTTGTCAACTACTAGTCGCACTGTATGCCCACCTTGTCTAGCTTGACGCATTACTGGATATAATTCCTTTCTCCGCTGCACAATTTCTTTAGGGAATTGCTCACTAACTGAGTAGGATCGATTGCCATATAACACCTCCCTAGATTTAAATCGAACTAGTTCCCTTTCCTTAAACTTTGAAAATTTGGCTACTATTGGGCGTGGTTTTGATGGTCCCATTCGAGGCCTACCAAGTCTATGTACTCTCTCAAAGCCTATATCAGTTTCAATCCCAAGTATTTTTTTATTACTGCTTCAGAGTCTTCTGTAACACCAGTGATAACAGGTATTCTATGAACAAGAAGGTTATCCCTCATAGAACGGGCTTCCATATATACCAAGTCATCCTTCAAATGGGAAACGTCACTGAGGACGTTTGCATTATCATAAGCCACTCTTTCTACTTTTTTAAAGTCCGCATTTAGTTTTTTCAAATCACTCTTCGAGGTGGATACATCTTTTTTTACGTCATCAAATATATCACTTAAGGATTGTGTACTAATTTCAAGTTCTTTAACTGTGTCAGTCATTTGTTTCATTCCTTTCTCTATATCTGTTACCTTACTTTGAACACTGTTTACTTCGGACTTTATCTCTTTTAATACAGTCATTTCACTTTCAATGTTCACCAGTCTTTTTTCAAGTCTCTCGAGAATTACTGACACTGAGTTGTTTATACTTGGCTGGGGTAACATCATATACTGGGGACTAATATTGGCATATGGTGGTATCTGTGGGGGTGTAGTTATTCCCATATTACTTTGAGCCATGCCAGTAGGGTAGAGAGCCTCCCTTGCTTCTGATAGTAGGCTTGGTAACGCTATGTTGTTTGTGTTATGTTGTTGTTGCATCATGTTATCGCTAGAAGTAACTGGGTTCGTAGTATTATGAGTTTTACTCAATCCTGATGACCTCTTTTTCTTCTTGTTTCGTTTCTGAGCTGATTTACCATCTACCATGTCACACGATTAGAGTGTTCAGTGAAATATACTCGTACTTATCACTTGATTTTCATGCGACCTGTCTACAAGCTGTGTCCACCTGCCGCCATTACTATTACTTATCAATGGATGTATTGATCCGTATATCTCGACATAGTACATCTCGTGGAGTGTTGAATGGTGGGCAGTGGAGAAGGAAGTGATCTGCCGTCTCAGAAGAAGATCCGCAGAGACATTTTGTAGAATTAGTTAAAAAGTTGTTAAATAGGTCGTCATTAAGTGAACTGCAGCCGTTTCTCATGCGACAGAGATGGATGTTCGAGATGCGGTCACCGATACAGTACCATGATGGAGGTTTCGTCAGAGGAAAAAAAAGAGCTAATTTTTCAAATAAATTTTAAATGATTACCTATGGATTTAATATTGTCTGGAAGGTTGTTGAAATCACGAATAGTCTGAGGGAAAAAAGATTTGCTGAATGCTGCTGTTTTACAAAAGAAGGTGGTATAATTATGGTCCGAGCGCTGAGGATATGGATTTCTGCCTGACACTTGTGCTGGTAGGTTTTTGTAAAGGTCTAGGCTGCTTCTGTCAGTGGCCAGTCGGTGAAACGCTCTCAAGCGATGAATCTTTCGACGAGTTACAATAGTTTGACAACCACTTTCCTCGTAAAGAAGTGCACCGGACACGCTTTTTGCCAGACAGGTAAAAATTCTTAGATATTCTTTTTGTAAATTTTCTAGTAAAGTTATTTGATATTCTGCAATATTGTCCCACACAATGTCAGATTATTATAAGGTGGGGCGTATGAAAGATATTTTTGAATGGGCTGCCGAAATTAAATTTTCTATGTGGTTGTTCCAGTTAGCTCGATTGTTGAATGTCAGACCCAAGTGCTTGTGAGTTTCACAAGCTATAAGTTTTCTACCCATGAAATCTATGTCAATATCACTAGATTCGCGGCGCCTGGAACATATCAACATTTTAGTTTTTTGGCATTGAAAGTGACCTTCCATTGTTTGGCCCAATTTTGAATTGTAAGTAAATCGTCATTGATTGACCTTTTTATTTCAGGTTCAAGCAAATCATCCGATAAAATATAAAGACAAGTGTCATCAGCAAATAGCCTTACATTGTTCAAAATCGGACAAGGCAAATCGTTAATGTAAATTAAAAAAGTAGTGGCCCAAGCACAGATCCTTGGGGAACATCAGCCGATAAAAATTTAAGATCTGAACAGCTACCATTTAATACAACTCTTTGTTGACGGTCTTTGAGGTAATCTGTAAACCATCTCAATAGGTCGTCACCTATGCCCATTCTTTGTAGTTTTATAAATTGGCCTTGGTATAAACAGTGAACTCAAAACAGAATTATTTGACTTATTGAGTAGTCACAATCTTTTCCAATTAATAGAACAACCAACACGAATTACAAGAGACTCGGCCTATATCTTAGACTTGCTAATTACTGACAATAAAAACTATATTTCAAACTATGGTATTGCGCCACCCGTAGCCAATTTAGATCACTGTGTTATTTACTGTACAATTAAGATACCCCATGCTGAGAACTTAAAAGCATACACCCGCCAGGTCTGGGATTATAATTGCTGTAACCATATATTATTTAATGACTTAATAAGGATATCCCCGTGGGATGTTGCCTTCTCCGTGTTCGACGATATTGACGATGTTGTATATTACTGGAATACATTATTTTTTTCATGCTGCAGGGAAAGTATACCAAGTAAACAAATAGTTGTTAGACCCAAGGACAAACCATGGATGACTAACGAAGTCAGACAGAAAATTCGTCACAGAAATCGATGCTACAAAAAGTTTAAACGAACAAAAAATGACCTCGACTACCTGCGAGTAGTAGTTTCACGTCGTGAAGCAGATCGTTCTAAGAAAATTGCTATAAGGAGATATGCCGAAACTACAAAACAAAAGTTATCGGATAAGTCTTTAGATAGTAAAAAATATTGGAATTTAATGAAATCACTATTAGGAACAAAATGTAAACCCCAAATTCCACCCTTGCTTGTTAACGATAATGTGATTACTGAGGTTGTGTTAAAAGCCGAAGCATTTTGTCAGTATTTCGCTCAACAATCAACATTACCTGAAAACACTAATCCCCAACTTCCGGAATTTACTTGTGTTACAGATGCCCGCCTTTCGTTCATACAAACTGATTCTCAAGAGGTGTCAAGCTTTCTTAAATCATTAAATGTGCGTAAAGCATCGGGAGATGATGGGATTAGTAATTACATGCTTAAACTCTGCCAGGACTCCGTATCGGGTCCACTAGCAACATTACTTAATTTTTCCTTGAAATATGGTTGTTTCCCTGCAGCATGGAAACTATCTAAAGTTTGCCCTATTCATAAAAAGGACGAACGAAATAAAATTGAAAATTATAGACCTGTGTCATTACAATCTGCAGTCTCGAAAGTATTAGAGAAAATAGTATTTAAACGTATTTATGAGTACTGTGTAGACCACAATTTATTAATCGCTGAAAATTCTGGCTTTAAACCTGGAGATTCAACAATTAATGCATGCCTAAAAATAGTACATTCAATTTACGATAATCTTGAAAAAGGACTTGATGTTTGTTTAGTATTCTTAGATGTCAGTAAAGCCTTTGATAGAGTTTGGATTGAGGGTCTTCTCTTTAAGTTAAAGCAAATTGGAATTTATGGCCCACTCTACCATTGGCTGAAAGACTATTTAACAGATAGGTATATAAAGGTTGTTTTAAATGGCAGGGAGTCCAGGAAGTATTGTATAAATGCAGGTGTGCCCCAAGGCTCCGTTTTGGGGCCTCTTCTTTTTTTGATATACGTAAATGACGTGTGTGAAAATATAAGATACAATATCAATTTATATGCAGATGACACGTCATTGATGGAGCCCATACGGGATATAGATACATCACGATGCAATATCAACCATGACTTAAATGTCTTATCTCGTTGGGCTACTCAATGGCGTGTCACGTTTAATGAGCTAAAAACAGTGTATCTTCTAGTTTCCAAAAAGAAAAATCCTAAGTTACCAAAATTATATCTTAATGGTGTTGAAGTGAGGCGTGCTCAGTCCCATAAACATTTGGGTATAATTTTGAACGAAAAATGCAAATGGGACGACCACATCCGGGAAATTTCTATAAAAGCAAATAAGCGATTATCAGTTATGACAAAAACCAAATCTCTACTAGGACGACATTGTCTTCAAAATTTGTACGTCGCTTCAGTAAGATCTATACTAGAATATGGCAGTGTTATTTTTGATAATTGTGCCCTTAATCTTTTACAAAAAATCGAGGCCGTGCAACGAAGGGCAGCACTTATTACCACAGGAGGTCTACGTCGTACACCATATACGCAGTTATTGAAAGAACTAAATTGGGAAACATTACAAAACAGACGGAGAAAACATAGGCTATTATTGTTTCACAAGTTAGTAAATGGTCTTTCCCCGCCGTATCTAAACAAGCTTCTTCCCCCAAAACGATCCGAATTACCAAACTATAGACACCAATTACGAAATCGTCACAGTTATACTACGTTTAAATGTAGAACAACCTTTTTCAAAAACTCATTTTTCCCTAAAACAACACAAGAATGGAATTCACTTAGCGAAAAACAAACACATTTATCACTACATCAACTTAAAAAAGAAATCACAACAACTGAACTGAACTGCTTCTCGTTTTCATACAATGCTTTTAATAGCTTCGAATCTAAGATGCACTGCCGGGTGAGAATGGGTCTGAGCACGCTTCACAGTGACCTGTTCCGATAAAACATCGTCAACGATCCATCATGTGAGATGTGTGGTCACCCCACGGAGGACTTCAAACATTTTGTGTTTGACTGTCCCAGTTACATTGCGCCCAGAAAATACATGCTTACGCCATTGGCTAAATTGGTTTGTCCTAATGTACACTACTCTTTCCTTTTGGATAAAACTCTCTATTCCCACATGTGTAAAGTTATGCTATTTGGAACAAAATACCTGGATTACGATGACAATGTCATACTTTTCAAAATTGTTCACCAATACATCAAAGAGACAAACCGATTTATACAAGTTAATTAATGGATCAAGTCATAGACACGATATGAAATCAATTGTTTTGTTTTTTGTCGTTTGTCCAATATGTACACTTGTCATTTATGTTATTATGTGAATATGAATTGTTGAGGAGAAGCCCTAGTGGCCCATGGCCGAGGCTCATCCTCTATAAAGAAAATAAAGAATTAAATTAAATTAAATTAAATTATAAGAAGGCCTAGGTGCCAAACTCGACCAAAGGCCTTGGATATATCAAAGAAAAGAAAATCGTCATCCAAGGCCTTTATCAAGTCAAAGTATATATCCAATAGCTGGAAAACAGTAGATTTACCAGGCAAAATCCATATTGGCAGTTTGAGATTTTACTCTTCATGAAATTGTAAATATGTTTAAAAATAAACCTCTCGAACACTTTGCTTAAACAGCTTAAAATATAGATTGATCTGTAATTGGCTACACAGGCAGGATCACCAGATTTGAAAACTGGATTAACATTTGCTATTTTCCATTCACTGGGATAAGTGCACGTAGACAAAGACAGCTTAAATAATTTAGTAAGGTGCGGGGATAGTATGGAGCGAGCTTCAAACAATAGCTTGGGGCTCAATCCATCGGACCCTATGGCTTTGCTGATATCAATAGCATTTAACTCATTCAGAATTTCAGCCTCTGAAATAATAATTTCTTGTAGGCATGGGCCAGTATTATCTGAAAATGTTTCATTAGTTTGCAAATCTTCGATAGAGCTAATTGAAGTGAAATAATCATTAAGGGCCTGTGCTTTCTTTTGACTATCGTACGAAACCTCACCGTTGGGCGATTTAAGCGCAGGGATTTGGTTGAAATTTGCGTTCGAATTTTTTAGTTGGATTTTACATAGTTTTCACCAAAATTTTTTATTTGTATTACCGGTTGATATTTGCGTTGAACACTTCTCGTCATGAGAGCGCTTCACCTGTCTAATAAGTGATGTTACATGGTTTCGTTGATTTTTGTAGTTCTTAACACTGATCTCTGTTTTATATTTTCTAGATAATTTAAACAATTTATCCCTAATTTTTATTTCATTTTTAATTTCTTTTGTTATCCATAATTTGTCTTTAGGGTTAATTGTGACCAAATGATTTGGTATCGATTTTTTGGCAGCCTCCATAATGGTATTACATACATCCCATTAACATCTGTTTGAGCCAAACCCAGGTCCGCATTACTTAATAGGTTACGGAACATGTCCCAGTCGGCTCTTTGGTAGTTCCAGATTTGTCTTTTAAATTTTGGGGGTTTAGGTAACACAGAATGGAGAATAGCACAAACTGGACAGTGAAAAATTAGATAATCGAATTGTTTGATAAGTGATCTGTGACTACAGGCAAATGGATCTAGTAGGGTATTTGAAATTGGTCTAGTCGGTTCGGATATAAGTTGAGTCAAGCCATGAGAAGAAAATATATTTTTTAAGTGATGGTTTCTATGATTTAACAGATTTTCGTTCAGATCCCCAGCTATTATAAAATTATGATTTTTGTTAGTTTCTATTGTATCAGAAATATTGTCTGCCAGATCATTCCACAGCTCCACCCTACTATTCGGAGGGCGGTAAATAATGCAAATGAGAGAAGTTGGCTTGTCAAATACCTCCACCCATATCATTTCCACGTGACCGGACTCAAGACCAGGGCGACGTCTAAACGATAATTTTGAGGATAAATAAATACAAACACCACCCCAAGCCTGACCCCGATCTCGCCGAAGAGGAGGGTGTTAGCCGGGTAGAGCTATGGAATCGTCGGAGACATTTTGGGTTAGGTGGCTTTCAGTACATGCAATTATGTCAAAATCAGAGAGATTAGCATGGACCAAGTCCAGTTTGTTTTTAATCCCGCAGACATTTAAGGGGCATGAGCTGCCAAAATGTTGATATTTTGACATACACACAGAATGTTGAAATTATCGGCTATTTTTCTCAAGACGTATAATTCAGAAGCTTTTTAGTGCTTCTAATCTCAAAAATGTACGATAAAGTATTGTTTTGAACTAACTTTGACTTAGAATGAATGAATGGTCGTCCCGGTTATTTAAATTTTGCTACTTTTCGAACACGTTTTCGGTTCGTACAGGGCACGTACTGTATGGATTTTCCTCATTCCAACGCCAGTCATTTAGATTTTCGATGGCCTGCAAAGCCTCTTACTGTCGTGACGATTAGAAATTATGAAAAAAGTGTGAATTTCGGCAGCTCATGCCACTTTAAAGACTGGTTACACGGAGAGAGACCTACTGACACAGGATAACAAAATAAAATATTAACCATTATCATCAAAGGGTATATTGTTAATAGCTGTGTCAGCCCGTGTCCTTGTCCAGTAAACCATACTTATTTTTATATATATATATGCCAAATGTCCTTAATAAATAAAACAGGAAAAGTTGAGAAGAAGATGAAAGGGAGCAAGGAAACAAGAGAAATATAAAACATAGGTAGTAGAATAAAACGGTAAATATACAGTTGAGCTAGATATGAGGTGAAATATTTCAAAATTACTAGGTTCATTTTATCCATAAACACGATTTACGATAAAACATGGAATTACGAAATTTCAGAAGATAATTGTATAAGGGCTATTTAGAAATCACACGGAAAAAGAATATTATTAGAACACATACTGCATGAAAAAAGATGTCTTCAAAATGGAAGGGCAAAACAATAGTAAGCCTAAAAAAATGAAATTATATAAAGATATGAAAAAGGTATAAGAGGAATATAAAAGAAAGTAATATATACAACATTTTACAGTAAGCAAAGAATACTTAACAGAAAACGGGATCGCACACGGTTTTGCTAGAAGCTTTTCGGATTGGTTATCCTTTCTCAATAGCAGTAGAAACAAGTCTAAAGTTATGTTGAGTTTCTTGTGTTTATATGGAAAAATGACAGGAAATAAAAAGGGCTTGGGTGATTAAGGAGTATTTTTGTAAACAAGGGAAGATTAAGCTATCAAAACATTTAACTAAAGCATGGACGCTTGGTGAAGTTAGTTTATACTCATATCCATTGGAGGTATGGTTATGTCTAGACATAAAAGGTCATATGGTTAGAGAGAGCTGGAGTATAAATATCCTGTGGTTTTGGAATAAAGGAGATTAAATCAAAAGGAAATTACAGTAACTGGAGAGAAACAATATAAGGTAGCAGAAGAAATCTAGGGTGGGAACACCTAGCCTATTGTATATTGAATGCAATCAAATATTTAAACGTTAAAATACAGAATTCAAACGATAAAAATAATTTTTAGATGAAAACTAATAAAATATTTAAACGTTAAAATACAGAATTCAAACGGGAGAAATAATTTTTTAGATGAAAACTAATGAAGATGGAAGGTAAAAAAGTAAAATATATATCGAGAAAGTTCAACAATGCTGCAGACTGCTTCCAACCGTGTACAAATGTGTGGATAGTTTTTTGTTTTAAAACAATGGTTATTTTGAGCCCCTGGCACAGGCAAATATATATATTTATGAGCACTAAAACACACGGGCACAGGGAAAATCTTCTTGTCTAAAATAACCACGGAGACAAGTTTCTAATTGTGTTAAAAAGAGGTATATCATTTAGACCTTTATACCCCATCATAAATTGTTGTAATAAAGTAAACCTATGATATTTCATTAGGTTGACGACTGACAGGAGCTTGGCCTTAGTCAGTAGAATTTTCTGGAACACTTTGTATTGCATTGACAATGCTTATGCATCTTAAGCTATAGTAAGAATATCGTCAGACTATATATTATGGGGTCATGGGAAAAGACAGTAAAAATTCCCCCATCCCCCCCCCCCCATACCCCTTTCCCAGAAAACCTAGGTAGAAGACAGACAGGGGAGTTTAGCCCTGACCAGTATGTCTTTCAAACTCTTGTTCTTTTTATAAGCAATGACTGGCCTTTGGGTCAGAGGTCGAGCAAGTTTACTTTGAAGTAGTTTGTATTCTTCTACTATAATCTTGGCCATAGCAATGCTAGCTTTGTTATACTGAAACACAAATGGTATTATAGTTTTTTCACGACATCTTCCGGGGTCCAAGTTCAAACCCAAAGGATAAATGGTTTGTAATGTTTGAATCCAAATACTTTCCCTTTCCAAACGTTTGTGCTTGGTATCTACAGCGGAAGTGAGAAAAGGGATTTTCTCAATAGGCATAATTTCAAAATGGTCCTTGACCGAATGACCTTGAGTATTGAAATGTTGTGCCACGGGTACATCATGTTTAAGTCTTATACTAGATAAATGGTTGGCTGCTCTTTGTCGTAGAGAATTCTGAGTTTCTCCGACGTACTGTTTGCAACATTATAGAAACATATATAATCATATATTTACCAATGAGACATGACTTAAATTGTGATCGTGATTCAATTACCTCGGTAGACATTTCAAACCTTTTTCTATATACAAACATAAGTTCTTGAGAAGTTGTTTACTTTTCGTTTGGAACAATTCTCTAGTTTTGATGCAATTTGGTCTGGTGTAGCAGAACCTAGGTAACTATTCCTGACGAAGTGATAATAACTTTTTACAATGAAATAGAAAGTGGAATTCATCACCAATACAGTTTGTTTCACAAATTGTACAAAATCTTATGTTCTTTGGAACGTTTGTCCAACGTCCTGTTTCTACCGGTAGATTGTGACATGCTGCTCTAAATCGGGTGAGAATTTTTCTACTTTTATCATCTAATATTATCAGGTAATCTTCCAACCCAAATTCGGTTTTATATATACTATTTATTTTGCCTTTGGAAGATGCGTCCATTGAACTGTACCAGCTTTGAAGATATTGATCTTGGAGTGTTTGTTTTACAATTTCTAATAAACATGCAACATTATTAATTGTTTGCGTTTGCCATATAACATTAAATCCTGTGTTACATAGAATTGACTTGATATGGTTCAGCCCGCGAAAATTGTATAAATTGCTTTTAGTTAGCATCAGTTTGTAGATAATAGATGACAGCTTATTGCCATTTGATTGAATCCTCGCCCAGAAAGACAGCATTCTTATATAAACGGTTATATACATGGGGTACACACCCAATTCACCATACACTACATAATTTGGTGTGCTTTTCTTAATACATAATATTTGCTTACAGTAGCTTAAGAAAAAACGTTCGATATCATCTAGTTTTTCAAACCCCCATATTTCACAACTATAAAGTAGAATGGGTTCAACCATATGTTTAAACAATTTCATTTGAATGTCGATAAGCAAGGAAAGATGTTTCCTGGAGAGAGCAAATAAAGCTTTGTTAGAAATTAACTGTTTCTTAGCTGTGGTAAATCTGCCCGTGTGCTTCATTTTTAAACCCAAATAACAATAGTCATCAACGACCTCAATTTTTGAGCCGTATAAGTAAAAAGTTGGTATGTTTGTAGGCCTGCGCTTACAAAAAATGACAACTTTTGTTTTGTCAAGATTAACATTAAGTTTCCATTCTTCACAACACTTTTCAAAAACAACAAGAGATTTTTTTAGAGCAGCTACAGTGTCCGCTATTAAAATCGTATCGTCAGCATAGAGCAGTAACAAAGTGCGAACAAAAATATTAAAGCTTAATTCTATTTCTCTAGTTAAATCCTGGAGCCCATATATATTGTTTTCAATAAAGAAACTTTCTAGATCATTCAGATACAGGGAAAACATAATGGGTGAAAGATTCTCCCCTTGCCTTAAACCTAGATCACAAATGAAGAAATCACTCTTATTGCAACTTAGGGCAACACATGATTTTATAGAAAAATACATATTTTTAACAATTTGTAGGCATTTTCCATAAATTGATTGTTGTACAAGCTTATACCACAAACCACCGCGCCAAACTGTGTCGAATGCCTTAGCAAAATCTATGAAAGTACAAAACAACTTCTGTTTTTGACTAAAAAGATATTCAATGATACTATGTATTACAACAATATTGTCATTAGCAGAATACCCCTTGCGAAAACCTGTTTGACATTCATTTAATACATTATTTCTCTCACAGAAATCCGTTAATCTATTATTAAGGATGGTCGTAAAAAGCTTACTGAAACAACTAACAATAGTAATAGACCTGTAACTGCCTGGGTCACTGATATCACCTTTTTTTATAAATGGGTCGTATAATTCCAATTAACCAACTATCTGGCATACAGACACTATCAAACACAATGTTGAAAAGCTTATGATATATAGGGACCATCACTAAATTACTACTTTTAATATATTAATTTAAAATTCTATCATATCCAGGTGCTTTATTGTTTTTCAGACCTCTAATAGCCTTTTCTATCTCATCTACAGTAATTGGAACATCTAGTTCGTCTGAATTTTGAAACGGATAGTTTTCTGTTGGATCTTCCTTCCTAGGATCGTCCGCTTCAAGGCTGTTAATTTCTTTAAAGTAATCATAAAGTTTGTCTAGACTGACAGAATCGTTACATCTTTTTTTAACTAAGTTTTTTAGGATTTTCCAATATTCACGAGGGGATGACTTCTCGAGATCCCGAAGTATGCTTACAAATACTTCGTTATAACGACGTAAGGCTGTTTTCAACATCGTTTTATATTCTTTACTGCATTTCTTAAGGTCGTTTCTTATTGTATCTTTCTTGAATATTCTGGCCTTCCTTTTAAGTAACATAAGCTCCCGACGTTTATCTCTGCATTCTTTGTTAAACCAAGGTTTATTATGCAGATTTTCATAGCGATCTGGTTGCGCATTACTTCTCTAACCAAATGTTTTACCAGCACTATCAATAAAATTTTCAGATATTTTATTTACAATATCCTTAATACTCTTTTTTCTATCATCAACTGATAAAGATGTAGTTTGTTCAAGACAACATAACGCCCCAAATATGCTAGCTAATGTGGTATTGTCAACATTTTGTAAAAATAACTTCTGGTTTTCAGGTTTCGACCTGCGTGGTTGTGATTCTTTAGTTCTCACTTGTGGGGCGACATATTCAGTCTTAACATGTATATTAATACACAGGGAAATCGGACAGTGTATATCTGACACAAGGTTGCAAAAATCTAAAACATTAAAATCGGTAATACATTCAAAAAAAGCTGGGCTAGCAATAGCGTAATCTATTAAACTCACGCCTTTCGACGTATTTCTACCAAAATGTGCGTCCGCACCGATTCTACCATTAACTATAAACATATTTACATTTTTACAAAAATCTAGTAACTTATACCCCCAGCTATTTACTCTACCAATATCTTCAGACTTCCTTTGAAGTGGAATACCTTTACTACTTAGAATTTGAGGGCCTAATAAAAAGGCTTGGATTTCATCATCGAATTCACCGAGATCAAAGAGAAGTTCATCGGTATATACAAAATCTGAGAATGTTTTAGTCCTTGCGTTGAAATCACCCATTAAACATATTCTGTTATACTTCCCAGAGATTTGCATGAGATCATTTTGATATCATCAAAACAATTTGGATCAACATATACAGAGGACTCAGGGGGAATATAGACACAACCAAACAATGTGTCTTCTCCAAACAGTTGTTCGGAACCGTGGATCCACATAACATAAGGATTATCACATACAATTTCACGAAAGAATTTACAATATTTATCCCGTATTCCCACAGCAAGAACAGATGTCTTTTCTTTTCGATTGGATGGTTTCGACCAAAGGACAAAGGACAATATCATCAGGTTTTAATTTTGTTTCTGACATGAAAAACATATACTTACTTATAAGTATTTCAAGATCAGGAGATAAAAGTTTACTTTTTAATCCACAGATATTTAGAGCACATATTTTAAATCGGGTTTCAGTCTTTGGGCCACCCTCGCCCCGCTAATAATAATCCAGGTCACTGTCCTCGGCTGGCATTGTATCCATAACTACATGCGCCTGTGGGTCCGCAGTTAGGTAAGGGTGGGAACTCCTGTTTGGGTGTGCCGGAGGTAGTCGGTGAGGCTCCACATGGTTAGGTCGCTCGTGGTAAGGGCACGGCCGCTGGTTGGGTGTAGAAACTGGTATCCCCGGCCGGAATGTGAATTGAGCCGGTGGAGTTGGGTCAGTTGGTTGTCAATAAATAGCTTGTCAACTACTAGTCGCACTGTATGCCCACCTTGTCTAGCTTGACGCATTACTGGATATAATTCCTTTCTCCGCTGCACAATTTCTTTAGGGAATTGCTCACTAACTGAGTAGGATCGATTGCCATATAACACCTCCCTAGATTTAAATCGAACTAGTTCCCTTTCCTTAAACTTTGAAAATTTGGCTACTATTGGGCGTGGTTTTGATGGTCCCATTCGAGGCCTACCAAGTCTATGTACTCTCTCAAAGCCTATATCAGTTTCAATGCCAAGTATTTTTTTATTACTGCTTCAGAGTCTTCTGTAACACCAGTGATAACAGGTATTCTATGAACAAGAAGGTTATCCCTCATAGAACGGGCTTCCATATATACCAAGTCATCCTTCAAATGGGAAACGTCACTGAGGACGTTTGCATTATCATAAGCCACTCTTTCTACTTTTTTAAAGTCCGCATTTAGTTTTTTCAAATCACTCTTCGAGGTGGATACATCTTTTTTTACGTCATCAAATATATCACTTAAGGATTGTGTACTAATTTCAAGTTCTTTAACTGTGTCAGTCATTTGTTTCATTCCTTTCTCTATATCTGTTACCTTACTTTGAACACTGTTTACTTCGGACTTTATCTCTTTTAATACAGTCATTTCACTTTCAATGTTCACCAGTCTTTTTTCAAGTCTCTCGAGAATTACTGACACTGAGTTGTTTATACTTGGCTGGGGTAACATCATATACTGGGGACTAATATTGGCATATGGTGGTATCTGTGGGGGTGTAGTTATTCCCATATTACTTTGAGCCATGCCAGTAGGGTAGAGAGCCTCCCTTGCTTCTGATAGTAGGCTTGGTAACGCTATGTTGTTTGTGTTATGTTGTTGTTGCATCATGTTATCGCTAGAAGTAACTGGGTTCGTAGTATTATGAGTTTTACTCAATCCTGATGACCTCTTTTTCTTCTTGTTTCGTTTCTGAGCTGATTTACCATCTACCATGTCACACGATTAGAGTGTTCAGTGAAATATACTCGTACTTATCACTTGATTTTCATGCGACCTGTCTACAAGCTGTGTCCACCTGCCGCCATTACTATTACTTATCAATGGATGTATTGATCCGTATATCTCGACATAGTACATCTCGTGGAGTGTTGAATGGTGGGCAGTGGAGAAGGAAGTGATCTGCCGTCTCAGAAGAAGATCCGCAGAGACATTTTGTAGAATTAGTTAAAAAGTTGTTAAATAGGTCGTCATTAAGTGAACTGCAGCCGTTTCTCATGCGACAGAGATGGATGTTCGAGATGCGGTCACCGATACAGTACCATGATGGAGGTTTCGTCAGAGGAAAAAAAAGAGCTAATTTTTCAAATAAATTTTAAATGATTACCTATGGATTTAATATTGTCTGGAAGGTTGTTGAAATCACGAATAGTCTGAGGGAAAAAAGATTTGCTGAATGCTGCTGTTTTACAAAAGAAGGTGGTATAATTATGGTCCGAGCGCTGAGGATATGGATTTCTGCCTGACACTTGTGCTGGTAGGTTTTTGTAAAGGTCTAGGCTGCTTCTGTCAGTGGCCAGTCGGTGAAACGCTCTCAAGCGATGAATCTTTCGACGAGTTACAATAGTTTGACAACCACTTTCCTCGTAAAGAAGTGCACCGGACACGCTTTTTGCCAGACAGGTAAAAATTCTTAGATATTCTTTTTGTAAATTTTCTAGTAAAGTTATTTGATATTCTGCAATATTGTCCCACACAATGTCAGATTATTATAAGGTGGGGCGTATGAAAGATATTTTTGAATGGGCTGCCGAAATTAAATTTTCTATGTGGTTGTTCCAGTTAGCTCGATTGTTGAATGTCAGACCCAAGTGCTTGTGAGTTTCACAAGCTATAAGTTTTCTACCCATGAAATCTATGTCAATATCACTAGATTCGCGGCGCCTGGAACATATCAACATTTTAGTTTTTTGGCATTGAAAGTGACCTTCCATTGTTTGGCCCAATTTTGAATTGTAAGTAAATCGTCATTGATTGACCTTTTTATTTCAGGTTCAAGCAAATCATCCGATAAAATATAAAGACAAGTGTCATCAGCAAATAGCCTTACATTGTTCAAAATCGGACAAGGCAAATCGTTAATGTAAATTAAAAAAGTAGTGGCCCAAGCACAGATCCTTGGGGAACATCAGCCGATAAAAATTTAAGATCTGAACAGCTACCATTTAATACAACTCTTTGTTGACGGTCTTTGAGGTAATCTGTAAACCATCTCAATAGGTCGTCACCTATGCCCATTCTTTGTAGTTTTATAAATTGGCCTTGGTATAAACAGTGAACTCAAAACAGAATTATTTGACTTATTGAGTAGTCACAATCTTTTCCAATTAATAGAACAACCAACACGAATTACAAGAGACTCGGCCTATATCTTAGACTTGCTAATTACTGACAATAAAAACTATATTTCAAACTATGGTATTGCGCCACCCGTAGCCAATTTAGATCACTGTGTTATTTACTGTACAATTAAGATACCCCATGCTGAGAACTTAAAAGCATACACCCGCCAGGTCTGGGATTATAATTGCTGTAACCATATATTATTTAATGACTTAATAAGGATATCCCCGTGGGATGTTGCCTTCTCCGTGTTCGACGATATTGACGATGTTGTATATTACTGGAATACATTATTTTTTTCATGCTGCAGGGAAAGTATACCAAGTAAACAAATAGTTGTTAGACCCAAGGACAAACCATGGATGACTAACGAAGTCAGACAGAAAATTCGTCACAGAAATCGATGCTACAAAAAGTTTAAACGAACAAAAAATGACCTCGACTACCTGCGAGTAGTAGTTTCACGTCGTGAAGCAGATCGTTCTAAGAAAATTGCTATAAGGAGATATGCCGAAACTACAAAACAAAAGTTATCGGATAAGTCTTTAGATAGTAAAAAATATTGGAATTTAATGAAATCACTATTAGGAACAAAATGTAAACCCCAAATTCCACCCTTGCTTGTTAACGATAATGTGATTACTGAGGTTGTGTTAAAAGCCGAAGCATTTTGTCAGTATTTCGCTCAACAATCAACATTACCTGAAAACACTAATCCCCAACTTCCGGAATTTACTTGTGTTACAGATGCCCGCCTTTCGTTCATACAAACTGATTCTCAAGAGGTGTCAAGCTTTCTTAAATCATTAAATGTGCGTAAAGCATCGGGAGATGATGGGATTAGTAATTACATGCTTAAACTCTGCCAGGACTCCGTATCGGGTCCACTAGCAACATTACTTAATTTTTCCTTGAAATATGGTTGTTTCCCTGCAGCATGGAAACTATCTAAAGTTTGCCCTATTCATAAAAAGGACGAACGAAATAAAATTGAAAATTATAGACCTGTGTCATTACAATCTGCAGTCTCGAAAGTATTAGAGAAAATAGTATTTAAACGTATTTATGAGTACTGTGTAGACCACAATTTATTAATCGCTGAAAATTCTGGCTTTAAACCTGGAGATTCAACAATTAATGCATGCCTAAAAATAGTACATTCAATTTACGATAATCTTGAAAAAGGACTTGATGTTTGTTTAGTATTCTTAGATGTCAGTAAAGCCTTTGATAGAGTTTGGATTGAGGGTCTTCTCTTTAAGTTAAAGCAAATTGGAATTTATGGCCCACTCTACCATTGGCTGAAAGACTATTTAACAGATAGGTATATAAAGGTTGTTTTAAATGGCAGGGAGTCCAGGAAGTATTGTATAAATGCAGGTGTGCCCCAAGGCTCCGTTTTGGGGCCTCTCCTTTTTTTGATATACGTAAATGACGTGTGTGAAAATATAAGATACAATATCAATTTATATGCAGATGACACGTCATTGATGGACCCATACGGGATATAGATACATCACGATGCAATATCAACCATGACTTAAATGTCTTATCTCGTTGGGCTACTCAATGGCGTGTCACGTTTAATGAGCTAAAAACAGTGTATCTTCTAGTTTCCAAAAAGAAAAATCCTAAGTTACCAAAATTATATCTTAATGGTGTTGAAGTGAGGCGTGCTCAGTCCCATAAACATTTGGGTATAATTTTGAACGAAAAATGCAAATGGGACGACCACATCCGGGAAATTTCTATAAAAGCAAATAAGCGATTATCAGTTATGACAAAAACCAAATCTCTACTAGGACGACATTGTCTTCAAAATTTGTACGTCGCTTCAGTAAGATCTATACTAGAATATGGCAGTGTTATTTTTGATAATTGTGCCCTTAATCTTTTACAAAAAATCGAGGCCGTGCAACGAAGGGCAGCACTTATTACCACAGGAGGTCTACGTCGTACACCATATACGCAGTTATTGAAAGAACTAAATTGGGAAACATTACAAAACAGACGGAGAAAACATAGGCTATTATTGTTTCACAAGTTAGTAAATGGTCTTTCCCCGCCGTATCTAAACAAGCTTCTTCCCCCAAAACGATCCGAATTACCAAACTATAGACACCAATTACGAAATCGTCACAGTTATACTACGTTTAAATGTAGAACAACCTTTTTCAAAAACTCATTTTTCCCTAAAACAACACAAGAATGGAATTCACTTAGCGAAAAACAAACACATTTATCACTACATCAACTTAAAAAAGAAATCACAACAACTGAACTGAACTGCTTCTCGTTTTCATACAATGCTTTTAATAGCTTCGAATCTAAGATGCACTGCCGGATGAGAATGGGTCTGAGCACGCTTCACAGTGACCTGTTCCGATAAAACATCGTCAACGATCCATCATGTGAGATGTGTGGTCACCCCACGGAGGACTTCAAACATTTTGTGTTTGACTGTCCCAGTTACATTGCGCCCAGAAAATACATGCTTACGCCATTGGCTAAATTGGTTTGTCCTAATGTACACTACTCTTTCCTTTTGGATAAAACTCTCTATTCCCACATGTGTAAAGTTATGCTATTTGGAACAAAAGACCTGGATTACGATGACAATGTCATACTTTTCAAAATTGTTCACCAATACATCAAAGAGACAAACCGATTTATACAAGTTAATTAATGGATCAAGTCATAGACACGATATGAAATCAATTGTTTTGTTTTTTGTCGTTTGTCCAATATGTACACTTGTCATTTATGTTATTATGTGAATATGAATTGTTGAGGAGAAGCCCTAGTGGCCCATGGCCGAGGCTCATCCTCTATAAAGAAAATAAAGAATTAAATTAAATTAAATTAAATTATAAGAAGGCCTAGGTGCCAAACTCGACCAAAGGCCTTGGATATATCAAAGAAAAGAAAATCGTCATCCAAGGCCTTTATCAAGTCAAAGTATATATCCAATAGCTGGAAAACAGTAGATTTACCAGGCAAAATCCATATTGGCAGTTTGAGATTTTACTCTTCATGAAATTGTAAATATGTTTAAAAATAAACCTCTCGAACACTTTGCTTAAACAGCTTAAAATATAGATTGATCTGTAATTGGCTACACAGGCAGGATCACCAGATTTGAAAACTGGATTAACATTTGCTATTTTCCATTCACTGGGATAAGTGCACGTAGACAAAGACAGCTTAAATAATTTAGTAAGGTGCGGGGATAGTATGGAGCGAGCTTCAAACAATAGCTTGGGGCTCAATCCATCGGACCCTATGGCTTTGCTGATATCAATAGCATTTAACTCATTCAGAATTTCAGCCTCTGAAATAATAATTTCTTGTAGGCATGGGCCAGTATTATCTGAAAATGTTTCATTAGTTTGCAAATCTTCGATAGAGCTAATTGAAGTGAAATAATCACTAAGGGCCTGTGCTTTCTTTTGACTATCGTACGAAACCTCACCGTTGGGCGATTTAAGCGCAGGGATTTGGTTGAAATTTGCGTTCGAATTTTTTAGTTGGATTTTACATAGTTTTCACCAAAATTTTTTATTTGTATTACCGGTTGATATTTGCGTTGAACACTTCTCGTCATGAGAGCGCTTCACCTGTCTAATAAGTGATGTTACATGGTTTCGTTGATTTTTGTAGTTCTTAACACTGATCTCTGTTTTATATTTTCTAGATAATTTAAACAATTTATCCCTAATTTTTATTTCATTTTTAATTTCTTTTGTTATCCATAATTTGTCTTTAGGGTTAATTGTGACCACATGATTTGGTATCGATTTTTTGGCAGCCTCCATAATGGTATTACATACATCCCATTAACATCTGTTTGAGCCAAACCCAGGTCCGCATTACTTAATAGGTTACGGAACATGTCCCAGTCGGCTCTTTGGTAGTTCCAGATTTGTCTTTTAAATTTTGGGGGTTTAGGTAACACAGAATGGAGAATAGCACAAACTGGACAGTGAAAAATTAGATAATCGAATTGTTTGATAAGTGATCTGTGACTACAGGCAAATGGATCTAGTAGGGTATTTGAAATTGGTCTAGTCGGTTCGGATATAAGTTGAGTCAAGCCATGAGAAGAAAATATATTTTTTAAGTGATGGTTTCTATGATTTAACAGATTTTCGTTCAGATCCCCAGCTATTATAAAATTATGATTTTTGTTAGTTTCTATTGTATCAGAAATATTGTCTGCCAGATCATTCCACAGCTCCACCCTACTATTCGGAGGGCGGTAAATAATGCAAATGAGAGAAGTTGGCTTGTCAAATACCTCCACCCATATCATTTCCACGTGACCGGACTCAAGACCAGGGCGACGTCTAAACGATAATTTTGAGGATAAATAAATACAAACACCACCCCAAGCCTGACCCCGATCTCGCCGAAGAGGAGGGTGTTAGCCGGGTAGAGCTATGGAATCGTCGGAGACATTTTGGGTTAGGTGGCTTTCAGTACATGCAATTATGTCAAAATCAGAGAGATTAGCATGGACCAAGTCCAGTTTGTTTTTAATCCCGCAGACATTTAAGGGGCATGAGCTGCCAAAATGTTGATATTTTGACATACACACAGAATGTTGAAATTATCGGCTATTTTTCTCAAGACGTATAATTCAGAAGCTTTTTAGTGCTTCTAATCTCAAAAATGTACGATAAAGTATTGTTTTGAACTAACTTTGACTTAGAATGAATGAATGGTCGTCCCGGTTATTTAAATTTTGCTACTTTTCGAACACGTTTTCGGTTCGTACAGGGCACGTACTGTATGGATTTTCCTCATTCCAACGCCAGTCATTTAGATTTTCGATGGCCTGCAAAGCCTCTTACTGTCGTGACGATTAGAAATTATGAAAAAAGTGTGAATTTCGGCAGCTCATGCCACTTTAAAGACTGGTTACACGGAGAGAGACCTACTGACACAGGATAACAAAATAAAATATTAACCATTATCATCAAAGGGTATATTGTTAATAGCTGTGTCAGCCCGTGTCCTTGTCCAGTAAACCATACTTATTTTTATATATATATATGCCAAATGTCCTTAATAAATAAAACAGGAAAAGTTGAGAAGAAGATGAAAGGGAGCAAGGAAACAAGAGAAATATAAAACATAGGTAGTAGAATAAAACGGTAAATATACAGTTGAGCTAGATATGAGGTGAAATATTTCAAAATTACTAGGTTCATTTTATCCATAAACACGATTTACGATAAAACATGGAATTACGAAATTTCAGAAGATAATTGTATAAGGGCTATTTAGAAATCACACGGAAAAAGAATATTATTAGAACACATACTGCATGAAAAAAGATGTCTTCAAAATGGATAGAATAGGGATTTTGATCGTGGGTGATATAAGGAAGAAGTAGAATTATTTATACAGGGTATGAATCAGAGAGCCTGCATGCGGGGATATATAAATATAAAAAACAAAAAATAACACAAGCAAAACATTGTGTGATTATAAATTAAACATGCATCATAATAGTCAGTTAATGCTGGATTTATCATAATTCGTTGAAATATCAAAATTAGATCTATATTTCAGCATTGGAACTCATTCATAAAAGATCGTTTAATTGATTCAGCATGCCGAATACACACACAAACAAGAAACCATTAGTTAGATACAGATGAAGCATACTTCAACATTGCAAACTAAATTATATGGGAAATCAAAACACATTTCTTTCAAGCACAACCAAGAAATCAAACAAGTAAGCTGAATGGGAATAGAACATACGTTTACTTTTATGGGCAAGTACTACAATTAGTATACAAAGGAACACATATTACATATGTACAGGCACAACCAAGAAACCAAACCTGAAAGCTCGATGGATATAAAGCATGCATTAACATTAACAGGCAAGTATTACAGTTAATATACAAAGGAACACATATTGCATATGTACAGGCACAACCAAGAAACCAAACCTGTAAGCTCGATGGATATAAAGCATGCATTAACATTAACAGGCAAGTATTACAATGGATATGCAAGGAAACACATATTACATATGTACAGGCACAACCAAGAAATCAAACATGTAATGATGTAAGCTCGATTGATATAGAATAGATATAAAGCATTCATCAACATTCACAGGCAAGTATTACAGTTAATATACAAAGGAACACATATGATATATGTACAGGCACAACATAGAAATCAAACATGTAAGCTCAATGGATATAAACCATGCATTAACATTAACAGGCAAGTATTACAGTCAATATACAAAGGAACACATATTTCAAATGTACAGGCATAACCAAGAAATCAAACATGTAAGTTCAAAGGATATAAAGGCTAAAGCATACATCAACAGTAACAGGCAAGTATTACAATGAATATACAAAGGAACACATATTGCATACGTACAGTACAGTCACAACCAAGAAACCAAACTTGTAAGCCCAAGGAACATATAACTGTTTTGTTTGTCGTAATCGTGTTGTTTAATTGTAGGTGGTAAGCTGGAGTTTATAACCATGTTGTTTGTTATAACCGTGATGTTTGTCATAACCGTGTTTTTTGTTAATGATAGTTTGCGAGATGGAGTTTAAAACCTTATTGTTTTTTTTTATATTTTATATTGTGAGATGGAGTTCGTAACCGTATTGTTGGTTAACTGTAGGCTATGATATGTAGTTTATAACCATGTTGTTTGTTATAACTAATTGAAGTCTGTGAGATGGAGTTTATAGCGATGTGTTTGTTATAACTGTACTGTTTGTCATGACCGTGTTGTTTGTTATAACTAATTGTAGTCTGTGAGATGGAGTTTATAGCCACGTGTTTGTTATTTACTGTGCTGTTTGTCATGACCGTGTTGTTTGTTAATCGTAGGTTGTGAGATAGAGTTCATAACCACGTTGTTTGTTAATCGTAGGTTGTGAGATAGAGTTCATAACCGCGTTGTTTGTTAATCGTAGGTTGTGAGATCGAGTTCATAACCGTGTTGTTTGTTAATCGCAGGTTGTAAAATGGAGTTTATAATCTTCTTGTTTGTTAATTGTAGGCTGTGAGATGGAGATTATAACCGTATTGTTTGTTAATTGTAGGTGATAAGATGGAGTTTATAACCGTTTTGTTTGTTACATGGGTTTTTTCTGTGGCGGGGGGGGGGGGGGGAGGCAAATTTATGGGGTTCAATCTCAGTCTACCGATGTTTTTGCCATATTTAAGATGCGTAACCATTGTCAATGTATCACAAAAGGATTCAGAAAATTCTACTGACTAAGGCCAAGCTCCTGTCAGTCGTCAACCTAATGAAATATTGTTAGGTTCAGTTTATTACAACAATTTATGCGGTATAAAGGTATATATGATATACCTCTTTTTAACGCAATTAGGAACTTGTCTCCATGGTTATTTTAGACAAGAACATTTTCGCTGTGTGTTTTAGTGTTCACAAATATATATATTTATCTGTGCAGGGGGCGAAAGTTCACATACGTCGAGGTGCATCCGGCAATAGGAATGATCTACTTTCCTTACTGGGCGATGGGAAATATAAAATAAGAACGTTTTCACAACATAACCAGGTAGAACGAAAAAGCGAACATCTTTGCTACAAATCATTATGAAGATTGTCATAAATGTAAATAGTGTGTGTCTTAGTTCAAGTAATTTGTAAGTGAAGGTTTTTAAAAATTATAAAAATTCCCAAAACGTTTAAATATTACACAAGACCAAAAGACCCCCCCCCCCCCCCCCACACACACACACACACACCCGCACCTAACCCTAAATAAAATAATTTGTTATTTTGTATTTCGCTTGTGCATATAACAAGTATAGGTACAGAAAGCCTCATATTTTTGTTTATTCATTGAATTAAAAAATTATATATATATTCTTTTTTTTACAGTAATTGTAACGATGCCGTTGAGCTTTCTTGACAACTTTCCATTTTTTCGACAACTGGATAAATTTACCAAAGACAAGATTACGAAAATGTTTGTGTTTATATATGGCGGTGCATTATACATCACAGAAGATGACCAGGTGTTCGCGTTGGGATTCGACGGGTTTGGTCATTTGGGGACAGGTGTGTCAGCTTTATCTCGCCTTAAAGTGGCATGAGCTGCCAAAATGTTGACAAATATCCGTTAAAACAACATTTTCAAATTATCGTCTATTTTTCTTACGTAGAACAAATTAAAAGCTTTTTAGGGCTACTAGTATCGAGAATGTACATGAAGGAAGAGTTCTGGACTTAGATTGCAAATGAACGTTCCTCCCGGTTATTGAATTGGTTTACTTAAACAAATGTCACAGGCTGTATGGATTTTCCTTATTCCAACGTCGCTCATTTGGTTTGTCGATGAACTTCAAATAAAAATTGAAACATTTCTGAGTGGATTTTTTACACCGTCGCCGTACGTGGAAGAGTTGCCAGGTACTCGCAGAAGGTCAGGGGTTTCCTCCGGACAATGAGCCCGGTTTCTTCCCCCCTATAAACCTGGCAACGCCGCTATATAAGTGAAATAATTTTGAGTGCGACATAAAACATCAATCAATCAATCAAACCCTCTTATTATCTTGGCGAATCTTATTTATAAAAAAATGTGTTGTAACATGACAATTTGTCTTAACAACAACAACAAATAGTTTTCTGTATTTTTTTTAAACTGAAACGTTTATAGGCATGAATACAGGCCTGGGCGTAAGTTACGTCCGACGTAGAAACAGTTGCACGGATATCAGAGTATGTGTGCCTTCATGAACCTTTGGTTGCAAATTTTAACCGATTATCCGATGAAAAATCTCTACAAAATTATGTCTATTGCCAGAGTTTGTATTATTATTATTATTATTCAGTTGACCGGGAGGAATGTATCGAACCAAGAAGAATTGAAGCTCTTTGTTACCAACGTATTGATTACATTTCGGTTGGGGTTTTCCATTGTTTAGCGATAAATACAGGTTAGTTTTCATTCTGTCAGTTTTTGTTTTTAGCATAGCGAGGATTTTTGATTTTTATAATAGTTGCTATATGCCGATTTTTTTATGTAAAATGTGTTTGAAAGATTTTTTTTTCCATTCGAAATTTCTACCTCCACCCTTCTCTTTTTCTCAAATGCGTGTGCTAAAATCAAAGTAAAATAGGTGATACGGCACAACTAACCTAAATTTGTTCTTTCTATAAGGACTTGTTAAAGTGGCATGAGCTGTCAAAATGTTGATATTTTGCCGTTTAGACAGAATCTTGAAATTATTGGCTATTTTTCTTCAGCCGTACAATTCATACGCCATTATTGGTTTTAGTTTCGAAAATGTACGATAAAGTATTGTTTTGAACTAACTTTGGCTTAGAATGAATGGTCGTCCCGGTTATTTAAATTTGGTTTACTTTTGAACACGTTTTCGGTTCGTACAAGCCACATAATGTATGGATTTTCCTCATTCCAACGCTAATCACTTAGTTTTTCGATGGCATTCAATGCCTCTTACTGTCGTGACTATCAAAAATTATGAAAAAAGTGTGAATTTTGGCAGCTCATGCGACTTTAAGATTTTCGAAAAACTCTAAGGCGACGTCAGATTTTTTTATAGGATCGCATACTAGTGACAAAGGGACATATTGCTTTACTTATTTTGAGAAAGGTTATTGTGTAGATTTTTCCAGTGCAACAAAGCAGTAGGCACATTTATACACGTATTGTTTGTATATACATATTCATCACATTAATGATTTTCATGTAAAACTTCTGGCCGTAAGGCGGCCATTTTAGCTTGTGATACCGGAAGTGAGGGGAAGGAGAAAGGGAAGGCTTTGTTGCTGTGGCTTCTCTTTATACAGGCAGCAGGTCACAGTTTCATTTTCCTTCATTTCCCATTTGCGGTAATGTTAATGTCTGCTCTCACAGCACCTTCCCTAACTTTCGTTGAACCAAATCCTTCGGTGGGGGCCTTGAACAGTCCTTTGGCAGTATTTTAAGCACAATTTTTTCATAGGTTGAAGGTAGAAATTTTGAGATACGAGTAGAATCAGCTGATAGGGGTCTCTTTGCACATATTCCGCCGCATGTAAATAGACCAAAGCACCCCCCAACTACCAGATCTCCACCACCTGAACTGGTCCCATTCCACTTCTAAAATCATTTCCAGACAGTAACTCAACCCCTGTCCTTTCATAAAAACTACAAAAATGCCCAGAAAAAAAATGCAGGGGGCCAGGAAAAAATAATAAAAAAAACACACAAAAATAGCTGGAACTTTTTTCGTCCCTAGGAATTTCCGGAAGTGACAAACTGTGACCTGTATCCTAACAGAGGCACAAATTTCCTTCAATCTACTTCTAAATCTAACACATTGAGCTTAAAGGTATTTGGAATGATCTCTCAAGAGGAAAACTAAATGCAATGAAAACTAAGCCTTCTGTAGCCCTCCCATTTACACCACCCCCCATTAGAACATAGCAAGGACAATGACCGGTGAGCTAAAAAAGCTTAAAATTGTCATATCTCAGCTCTGGGAAAACATATTTGAACTCTGTAAACTAGTGTGACTTCTACTAAGAGTGTTCTACCATAAAATACTAACTTTATGAGGACACATATCTTTCTGTGGCTTCCTCAACTAAAATATACTGTGCATTTGTTACATTTTAAGATTTGTTGGATTACAAAATGGATAAATTCTACTCAAAGTCAGTCATACTGTGGCCAAATTTAAACAGCTTGAAAAAACAAGTGTTATTCTTGTATCCCAGGTTGATTTTAGGCTCAAAATTGTACTGGAAAGCTTAAAACCAGAGGAAGAAGTCACCTGCCACACGGCTTATTGTTGGGATCCCCCAACACAAAACTCTGTTCAAAACTGCCCACAAGTACCCTGGAACATAAACTTAATTATTAGCCTAGCCCAGAGAATAAAACTGCACCCCAAAAAGTCAAACAAGGGTCTAAAAGGATATTTCTGGGAAAATATGATTAGATTTAAGAAAAAATATGCAAAAAAAAGGGGGGTGGGGTAAATGTTAGGTTGGTTTATTTTTTAAAACAATTGATTCCAGCATTCTTGCAAGTGAAAATTGTGTAAGACACATGCAGGTACTGAATAAAATCAGGAAAGCCCAGGTCATTATATTCTGGGCGGTTTTATGCCAACTTTGAGTGCCATTAGGCATGCTATTTGAGGCGAATTTCTAATGTAATGAAGCAGTGAAGCCATGCCAATGGTAAAATTACCTCTGGAAAATGTAGAAAGACTCTCATTTCCATTCCTTTGATGTGTGAATCAGGAAAATATGCTCACAGGTGGATAAACAATTCCATTCATCTTATACAGGACCTGAAATTACCTGAAAGAGTACACAAAATATTCAGTTTGACATAAAACAACACTGAAAAAGTTGGTTTTTTTACAAGAAAAGGCATTTTGTAAGACTAAAAAGGAGATTATTATGTTTCTCACATGTTGACCATCAAATCAATGTAAGAACTATAGGTTTTTGTCAGAAAGCCAAATAAAATTTAATATGTACACAAAATCAAGTAATGCCCAAATTCTTTTCAATTTTTGGGGGGTAGGGTAGTGTTCTGTGTGTTTTGGCAAGGGTAATGAGAAAAGCAACCAGATTGTGTGGCATATCATTGCAGAAATAGGTGAACTACCATATTGAAAAGTATCATTTACTTACAGGAGAAATTCAACTCATAATCATGTACATTACTTTGCCCCCCAAAACTATCAAGAAATCAATTTTGTGCAAATATTTTGCTAGAAAAGACATGAAAGATACATTTTCAGCACATCTAGACAGTACTATAGGTCTTATAATGTGTTTCTGAGAAGTTTTAAGTCACAAACACAGTGTTGTTGTTGTACAGTGATCTATTTCACAAAATATGTCTTCAACCCATACAGGCAGCAGGTCACAGTTTCATTTTCCTTCATTTCCCATTTGCGGTAATGTTAATGTCTGCTCTCACAGCACCTTCCCTAACTTTCGTTGAACCAAATCCTTCGGTGGGGGCCTTGAACAGTCCTTTGGCAGTATTTTAAGCACAATTTTTTCATAGGTTGAAGGTAGAAATTTTGAGATTCGAGTAGAATCAGCTGATAGGGGTCTCTTTGCACATATTCCGCCGCATGTAAATAGACCAAAGCACCCCCCAACTACCAGATCTCCACCACCTGAACTGGTCCCATTCCACTTCTAAAATCATTTCCAGACAGTAACTCAACCCCTGTCCTTTCATAAAAACTACAAAAATGCCCAGAAAAAAAATGCAGGGGGCCAGGAAAAAATAATAAAAAAAACACACAAAAATAGCTGGAACTTTTTTCGTCCCTAGGAATTTCCGGAAGTGACAAACTGTGACCTGTATCCATCTGGCAGCAGGTCACAGTTTCATTTTCCTTCATTTCCCATTTGCGGTAATGTTAATGTCTGCTCTCATAGCACCTTCCCTAACTTTCGTTGAACCAAATCCTTCGGTGGGGGCCTTGAACAGTCCTTTGGTAGTATTTTAAGCACAACGTTTTCATACGTTGAAGGTAGAAATTTTGAGATAGGAGTAGAATCAGCTGATAGGGGTCTCTTTGAACATATACCGCCGCATGTAAACAAACCAAAGCACCCCCAACTACCAGATCTCAATCCACCTGAACTGGTCCCATTCCACTTCTAAACTCATTTCCAGACAGTAACTCAACCCCTGTCCTTTCATAAAAACTACAAAAATGCCCAGAAAAAAATGCAGGGGGCCAGGAAAACATAATTAAAAAAAAAAACATATCTGGAACTTCTTTCGTCTCTTGGAAAATCCGGAAGTGAGAAACTGTGACCTGTATCCATCTGGTCGTGCGGGTTCATGCCCGACGGGTTTTATTCATGGATTCATCTGCGCTTGCGTTATCAACTCAAATCGATCGCAGCCATGCTGGATCGAGTTGTTTTATTATCTCATTGAGCATGCGTAACATGTTCGTATCCGAGATCGAGTTTAGTCCTCTTGCCGTCTGGCCCGAGCGATATCCCTACATTTTTACAAGTAGCTCTTTGAGAGTAACATCTTCGAGCTGACTTCCCCTGAACTAGATGTGTTCAATGCACTGCGAATTGCAAACTGTTGTCGATTAAGTTAAAATCAATCCATATAATATAACTCAAAACTATCCTATCGATATTATAATTATGCTGTGTGTTTCTGACTGTGATGTCGTACGCATGATATCTACTTATACTGTTTTGCTACTTTGAATTTACAAGACCCTCAAATATTGAACGATAGTCGATACCTCGGATCCAGCTAAATTAGCTTTAAAAAATAGACTTTGCTTATTATCCCTCGTCTAAATTTAATGTTTTTGTTCCCCTGCATTAGTACTACTTTTTTCTTCAACGTCTCCACCAGTTTAGATAGGCCTAAAAACATGCTATGGATCAAATCGTATCCAATGTACAGTGGTTAACTGTGATAATCCTGAAGCTATTCCATTCCCTACTCTACATTCTCATCTTCCCTTCGCTCTTGAAAATCCATTACCATTCTCCAGCCCAGACATACCACAGTCCCCTCAACATTTCGACATAGACACTCTTGAAAATCTTTGCTTTAACCCTATTGAACTAAATGACTCCGAATCTACTTCATGTCCAACCCATGACAACCTCCACGAAATTAACCACTGGAACTCACTCAACAATCATCAATCAAATTACTTCTCAGAAACTTCCTTCAAAACCAATCCGTCATCTCGTACCACAAGGAAAGGTGGTGGACTTGCTCTATATGTCAATAATAACATCAATACAAGTAGAATTAAAAATGATTTAACGTTCACAGATGAAAACGCCGACTGTGAATGTCTCTTTGTGGAATTTGAGCTTCACAAAGAAAAGTACCTTGCTGGTATCGTTTATCGTCCGCCAGGAAAAGATGTCACCGAGTTCAACAAAAACCTATCATCAATTCTTGAAATTACTCAGGCGGAAAATAAAAAGAGTATCTTACTCGGAGACTTTAACATCGATTTATTGAAATCTAATAGACATTTACCCTCCAAAGATTTCCTCGAAATAATGAAATCTAACTTTTACTTTCCCCACATTACTAAACCGACAAGGGTCCAATCACGTTCAGCTACATTAATTGATAACATGTTCGCTAACCTCCATGACAAAAAATATTTTATTAACCGACACCCCTGACCATTTTCCCATATTCTTAATTATTAGCACTCCTTCAACTACACATACTCCTGCAAAAACTGTCTCCTACCGATCTATTACAACTGCTAATAAAGAAACTTTCAAAAGACGTATAGCTGAATGTGATTGGACTGACGTAACACAGGAAACTGATGTCAACACTGCTTTTGCTGTGTTTGGAAATAAATTAAACGAAATTTATAATGAATGCTTTCCCGTAGTCAATATCAATAAGCCTATAGCTAGGATAACTAAACCCTGGATAACACGTACAATGCTTAGGTATATTCAGGAAAAAAATAAACTCTATAGAGCACAGCTATCAAGTAAAGCAGAAAGTGATAGACGAATTAATAGAGTATATAGGAACAAACTAAACCACATTATACGTCTTTCGAAAAAACGCTATTTTGAATCAAAATTCAATCAATACAATAATGATATCAAATCCACGTGGAAAGTTATAAATAACCTTTTTAAACCGGCAAAAAATGTTCAGACCTTCCATCCACTTTCAACATCAAAGGCAATGGCATCAGTTATCCAAACAGAATCTCTAATGAATTTAAGAAATATTTTACCACTGTAGCTTCCGCCCTTGGAGAAATGATTCCTCTCCCTTCACAGTCCGCTCTTAATTACCTCGACCAACGGTGTGAAAATGTATTTAAATTCAAAACTATCACTCCTATTGACGTGAAACAACTCCTCTCAAATCTAACACCATCCTTAGCCGGCCCAGATAACTTACTACCACCTGTAATTAAAACAATAGCTAACCACATATCTGACCCCCTCTCATATATATTTAACCTTTCTTTCTCCCCAGGCAAGATACCCTCAACCCTCAAAGTCGCTAAAGTTACTTCAATTTTCAAGGCTGGAGAATCTAACAACTTATCTAACTATAGACCAATCTCTGTTTTACGATGCCTAAGTACAATCCTCGAAAAATGAGCTACACAAACCCTCCTAGACTTTCTTGATGAGAATCATTTAATTTCTGACAATCAATTTGGATTCCGTCCCAACCATTCAACCCCAGCCGCCGCTTATACTCTTTTTGACCATCTCATCAACGCTAAACAAGACAAAACTGACAGTGTTGTTACCTTCTTAGATTTTTCGAAGGCATTCGACACTGTCAATCACCAAATACTACTCTCTAAACTCGATCACTAGGGTATCCGTGGGACTTCCAACCTCTGGTTCAAAAGATACCTATCTGGCAGATCGCATCGTGTTTCTTTCAATGGGGCATTATCTTCTGCATGCAATGTTGAATGTGGGGTGCCCCAGGGATCTGTCCTTGGTCCTATGCTTTTTCTGTTGTACATAAACGATATCAGCAAGGTAAGCACTCTTCTTAAATTAATCCTGTTCGCCGATGATACTAGTGTAATTTTTTCTCACAACGATATTAAATATGCCATGAACTCAACGTCAAACGAACTTGCCAAAATTACCGAATGACTTATAGCAAACCGACTTTCGCTTAATATTTCTAAAACTAAATATCTAGTAATAAGACATCAATCTAAAAGTCTCCCCTCTGATTGTCCAAAGGTTATAATATCTGCTACAAATATAGAGCAGGTCCACCACTTCAAATTCCATGGCATTATCTTTAGCGATAACTTATAAAGCTGGAAAGAACATATAAGCTATATATGTAAAAAGGTTTCCAGAAATATCGGATTAATCAACTATATAAAACGGGCCTTAAACAAGAAAACACTGTTCATATTGTATTATTCATTAATCTATCCTTATTTACTATATGGTAACATTCTTTGGGGTAACACATACCCAACGCATCTATCATCACTTTTTCTTTTACAAAAACGAGCAATACGAACGATCACCCTGTCTGGCAAACTTGATCATACCTATCCACTTCTCCCCAATTTGGATAGTCTAACTCTCTCAGACACTAACTCTTACTCAACTCTTATCATTACCCATAAATTCTTTTATCCCACCTCACACTGGATACTTCCTGTTGAGTGGTTCAAACCAGTCACGTGGAGACCCTGTATATTTCCATATTACGTCGCCGTGCTGATCCATACAGGGCGACTACCATATATGGCTTGTGACGTCATGTCTAGACGCTTCCAGTCGTGTCTGTTCGTGCCATACACATTAGAAAATATCTTTCGGAGTTCACTTTCTGCCTTTTATGAAAGCCAACTTTCAGAAAGAAGGCTTGAATACCGTACAAGTTAGGTCTTCGGTGGGATAAATTCGTTACAGGGTTTGTTCGAGGGTGGATACGGAAATATATGGGGTCAGTAAACGGATATTGGGCGAGGCATTAGCTGCAACTAATAATATCATCCCTACCTGCTTCCGTCAGTGTTTCTCGAACTATTTAAAAAACAATCTGATATTCATTACTACACTACAAGAAATCAAATTCTGAATCATAATAGACCACAAATCTCTCTCTATACATTCTAATCCAAAGTCTCCAGGGAGTGGAATAGTCTTCCCCCAAACCTCAAAGCCATTACTAGCTTGTCACTTTTCAAAACCCACATAAAGAAACGTCTCATAGAAACCCCATAATTCCATAGCTTTTAATAATTTTTTTTTGATGAAATACTGGTGCCGTGGAGAGAGAAAAAAGATCTACCAAAATTGTGAAAAAACAGCACTGCGCGTAAACCTTTTAGTATTATCATTATTTCTGGGACAGATCAAGCCCCATGGGTTTTTATTCCCTCCAGAATTTCAATTTTCTAATCACTTTCTTTAATTGTGTTGTATCGTAAATTTTTATGTAGGCATACCCGTTTTTTCTGGTGAATAAATCAAATCAATCAATCATCTTAATGTTTCAGATGGAGGTCTCTTTAGCTGGGGTAACGATTTTTCCAGCAATCCTCTCTCCCCTAAAGTAGTTCCTCATCTACAGCACAAAAAAATTATCCAGGTGGCATGTGGCCTTCATCATTCTATGGCACTTAGCGATGAAGGGGAGGTAACTGTTTATGTAACTAACACAAATTAAGGTGACGTCATGGTTAAGTCGTCCTACACTTATTACACGGTTTCTTGATAAATATATTACCTAATAATTTAACTTAATTTAGTTTATCAAAATTCGCGAATTTAGACGAATAATCATAATCTACTGCGCGTGACAAAATTTCATTATTATGGTGTCAGTATACAATATATTTTCAGAGACTGGCAATGTGAAAAAGGGGCTGTTTATTGCTCACAAAACTGGCAAATAGACCGAATAAAGATTCGATTTGTCTGTAATCCATATTATACGTAAATCTTAGTATATGTCAACAAAATAAAGATGGCTGACAGTCAAATTCAAGATGGCTAACAATTCACTTTGGAAATCTATTCATCACGAAAACGAAATGTGATCAATTCGAGTTCTATAAACACAGTTCTAAGCGATTCCAACTTAACTGTTCGCAAAGGTAGTGTTTAAAAGTATTAATGACATATTATTTCGATAAGCAGCCAAGTTTCCGGAAATTCTTCTGCAAAAAAAAGGATAACTATGCTGAGAGTCCAGATTTTTTATAGGCCTTTTATACACTCTCAAAAACAAAATCGGGACCTCGGTTGTCCAGTGGGTTGGTGTGATCGTCCCTCAGTCCCACACACATATGCGGCGCGGGTTCGAATCACACTCAGACAAAATAAAAATTGAACAATTTCTGAGTAAATTTTTCACTTGGTCGCGTATGTGGAAGAGTTGTCAGGTACTCGCCGGAGTCGGGGGTTTCCTTCGGGAAATGAACCCGATTTTATCCCTCGTTAAACCTGGCAACGCCGCCCTATAAGTGAAATAACATTGAGCGAGGCGTAAAACATCAATCAATCAATCGAAATTAAAACCAAGTCGACTGATGGGTTACTTGCTACATATAGACCGCACCCCCTTCCACCTCTTCTTGTTAAATTAACTCACACCTTTGAGATTAATGTGAAGTTATCTTAGTTCAAAAAACCGAACAATCAATCCATTACAGACACATGTTTTTTTTTCTTTTACAGGTTTTTACTTGGGGTCACAACAGTAATGGACAACTGGGTAATGGATGCACAGGCTTTAAACGCCCGTCACCACAGAAAGTCACAAGAGGAATAGGTTGGTAGTTGATTTCGCGTGGAGCACCTCTTTGATAAGCTATACATTACGAAAAAAATAATTGTAGATAACGTACAATTAGTAGTTGAGTTCTCATAAATCTTCGGACTGTATGGAGTAAAACAATAGGATTAGATGCACTTGGTTACCGTGGCATGCTTAAACATATTTGATGAAGCAAAACCATGTAAAAAGAATGTTCTTAAAATCTGAACAAACTTGAAGACTCGTTAGTATCGATTGATTTTATTGACGTTTTTCACCGTAGTCAAGATATTTCTCTTACGTGGGGTTACCCGGTTTAACGCACATTCACATCATAGGGCCTACCCCCAATTCGATCCCGGGTCCGTACAGATTCCCATTGGCTTAGATGTTAATGGGTACATTCGTCCCAAATTAGCTTGTTCCGAATTTTGCCCTGTCACCGGATTCGGACAGCACAAGTAAAAATGGCTCTAATAGCCATTTAGTTTTTTCCGGATCAAAAATCGTTCTTTTTGACCAATCAGGATTGACCTTTCAATACAAATTAATCGAATACTCTGTGACATAATAAAGTATCTGATGAAAATTGAGTAAATATACATAGCCAAAAAGTGTTGCATCCTATATTTTTTGCATGGCGCTATATTGTAGAAAGCGTTTAAATAATACGTGTTGAATATTCCAACAGGGGAATAGCACGAAAACAGTTCATTGGCTGTAAATCGAACTTCCATTGAGAGCACTAAGATGTTTTGTCATGTGATGTGAGAAACTCATGCTGGAGGTTCTTTATCTCCTAATTTCGCCTGAAATTCTACTCAAAGTGAAAACTTTTTTATGTTGATATTGCAGGTACAAAACGCTGCATAGCTATTGCGTGTGGGGCATACCATTCTGTAGCTTTACTGGAAGATGGGAAGGTATATTCTCGTTTTAGTCCCCCTTTTCCATCAAATATATAGAGGATATTTGTTGTTTATAGGTAAATACCATTTATATTTCATCGAGTGGCTAACAAAATCTGTATTTTCACGATTGGCGAAGCCAACAGTAAAAATGTAAGACTTTTTTTATCCACGAGATGAAATATAAATGATATTTACCAATAGGTCAACAAATATACTATTTATTATATATTTATTAGTGAGTTTTTGTGTATTTTCTGCGACAAACTGAACCTAGAAAATGACCTACATTTGGGCTCATCACACATAGGCCTGTACGGCGTAGGATAAAATAGCGCGTCGTTTGGGGGTTCAATACAAGAAAAACGTATAAACTTACATCAACAATTCTTATTTTCACGTTGCGATTCATACATGTAATTAATGAAACAAGTTACAGTTAGAACAACATTATTATTTCGCGATAAAAACCTGGGTTTGCCTGCGCAGAAGGACACATGGTGCACGCGCGACGACAAACATCGAGGTTCGCTGTCATCGATGGTGAAGTTCCTATACTTCAGTTTTAAATTAAAATTTTAAGTGGCAAATTTTTGTTGTTTTAAAATGAAGATTTACTAGATTATCCAGTAGTTCCACTGATTAGTTTAACGTAGTACACAAGTAGTGTTATTCCGAAAAACGAAAACTTCATATTGACTCAATATTTCGACTTTTAGCCCAATCGCCGTCCAATCGCCTACTGGGTTATACAGCCCGATCTATTTGTGCCAGGATAACCAAAATTGCACCATATACACAATAGAGCATGCTCTATATAACTACGCTATCAATTTGGACGATATTCAAAATACGACGAAATTGGACGAGTGTAGCCCAATCGCCGTCCAATCGCCTACTGGGTTATACAGCCCGATCTATTTGTGTCATGATAACCAAAATTGCACCATATACACAATAGAGAATGCTCTATTTAACTATGCTATCAATTTGGACGATATCCAAAATGCGACGAAATTGGACGAGTGTAGCCCAATCGCTGTTCAATCGCCTACTGGGTTATACAGCCCTATCTATTTGTGCCAGAATAACCAAAATTGCACCATATACACAATAGAGCATGCTCTATATAACTATGCTATCAATTTGGACGATATACAAAATGCGACGAAATTGGACGAGTGTAGCCCAATCGCCGTCCAATCGCCTACTGGGTTACACAGCCCGATCTATTTGTGCCAGGATAACCAAAATTGCACCATATACACAATAGAGCATGCTCTATATAACTACGCTATCAATTTGGACGATATACAGAATGCGACGAAATTGGACGAGTGTAGCCCAATCGCCGTCCAATCGTCTACTGGGTTATACAGCCCGATCTATTTGTGCCAGGATAACCAAAATTGCACCATACACACAATAGAGCATGCTCTATATAACTATGCTATCAATTTAGACCATATCCAAAATGCGACGAAATTGGACGAGTGTAGACCAATCGCTGTCCAATCGCCTACTGGGTTCTACAGCCCGATCTATTTGTGCCAGGATAACCAAAATTGCACCATATACACAATAGAGCATGCTCTATACAACTACACTATCAATTTGGACGATATACAAAATGCGACGAAATCGGACGAGTGTAGCCCAGTCGCTGTCCAATCGCCTACTGGGCTATACAGCCCGATCTATTTGTGCCAGGATAACCAAAATTGCACCATACACACAATATAGCATGCTCTATATAACTATGCTATCAATTTAGACGCTATCCAAAATGCGACGAAATTGGACGAGTGTAGCCCAATCGCCGTCCAATCGCCGTCCAATCGCCTACTGGGTGATACAGTCCGATCTATTTGTGCCAGGATAACCAAAATTGCACCATATACACAATAGAGCATGCTCTATAGAACTACACTATCAATTTGGACGATATACAAAATGCGACGAAATTGGACGAGTGTAGCCCAATCGCCGTCCAATCGCCTACTGGGTTCTACAGCCCGATCTAGTTGTGCCAGGATAACCAAAATTGCACCATAAACACAATAGAGCATGCTCTATATAACTATGCTATCAATGTGGACGATATCCAAAATGCGACAAAATTGGACGAGTGTAGCCCAATCGCTGTCCAATCGCCTACTGGGTTATACAGCCCGATCTATTGGTGCCAGGATAACCAAAATTGCACCATATACACAATAGAGAATGCTCTATATAACTATGCTATCAATTTGGACGATATCCAAAATGCGACGAAATTGGACGAGTGTAGCCCAATCGCTGTCCAATCGCCTACTGGGTTATACAGCCCGATCTATTGGTGCCAGGATAACCCAAATTGCACCATATACACAATAGAGCATGCTCTATATAACTAAACTATAAATTTGGACGGTATTCAAAATGCGACGAAATTGGACGAGTGTAAGCTAATCGCCGCCCAATCGCCTACTGGGTTATACAGTCCGATCTATTGGTGCCAGGATAACCAAAATTGCACCATATACACAATAGAGCATGCTGTTTATAACTATGCTAATAATTTGTATCAAAAATTGGGCAAAACAAGACGAGCTTGACTGAAATGCTTGTAAATTAACTATTCAACTACATATCGAGAGCTGCTAATGAATTGGGTAACCACAAAATCTATAAATAAGTTCTGGGACACTTTGTTGAAGAACTTATTACAGGTTAATTGATGGATGGATGTTTTACGCTGTACTCAAGGTTATTTCACTGCATACATATGCGTTGCTTGTCATAAAGACTACGCTATTTTGTCCGTGTTGTCTTGATGTGCGACCGACCGATGGAAGGTTTGTGTCTGTATGTGTGCTTTGTCCACCCATTTCCATCCTAGCCTTTTTTTCTCCTTTTTATACTCAAACAATTGTGCTTGTCTGTGCGGGGGTGGCGGGGGGGGGGGGATCCTGACTCCCCTGGAATTGGTTGATTATTTAGAATAACTTAAATCTGTCAATGGGCTGAGGTCAAGGTTAAGACTTTCAAATGACCTGATTTATTGTCCTATGTAATTGTTACGTAATACACATTGTTTTCGCGGACACCGCTCGCTTCCATCCGTTTAATCATCAATTCGGATACATTAGACTTACGACCATACATAGAGATGCTACCCCATGAAGATACCGTGCTTTATGTTCGATGGAAAGTAAATTGATTAGCTTACCGATACTCCAAGGATAAGCCTAGGCCTAATAGGTAAGTTTTCCACAATAAAAAATAATACTATATTAATTAACCCCTAAAAAGGGAGACTATTTATATATATATGCTTGAAAAGAATACGATACATGTGTGTTGAACTAAGGCTTATTCAACTCATTTCCCCATTCGTTCAGCAAATGTCCCCGTTCTCCCATAACCCTGTTGAACATATCTCCCCATTCGTTCATACTTTCCTTCATACTTTCGTTCAGTAAATGCCCCCGTTCTCCCATCACCCTGTATAACACATCTACCCATTCGTTCATACTTTCGTCCAGCGTTACCCCTAACCCTGTTTAACATATCTCCCCATTCGTTCATGCTTTCGTTCATACTTTCGTTCAGCAAATGCCCCCGTTCTCCCATAACCCTGTTTAACACATCTACCCATTCGTTCATACTTTCGTCCAGCGTTACCCCTAACCCTGTTTAACATATCTCCCCATTCGTTCATGCTTTCGTTCATACTTTCGTTCAGCAAATGCCCCCGTTCTCCCATCACCCTGTATAACACATCTACCCATTCGTTCATACTTTCGTCCAGCGTTACCCCTTACCCTGTTTAACATATATCCCCATTCGTTCATGCTTTCGTTCATACTTTCGTTCAGCAAATGCCCCCGTTCTCCCATCACCCTGTATAACACATCTACCCATTCGTTCATACTTTCGTCCAGCGTTACCCCTAACCCTGTTTAACATATCTCCCCATTCGTTCATGCTTTCGTTCATACTTTCGTTCAGCAAATGCCCCCGTTCTCCCATAACCCTGTTTAACACATCTACCCATTCGTTCATACTTTCGTCCAGCGTTACCCCTAACCCTGTTTAACATATCTCCCCATTCGTTCATGCTTTCGTTCATACTTTCGTTCAGCAAATGCCCCCGTTCTCCCATAACCCTGTTTAACACATCTCCCCATTTGTTCATACTTTCGTTCAGCAAATGTCCCCGTTCTCCTATCACCTTGTGTAACACATCTCCCCATTCATTCATACTTTCGTTCAGTAAATGCCCTCGTTCTCCCATAACCCTGTTTAACACATCTCCCCATTTGTTCATACTTTCGTTCAGCAAATGTCCCCGTTCTCCTATCACCTTGTGTAACACATCTCCCCATTCATTCATACTTTCGTTCAGCAAATGTCCCCGTTCTCCTATCACCTTGTGTAACACATCTCCCCATTTGTTCATACTTTCGTTCAGTAAATGCCCTCGTTCTCCCATCACCCTGTATAACACATCTCTCCATGCATTCATACTTTCGTTCAGTAAGTCCCCATTCTCCCATAGACCTATTCAACCCATCTCCCCATTCGTTCATATACCCAAATGATTTCTAGCTAGAAATTTAGAAACAGTTGAACGCCTTTATTCTTTTCTCTGTTCTAACCAAAACTGTTTTACTTGTTGGTTAATTGACCTACATAGTAGTGCTTGGACGAGTCTTGCCATCAACATTGGTCCTATAGGATGGAAACAAAGAAGAGAAAGGTAACCTTATAAGACCAAAACCATATCTCTACGATATTTCCTCGTCAAACTATGCTAAAATAAAGTTGGGAAGTGTTATCAGTGAACGACTTACTGACTATGCAGCCATCGCTTGAACAGGAATTTGTTGAACAGATTTTTTTTTCAGTTTATTTTCACAACGTGAACAACGTGCAAGATTCACACACATGATTATGATGCTCTATGAGAGCCCGTTCGAAACAACTGAATGTTGTTGTTATTGGGGTTTTTTTTCTCTCACTTTAAACATAAGTTTATGGAATGTCAACTATTTATATATCGTGTAGAAAATTTACAAAACGACGAAGTTGATCAAGCTTCAATTAAGTAGCATTATATTTTTATTGAGCCATCCGATATATGTAAAGGATGCAAAGTACACGATATTATTGAAATATTCGTGAGCGCAGTTAATCAATCAATCTAAAACTTGAATACGATTTCATGACATTTTTTCTCCTCGGTTTTTTCAGATACTTCCCAAAAGAAAGAGGATAACTCCGGCGAAACTGAAGAGAGACCGTTTTAGGTACGCTTGGACACATATACAAAACAGACTTAACAACATCGGAAGAACGCCAGAGGAAACCGAGGACTTTTCTATTTCAGATACGGAAGTCAATCAAAACTTGGAATTTGACAATACAATTCGTAACGCTTCGCCGTGGACGGCCTTCTTCGAAAATCTTAAGAAACGTACAGAATTGGAACATTCCAAATACATTCTAGATCCATTGGATAACGCTGGCAATATCGCCGGTCTAGAAATTCTTCTCAAAAGGTTTCTGCCCATTTTTCCCCTTTGGAGTGGGATTCTGTTAGGTCCGTTGGAGCGATACCTAGGTGCAAACACAGAAGACATCACTGTCACAGAAACGCGTGACTCCAACGCCAACGTTGAGGCCTGGTTCCAGTTAGTCAAAACAGGAATATTAAGGAAACAAACCAGGCTTAGACCGGCTGAATTTTTTTCCAAATTAAAAAAAGCATAAATGGTCGTTTGCTAGAGGCTGAAACCCCAGAGTAACGAAGTACAAAATCCAAAAGAACAGAAATCACTTTAACAGATTTAAGTGAAGAAACATGGTCAAAAAGACCTAAATCCCGGAAGAAAAATAAATACCAACCACATAAAGTAAATGTCTCAGTTATGAAGAAAAAAGAAAACCTTAATATTCAGAAAACAGGGGTGTCCGGCTTTCCACTTGGGGAGGAGAGATATCGGAAATCATCTTAACTAATACATGCACATTAGACAATTTTCTGACAATTGTGCATGTGTATGCGTTAGAAAACAAGCGATTTGTCGAAATATGTATGATTCAACCATCCATTATTCTACAAACTTTGTCACGCAAGACTCTGTTTGCCGCCCATCATCAATATCTTTTGCCAACAGAGTTTGAAGAATTTCAACTAGGTTCGCATGTCTCCGTTTGTGCGCTATGTTGAAATTCCGAATGCGCCCTGGCTGGTGGAAACTGTACACAGCTTCCCCACTTCCAGGATTACGTGTGATAGAAATCCTTACAAGGTTTTCCCATTTCTGCTTCTTGGCAGAACGAAAGAGGCGCATGAGAGTTTTGTGAGCTTTATATCATTTTTTCCTTCGCCCTTTTTATTTTATTTGATAAATTTATTTTCAGGGTATATTATAATGCTATCAGCTTGTCTGTCCGTCTGTCTGTCCGTATCTCCTCCCAGGGTTTTCATCAATTCATTTCGAAACTTGGTGGACATGTTGGATATCAGGTAAGGATGTACACCTCCTATTCTGGTTGCACTGGTTTCATTTTTTTTAGAGTTATTGCCCTTTTCCGACAGTATACAAAGATGTAGACAATTAGTGCTTGTCATCGCATCTCTTCCCACGGTCTTCATAATTTTTTTTTCCAAACTTGGTGGACATGTTGGATATCATGCGAGGATGTGCACCTCCTATTCTGGTTAGGCTGGTTTCATTAGTTTTAGCCCTTTTTGCCCTTTTCAAACAGTATATGAAGACATAGACAATTAGTGCTTGTCATCACATCTTCTCCCACGTTTTTATCGATTTTTATTATCTTGGTGGACATGCTGAATATCATGCGACTTACGCTGGTTTTGCTATTTTGAGACTTACAGCACTTTTCCGACTGTACAGGAAGACATAAACAATAGATGCTTGTTTCTGATAACATGCAGTGTTTCAGGGCACTACATGCTCCTTTTAATAGATCTGCTAAATTGTTACCTTCCAGAACGCTGTGTCTGTTGTTTTTTCTTGATTCCACCTGATATGGGTTCTTAAATGCATTTCATACTACATATTGCATTGAATAGTGTTGGAACTTGGTGAGGATGGTTGTTATCAAGTGAGAATGTAGATATCCTGTATGGAAATGAAATTTTGTCTGTTCTTAGTATGTTTCCACTTCCACAATCTGATTTGGGACCGGGGAGGAAGAGAGGGGGGATACGTCATGTTCTGATGACTCTTGTGTAAGGGAACCGTCGGAATTTACGACTGAACATTTTGGATGTGTAAGGAGAACAGGTAAGGGGAATGGAGATCTCAATTAAAGTTGTGTGTGCTTTGGTTTGTTGACAAAAAGAATACCTGTAAAACTTCCCCAGTCATACGGCATTGTCTCGAAATAATTATTTGCCCCTGTTACCATGTAAAACCCTAGTCAAAAGCCTCCCAAGGAGCTGATAAAAACACTCGCAAGGCCACTTGGCCCAATGAAAATTAGAGGAGCTGTGCTTACTCAAAACATTAACATTGCCGCGAATGGGAAAATAAACTGTGTACCATGTCTGGATTACGTGGCGCAGGTGAATCGGCCACGTGATACACTAGTTCTGCGGACAAGTCGTTCTGGTTTCCCATGTTCTGTGCACGCCGAATGTATAACCCTGGTATATAATTGAAAAATTAAACGAGACTTTAACTTAAGTCGATGTTTGATTGAAATTCTACGGAGTTAGAGGTTAGTAACAAGAGGAATTACGTGAGATAGTGAACTGGTTGCCTCACATCAGTATTGAAAGACGAGTGTACACAATACAATATGACGAATTAAGGGTGGGCTCTCAAAATAGCTATGGGTGGGCACGTAATTCCTCTTGTTACTAACATCTAACTCGGTAGAATTTCAATCAAACATCGACTTAAGTTAAAGTCTCGTTTAATTTTTCAATTCTACCAGAGGTATACGTCACAATTCGGAATCACGTGAGATTTGAAAGCTTGTGGACACGAGATAATAGAAAGTAAGAAGAATCTAGGCCAAGTTAAATTGCTCATTTATTTAGAAATGTGAGCCTAACAGGCATTATATACCCACTGAGATTCTTCATGTCCAACAAATATTAGAAGAAAATTCTAACAGCAGAAGTTCATTTTAGACTATCCAGAAGAGATGTACCGTAATTGTTCGGTCGTAAAATAGGTTTGTTATAGAATGAAGCAAATGTTTTTTCAGAACTCCGCCCGGCTCTGTCAAGAATAACATCCAAGGGTAGGTTACTCCGGTGTGCTTGTGAAACCGATGCAGATCTTGTACTGTGAGTACGATCGAAAAAACACAAACATCTTGCAATTAAGTTACAAAATTTGTTCCCATAGCCTTGTCTTGGCCAACACAATTGCGAAATCCTAATTCAAGTATCTGTTTTAATAACTGTTGTCAATTCAATTCAATTCAACTTTATTCACCCTGGCCAGAATATCTGGCATAAGGGGTAAAAAAATATACAAAAACATATACAAACATGACGGGTAGTTAGTGGATAGACTGTACATAAATAATCGACATTGATTTTTGGCTTACATACACTACATAGGCAGCCCTAATTTGCGTCAACTATATCTAGTATCACATTTATAAACATTGCAACTCTGGTAATTATCTTGTGGGATGGATTGTTAAACAAGTTGTGCAATTTGTGGCAGTTAGGGTAAGTAAAGTAGTATTTTGGAATATATTTTTCTCGATAAGTCTTCAATTTTTCACATACAAATAACATATGAAATTCATCGCCTATACCGTTATAACATAAATTACATAATCTTTGTTCTCTAGTCGTATTATTCCATCTCCCAGTTTCTATAGGTAGTCTATGGTTAGATGTTCTAAATATTACCAATGATCGTCTTAATGTTGGTCTTAAATTGATAAGATAATTTTCAAAACAATGACTATCTTTAATTACTAAATAAAAACATGCTTTGGAAGAACTAATTAAGTCGTACTGCCAATTTTGACGAAACTGCTCGATTAAAGTTTGTCTTACTGAGGATATGACCCACTTTTCATTACAAGACTGCATTTGATCATTCCATACAAATGACAAACCACAATTATTTAGTACTTCTTGTACTTTTTGAGACCAGTTCGATATAACATTCCCACTGTTATGGATAAAGTTGAACATTATTGTGGATAACTTATTAACCTTACCACGCACCAGTTTCATCCAAAAACTAATCATTCTTATATACGCATCAATATACAGTGGCGTTCTACCCAACTCACCATAAACAAAAGTGGATGGGGTGGAGGATCTTAATCTTAATATTCTTTTACAGAACGATAAATGGAATTGCTCTATAAGGTTAAGGTTTTCATACCCCCAAATCTCACTTCCATAAAGTATTATAGGTTTAATAGTGGCATCAAAGAGTTGCAGTTGACAGTCTAGTGGTAGGCATAATTTGTTGATCTTTCTCAATAATAGTAGAGGGCAAAATGGGCATTCGAAGACACTTCAAGTGAGTCAAATGACGTCACAATACCTTTATAAAAAATTTGCCGCGAGGCATTGACCTAATTACGTATGCACCCAGTCCCCCCACATGCCTACTTGATGTAGTAAAGGTCTATTAAGGGACGTGTGCATCAGCCAATATTAAAGTACATGTGCACCTATTCTTAAAAAAATATGCTGAATAATACACTCCCACGGAAAAAATATGCTTAGTAATGCAATACTGGTCTAAAGGACCAATTAAACCGTGACACTGGTGATAGACAATAGATAATAAACGAATGTATAAATAACCTTGGACAGTATTACCTCAATGTATAGATCATATCGGTAAGTATGTGTATATCACAGCCGAACGGCCTCGGGGGGCAGATGCATCGGACCGTATCCAATTAAGTCGACTACCAAAGAGACGTGTGCGTCCAACCGTAACAAATTAACGGAATAGAATATGTCGAGTAATGCAGTCAAATGATTGCGCCTTCCCAAAAAAAAATATGCTGAGTAAAAAGTGTCAGCCTTAGGGCTCAGCCAATCTGTATAAATACGGGTGTAAATCAGATCCAGTCATCATCGGAAAACAGGACTGCCCGGCAACACTCTCAACACTATCCAACATCGTTTAACATTGGACAACCACTAAAGTTTGAGAAGCTCCTCGAAATGTATAACATCAGCTCCAGTCTATGTGTGGAAGTCATTAGTCTCGATGGACAGGCCAGAGTATCCTTCCAAAGGATTCAGAGCAAAACAGATGAAAGTAGACCAAACAGTATACCGATAACGTTATCATCTACTGCATGGAGTGGACTAACCACGCTTGCATATAGGATTGACGAGATGTTAAAGATGGGAGAGCCACTAGAAAGACCATACAACCTAGAGGATGACATATATCTAAGTTGCAGTCAATACAATGGGAAACAACTTATTCATCTGCGGAAATGGATAGAAGACAAAACACTTTCGACTAACCTGAAGCCTACCAAGATGGGGTATGCCATGAACGAATTTGGATGGCGTAAATTAAGAAAGCATTTTTCGGACATAGACCGAGATATAGGAGAAATGGAATCCGTATTTAAAATGGCCGATGAAATTTCCAAAAAGATGAAAGATGCGGAAGGAGAAACTCAAGAAGAGGACGATGAAGATTGTAGTGCCAGAGGCGACCACGCTAATCAACTCGGAGCAATGATGTGTAGACGTTGCAATCCAGGGGACTACGTCAACTGGTGACGTCATCAACATTATATCTACTATTAAAATACTATACTGAACCCTAATAAACAGAATGAATCTTACCACTTATCTTTTTGTTCTTCGTATATATAGTCGAGTAGTTCTTCTACGTTCTCATACATATGTCAAACCGTTAACGCACCAGTGTCAATCATTCCATCCCTAATATAATGGGTAGTGTAGGTAGTCAGTCTAGAAGATCTGACAGCGATATAGCGGGCCTATGCAAAATTTGCCTCATCGAAGTCTGTCAAGCGGTAGTTCATCCGTGTACTGCACATCTCATTAAAATCTTAGCTCCTAGTCATTAGTCACGGTTCGTCGCATGTCTAATTAAAATCTAAGCTCGCGGCTATCGGTTGACTACGGCTGAATGGTATGAAGACTTTAAGAAAAGCACTGTGTGGAACGAGAGAATTATGAACTTTATAGACGTATATATAGTCGAGTAGTTCTTCTACGTCCTCATACATATGTCAAACCGTTAACGCACCAGTGTCAATCATTCCATCACTAATATAATGGGTAATGTAGGTAGTCAGTCTAGAAGATCTGACAGCGATATAGCGGGCCTATGCAAAATTTGCCTCATCGAAGTCTGTCAAGCGGTAGTTCATCCCTGTACTGCACATCTCATTAAAATATTAGCTCCTAGTCATTTGTCACGGTTCGCCGCATGTCTAATTAAAATCTAAGCTCGCGGCTATCGGTTGACTACGGCTGAATGGTAAGAAGACTTTAAGAAAAACACTGTGTGGAACGAGAGAATTATGAACTTTATAGAAAAAGAAACCGATTTAAACTAAAACTATTTGTTACAATGCATTTTGGGGGAATAAAATATGATATATATAAAATTGAATTTTTAAGAGTGTTGTCATGATAACTATGGGTGGTAAACTAAACCGTAATACGAAGCGAAATAGCGGTATCGCCGGTGTATGTTATAAATATAGGGATCAGCCTATTGTTCTTAAAGGTCCACTTACCGCCATAGCCTGTTTAAAGTTGCTAAGAAACCAATCTACATGAGCTTACTACGACTAATACAACTAAACTTAAACATAGGACACATAAAACATGTCTAGTTAGCTTTAGAATGTAGAAATGGGGTGAAAAACAAACGAAAAATCGAAGTCTGATTACAACAACAACGATCAGTGTCGGTCAACTTTCGTGTTGGATTACCCTCCTTTCAGGCCTTTTTATCTGTGGTTTAGACTCAAACAATTATCAGCAGGCTTTTCCAGTCGCTGTTAACCGATCGTCAGTCTGTATTTCTCAGATAAATAGGCCTACGTAAAATTACACTGTGCCGTTAGTTCGCTCACTCGACTGAAACATAAAATCGCCAATAGGGGGCAGTTTGATTTGTTTACGCTACGGGCACCTAACAATTCAAATTTTCAAATTCAAATTAAACATACAAAGTGACGTCCAAACTTTTAAATTTTGGTAAAAATAGAAAGTTCCTAACTTATATTGTCTGGGGAAAATACGTCCAAACTTTTAAATTTTGGTAAAAATAAAAAGTTCCTAACTTATATTGTCTGGGAAAAATACAGAAAACGGACTTTCTTTTTTAATGTAAACAATATTCCTGATTTTCGCGGTAAGTGTGCCTTTAAACTCTCATACAATGTTATAAGTATAAGGAACTGTTCTTAAACTATCATATCATGTTATAAGTATAGGGATTAGCCTATTGTGAGAGTGAGATTGCAAGGAAAACATAGCGTCATGTGCGGATATTATTGCATTTTCTTCGCTATGCAACTCGTCAGAGAAATACCGCTTATAAACATTATGAACGATTTTAATCAAAATCATTGTCATAACGATTGTTTTGTTTACTCATTTGTAAAATCGCCTTTTCATACTTGTCTACCTTCCGATTTATCCGGATGGACGTGTTAGAAACAAATTTATTTTTTACCAAACTGTATTCGCCTCGTTCTTATTTAATGAGAAATTTTCATTACCCGTCATTCATTAAAACACAGACTATACTACGCATGTTTAAACATATTTTCACAGCTGAGCGAAAACCCGACAGGATACGTTAACCATATAGACCCGCTGTTGTGAGGGGAAACGTATAAGTGAAATAATCTTGAGAAAACATCAATCGATCAATCATTGCTGAGGAGTGTCAACCGTCATAATCGCACACGACGTATAGTTCTAAATGAAAACACATTCAATTTACGTAAAGTGACAATGAATTAGTTTCATATAATTTATTAATATGAACTAAATCATAATATTTATATAAGGTTCGCTTAGCCCATAAATTGCTATTAAAATCAAACGGTGTGAAAATAAATCGGCTGTTCGAAAATAGTCTCACTATATCAATGCTTATCAAGATTGAGACATTCTCAATAAGTACAGATACAGAATGATTTTTCAACAATTTCATAATAACTAGAACAAAGCGGCGAAAGAAACGACACCAAACTAAGCTTAGTTTAACATGTTAAATCGTTATATTTAAAATAAAATACAATAAAATAATAATAAAATTAAAAAAAACTAAAAAAAAAAACCCCGATCATCTTTAATCTATGATAATATCTATGACAATATTCAATATCGTCACAATCTCCCTCACCGAGTCGGCATTGATGGCGTCATTCGCGGGGTCACTCATATCCGAAACGAGGATTGCCCTCGCTTCGTCTAACGCCCGCTCTAATATGTGACGGAGTTGTTCCCTGAATAGAAAGAAAGAAAAAAAAAAAAAAAAGTCTGAGATAGTAAAAAGACTAACAGTTAAAACAGAGTTGATATATAGAATTCCTGATTGATTCATGTTTTAAACCGCGCTAAAAAATCCTTTTAACTTTATATTGACATAACAAGGTGTATTGCGAGAGGGAAACCGAACTATAAATCCACGACCTCCCTCGGGATCTAACAACCATCTCACACGACACTCTCGAAGAAACGTAATGAACGATTAGATTAACACATCCTTACAACGGCTCAATCGCTGCTTCATACATTAATAGCGACTTGTTTGAACAGTTTGAAAATCCGAGTTTTCTCTTAACCATAATGGAATCATAATGGCCTACATACCCGAAAACTAAATTCTACACTATTGAATATTAGAGTTAGCCAACATTAAGATGTCATAGTCAAAAGCCGACACCGTTTAAATTATAATATAACCGTCTACGAAAAAGAAAAAAACAAAAAAAAACAAAACAGTAACATACCAATCGATATTTCGACTGAGAGTTGTTGTTGATGTTGAGTCGGGAGGGGAAAAGAGCTCTTCGTCACTACAACATATAGATGGGAAAATATTACTATTTTATGTTCAAAAACCTATAGACAGTCCCTGGATCCACATCTTTGACCTAGCATATAGGGACCCTCCTAATACTTTTGCGTATCGAACCACCATTACATCCTATCGATCACTCGCATTAAGTGAATAAGAGTCAGGTTGGAAAAGCGTCACAATTAGGCTACACAATCAAAGTCTAACACTTGCGAACGTTAAACAGATTGTCAAATGTAAGGTAATAAACTCACTCGAGCGATCGAGAGTTTTTAATAGTATACTTCCGGAAAGTAATACAGATCTAATTGTTTAGGTATCGCATATAAGATGTATTTAACGTATCGAATCTAATCTACCTCTAAAATTATAAAAGGTACTTACGATGATTCAGTCAAATCTATGACGACTATTTGAGACATTCTACAATCTGCAACTGAAATAGATGAGACGTGTTAAAATCAAATTCATAAAGAGAAACGTCTCGTTTTACATTTACTTATCCCAACATCCATAAATATAATACGCCTCCATTTGTAGATATTCAAACATTTAAAAAAAAAAAAAATAGCCCGTATTTATGGTTAGATATCGAAGAATTAACCTAACGGTATCATATACACTACGGGTAATTGACATTTTGAGAATCATGAAACCATGTGTTTTCAATGTGAAGAATGAAACCACGTGTGTTCAATGATGTGTAACGCCACGCGTTCCACATTAGTCGGGTTAGATAACAAACTGCCGACGGCTAAATTCTATTAAGACAAACTGATAAATTACTAATCAAACCGTCTTTAACTGTTCTATCCTATTTCAGATTATAACTATATTGTCTGAGATAAAGGTAAACTTACCAATTGCTCGTCTTTACCAAAACGTTCGAGTAGAGCGGTTTGAATCGTTATGTTTCAAGCGACGTTTTATAGTCAACAATTAATCGCGTTTCGCTTATGTATCAGAAAACTACACAACGCAAAATTAATGAGAAAAAATTCGCTGACGCGCTAGAGGAGAAACCCCAAGGTTGAGATTAAATACCTGTCTACTGATAGTTAATCACAAAATAGCTACACCGGCAAATAAAAACAAAGCGCGATTTATATTGTACGTATCAAATCTACGCAAGAGGGATGATAGAAAGAATTGAATGAGCGCTTTTACCCGGTCAAAAAACATTGGTCCATAGAAATAAAATAATTACATCCATCCAATCAAAAAATGCTTTGCAAGCATTTGGTGTGAGAAGACCGAGTGTGAAAATTCCTGTCGACTATCAGATTAATTTAAAGCGAAAGAAAGAGAAATGAAAAAATGGCGATCAGAGCGTTATTATATTTTTATCTTCAAAGCGGGGAAGGGGACCATCAGATTCAACAATACGGCTTGATCGCAATTAACGAGATAACAACACATTTCATTCAAACGATTCATATAAATCTTAAATAAGTCAGTCTCATATAGTCGCCCTAACTGTTGTGAGTACAACCAATCAATGTAACCCGGCTGTTCGCTGTTACAGTTTTTTTAACTAGTTATAGTGTTTTGAAGGACTCCAAGTATAAACTTAATTCCCACGGGAAAGCTATGTTAAGATTTCTATGAATTTTGACCACGGTATATCGTCTTAATTTCGACTTCACGGCAAAAAAAAAAAAAAAATAAATAAATAAATAAATAAAATACCTAGTGTGAGAAAATTCATTTTTAGCTACTCCGGCGATCAGACACGATATACATTTGTATACACAACTTAGATCAATAAAAAATCTTACCACTAAACCAGGCTACATGGGTATTTAAAACCAACAGTAGAAATACGCAAACAAACATCACCTGTAAAACAATCCGAGAAAGCAGAGTTTTCCCCGTTTCCATGATAGTTTCTCGGATTGTTTTACAGGTGATGTTTGTTTGCGTATTTCTACTGTTGGTTTTAAATACCCATGTAGCCTGGTTTAGTGGTAAGATTTTTTATTGATCTAAGTTGTGTATACAAATGTATATCGTGTCTGATCGCCGGAGTAGCTAAAAATGAATTTTCTCACACTAGGTATTTTATTTATTTATTTATTTTTTTTTTTTTTTGCCGTGAAGTCGAAATTAAGACGATATACCGTGGTCAAAATTCATAGAAATCTTAACATAGCTTTCCCGTGGGAATTAAGTTTATACTTGGAGTCCTTCAAAACACTATAATTAGTTAAAAAAACTGTAACAGCGAACAGCCGGGTTACATTGATTGGTTGTACTCACAACAGTTAGGGCGACTATATGAGACTGACTTATTTAAGATTTATATGAATCGTTTGAATGAAATGTGTTGTTATCTCGTTAATTGCGATCAAGCCGTATTGTTGAATCTGATGGTCCCCTTCCCCGCTTTGAAGATAAAAATATAATAACGCTCTGATCGCCATTTTTTCATTTCTCTTTCTTTCGCTTTAAATTAATCTGATAGTCGACAGGAATTTTCACACTCGGTCTTCTCACACCAAATGCTTGCAAAGCATTTTTTGATTGGATGGATGTAATTATTTTATTTCTATGGACCAATGTTTTTTGACCGGGTAAAAGCGCTCATTCAATTCTTTCTATCATCCCTCTTGCGTAGATTTGATACGTACAATATAAATCGCGCTTTGTTTTTATTTGCCGGTGTAGCTATTTTGTGATTAACTATCAGTAGACAGGTATTTAATCTCAACCTTGGGGTTTCTCCTCTAGCGCGTCAGCGAATTTTTTCTCATTAATTTTGCGTTGTGTAGTTTTCTGATACATAAGCGAAACGCGATTAATTTTTGACTATAAAACGTCGCTTGAAACATAACGATTCAAACCGCTCTACTCGAACGTTTTGGTAAAGACGAGCAATTGGTAAGTTTACCTTTATCTCAGACAATATAGTTATAATCTGAAATAGGATAGAACAGTTAAAGACGGTTTGATTAGTAATTTATCAGTTTGTCTTAATAGAATTTAGCCGTCGGCAGTTTGTTATCTAACCCGACTAATGTGGAACGCGTGGCGTTACACATCATTGAACACACGTGGTTTCATTCTTCACATTGAAAACACATGGTTTCATGATTCTCAAAATGTCAATTACCCGTAGTGTATATGATACCGTTAGGTTAATTCTTCGATATCTAACCATAAATACGGGCTATTTTTTTTTTTTTTAAATGTTTGAATATCTACAAATGGAGGCGTATTATATTTATGGATGTTGGGATAAGTAAATGTAAAACGAGACGTTTCTCTTTATGAATTTGATTTTAACACGTCTCATCTATTTCAGTTGCAGATTGTAGAATGTCTCAAATAGTCGTCATAGATTTGACTGAATCATCGTAAGTACCTTTTATAATTTTAGAGGTAGATTAGATTCGATACGTTAAATACATCTTATATGCGATACCTAAACAATTAGATCTGTATTACTTTCCGGAAGTATACTATTAAAAACTCTCGATCGCTCGAGTGAGTTTATTACCTTACATTTGACAATCTGTTTAACGTTCGCAAGTGTTAGACTTTGATTGTGTAGCCTAATTGTGACGCTTTTCCAACCTGACTCTTATTCACTTAATGCGAGTGATCGATAGGATGTAATGGTGGTTCGATACGCAAAAGTATTAGGAGGGTCCCTATATGCTAGGTCAAAGATGTGGATCCAGGGACTGTCTATAGGTTTTTGAACATAAAATAGTAATATTTTCCCATCTATATGTTGTAGTGACGAAGAGCTCTTTTCCCCTCCCGACTCAACATCAACAACAACTCTCAGTCGAAATATCGATTGGTATGTTACTGTTTTGTTTTTTTTTGTTTTTTTCTTTTTCGTAGACGGTTATATTATAATTTAAACGGTGTCGGCTTTTGACTATGACATCTTAATGTTGGCTAACTCTAATATTCAATAGTGTAGAATTTAGTTTTCGGGTATGTAGGCCATTATGATTCCATTATGGTTAAGAGAAAACTCGGATTTTCAAACTGTTCAAACAAGTCGCTATTAATGTATGAAGCAGCGATTGAGCCGTTGTAAGGATGTGTTAATCTAATCGTTCATTACGTTTCTTCGAGAGTGTCGTGTGAGATGGTTGTTAGATCCCGAGGGAGGTCGTGGATTTATAGTTCGGTTTCCCTCTCGCAATACACCTTGTTATGTCAATATAAAGTTAAAAGGATTTTTTAGCGCGGTTTAAAACATGAATCAATCAGGAATTCTATATATCAACTCTGTTTTAACTGTTAGTCTTTTTACTATCTCAGACTTTTTTTTTTTTTCTTTCTTTCTATTCAGGGAACAACTCCGTCACATATTAGAGCGGGCGTTAGACGAAGCGAGGGCAATCCTCGTTTCGGATATGAGTGACCCCGCGAATGACGCCATCAATGCCGACTCGGTGAGGGAGATTGTGACGATATTGAATATTGTCATAGATATTATCATAGATTAAAGATGATCGGGGTTTTTTTTTTTAGTTTTTTTTTATTTTATTATTATTTTATTGTATTTTATTTTAAATATAACGATTTAACATGTTAAACTAAGCTTAGTTTGGTGTCGTTTCTTTCGCCGCTTTGTTCTAGTTATTATGAAATTGTTGAAAAATCATTCTGTATCTGTACTTATTGAGAATGTCTCAATCTTGATAAGCATTGATATAGTGAGACTATTTTCGAACAGCCGATTTATTTTCACACCGTTTGATTTTAATAGCAATTTATGGGCTAAGCGAACCTTATATAAATATTATGATTTAGTTCATATTAATAAATTATATGAAACTAATTCATTGTCACTTTACGTAAATTGAATGTGTTTTCATTTAGAACTATACGTCGTGTGCGATTATGACGGTTGACACTCCTCAGCAATGATTGATCGATTGATGTTTTCTCAAGATTATTTCACTTATACGTTTCCCCTCACAACAGCGGGTCTATATGGTTAACGTATCCTGTCGGGTTTTCGCTCAGCTGTGAAAATATGTTTAAACATGCGTAGTATAGTCTGTGTTTTAATGAATGACGGGTAATGAAAATTTCTCATTAAATAAGAACGAGGCGAATACAGTTTGGTAAAAAATAAATTTGTTTCTAACACGTCCATCCGGATAAATCGGAAGGTAGACAAGTATGAAAAGGCGATTTTACAAATGAGTAAACAAAACAATCGTTATGACAATGATTTTGATTAAAATCGTTCATAATGTTTATAAGCGGTATTTCTCTGACGAGTTGCATAGCGAAGAAAATGCAATAATATCCGCACATGACGCTATGTTTTCCTTGCAATCTCACTCTCACAATAGGCTAATCCCTATACTTATAACATGATATGATAGTTTAAGAACAGTTCCTTATACTTATAACATTGTATGAGAGTTTAAAGGCACACTTACCGCGAAAATCAGGAATATTGTTTACATTAAAAAAGAAAGTCCGTTTTCTGTATTTTTCCCAGACAATATAAGTTAGGAACTTTTTATTTTTACCAAAATTTAAAAGTTTGGACGTATTTTCCCCAGACAATATAAGTTAGGAACTTTCTATTTTTACCAAAATTTAAAAGTTTGGACGTCACTTTGTATGTTTAATTTGAATTTGAAAATTTGAATTGTTAGGTGCCCGTAGCGTAAACAAATCAAACTGCCCCCTATTGGCGATTTTATGTTTCAGTCGAGTGAGCGAACTAACGGCACAGTGTAATTTTACGTAGGCCTATTTATCTGAGAAATACAGACTGACGATCGGTTAACAGCGACTGGAAAAGCCTTCTGATAATTGTTTGAGTCTAAACCACAGATAAAAAGGCCTGAAAGGAGGGTAATCCAACACGAAAGTTGACCGACACTGATCGTTGTTGTTGTAATCAGACTTCGATTTTTCGTTTGTTTTTCACCCCATTTCTACATTCTAAAGCTAACTAGACATGTTTTATGTGTCCTATGTTTAAGTTTAGTTGTATTAGTCGTAGTAAGCTCATGTAGATTGGTTTCTTAGCAACTTTAAACAGGCTATGGCGGTAAGTGGACCTTTAAGAACAATAGGCTGATCCCTATATTTATAACATACACCGGCGATACCGCTATTTCGCTTCGTATTACGGTTTAGTTTACCACCCATAGTTATCATGACAACACTCTTAAAAATTCAATTTTATATATATCATATTTTATTCCCCCAAAATGCATTGTAACAAATAGTTTTAGTTTAAATCGGTTTCTTTTTCTATAAAGTTCATAATTCTCTCGTTCCACACAGTGTTTTTCTTAAAGTCTTCTTACCATTCAGCCGTAGTCAACCGATAGCCGCGAGCTTAGATTTTAATTAGACATGCGGCGAACCGTGACAAATGACTAGGAGCTAATATTTTAATGAGATGTGCAGTACAGGGATGAACTACCGCTTGACAGACTTCGATGAGGCAAATTTTGCATAGGCCCGCTATATCGCTGTCAGATCTTCTAGACTGACTACCTACATTACCCATTATATTAGTGATGGAATGATTGACACTGGTGCGTTAACGGTTTGACATATGTATGAGGACGTAGAAGAACTACTCGACTATATATACGTCTATAAAGTTCATAATTCTCTCGTTCCACACAGTGCTTTTCTTAAAGTCTTCATACCATTCAGCCGTAGTCAACCGATAGCCGCGAGCTTAGATTTTAATTAGACATGCGACGAACCGTGACTAATGACTAGGAGCTAAGATTTTAATGAGATGTGCAGTACACGGATGAACTACCGCTTGACAGACTTCGATGAGGCAAATTTTGCATAGGCCCGCTATATCGCTGTCAGATCTTCTAGACTGACTACCTACACTACCCATTATATTAGGGATGGAATGATTGACACTGGTGCGTTAACGGTTTGACATATGTATGAGAACGTAGAAGAACTACTCGACTATATATACGAAGAACAAAAAGATAAGTGGTAAGATTCATTCTGTTTATTAGGGTTCAGTATAGTATTTTAATAGTAGATATAATGTTGATGACGTCACCAGTTGACGTAGTCCCCTGGATTGCAACGTCTACACATCATTGCTCCGAGTTGATTAGCGTGGTCGCCTCTGGCACTACAATCTTCATCGTCCTCTTCTTGAGTTTCTCCTTCCGCATCTTTCATCTTTTTGGAAATTTCATCGGCCATTTTAAATACGGATTCCATTTCTCCTATATCTCGGTCTATGTCCGAAAAATGCTTTCTTAATTTACGCCATCCAAATTCGTTCATGGCATACCCCATCTTGGTAGGCTTCAGGTTAGTCGAAAGTGTTTTGTCTTCTATCCATTTCCGCAGATGAATAAGTTGTTTCCCATTGTATTGACTGCAACTTAGATATATGTCATCCTCTAGGTTGTATGGTCTTTCTAGTGGCTCTCCCATCTTTAACATCTCGTCAATCCTATATGCAAGCGTGGTTAGTCCACTCCATGCAGTAGATGATAACGTTATCGGTATACTGTTTGGTCTACTTTCATCTGTTTTGCTCTGAATCCTTTGGAAGGATACTCTGGCCTGTCCATCGAGACTAATGACTCCCACACATAGACTGGAGCTGATGTTATACATTTCGAGGAGCTTCTCAAACTTTAGTGGTTGTCCAATGTTAAACGATGTTGGATAGTGTTGAGAGTGTTGCCGGGCAGTCCTGTTTTCCGATGATGACTGGATCTGATTTACACCCGTATTTATACAGATTGGCTGAGCCCTAAGGCTGACACTTTTTACTCAGCATATTTTTTTTTGGGAAGGCGCAATCATTTGACTGCATTACTCGACATATTCTATTCCGTTAATTTGTTACGGTTGGACGCACACGTCTCTTTGGTAGTCGACTTAATTGGATACGGTCCGATGCATCTGCCCCCCGAGGCCGTTCGGCTGTGATATACACATACTTACCGATATGATCTATACATTGAGGTAATACTGTCCAAGGTTATTTATACATTCGTTTATTATCTATTGTCTATCACCAGTGTCACGGTTTAATTGGTCCTTTAGACCAGTATTGCATTACTAAGCATATTTTTTCCGTGGGAGTGTATTATTCAGCATATTTTTTTAAGAATAGGTGCACATGTACTTTAATATTGGCTGATGCACACGTCCCTTAATAGACCTTTACTACATCAAGTAGGCATGTGGGGGGACTGGGTGCATACGTAATTAGGTCAATGCCTCGCGGCAAATTTTTTATAAAGGTATTGTGACGTCATTTGACTCACTTGAAGTGTCTTCGAATGCCCATTTTGCCCTCTACTACTAATAATCCAAAAATGCCTTTAGTGCCTTGACACATAAGATGTTTACGACACTGTACAAACTTCCCATTTGAAGTAAACGTTACGCCCAGGTAAACATACTTATTTACAACCTCAATTTCTTTGCCTGTTATGAAATATTTTGTTTTGGGTCTTCTTCCTTTGCCGAAAATTACTATTTTAGTTTTAGACTGGTTAACATTTAGCTTCCATGTCTCACAATAGTGAGAGAAACCTCGAAGCATGGCTTTAAGGTCCTTTGCAGTTTCAGCCAATAGAACAGTATCGTCTGCGTATAATAACAAGAAAACCTTTAAGTACACAATACTCTCTTCTGTTGCCACCTCAACACCTTTTGATACATTTGATAGATAATTAGACAAATCATTCAAGTACAGGGAAAAAAGAAAAGGTGAAAGATTTTCCCCTTGTCTAAGACCAATACTTATATCTATACTTTTGGTGTTTAAACCATTTTTACATGAAACGCAAGATTTAACCCCCCTGTACATATTTACAATGACATTAAACAATTTCCCATTGAGTCCATTTTGTACGACCTTTTTCCATAGACCTGAACGCCACACAGAATCGAAGGCACACTTAAAGTCGACAAATGTACAAAATAGTTTTTTGTGACAGCTAGAAAATAAGTCAATTAAACATTTTAACACAAATACATTATCAACAGTAGAGTACCCACTTCTAAAACCAGTTTGGTTCTCTTCAATTAAAACATTAGTGTCGGAATATGTTGTCAATCTATTATTAATAATACCAGTAAATAATTTGCTCAGACAGCTTACAACAGTTATCCCCCTGTAGTTAGCAGGATCTTTTTTATCTCCCTTGCCCTTGTAAATTGGTGAGATTACACCTTTGAGCCAGTTTTGAGGAATATGGCCGGAATCAAGCACAGCATTGAATAATAATACATAAATAGGTAGCATAATATCAAGAGTTAGTTTAATGTGCTCATTTATAATGTTATCTGGTCCTGGGGATTTACCTGACTTCAGTTTTCTAACGGCGGCGGCTTAGATAGGATAATCTAAGTCATCGTTATAATGGACGTCCATCATTGTAAATGTATCAGTAGGGAGTCCGTTAGCGAGGTCATCATTTTGCTTTGAAAGGAAATTTAAATAGTAATCGGATCGATGTTTGGATTTTTGTCTCCGTTTTCATCCTTCAACAATTTCCAATATTCTTTAGGTTTACCCTTCTTCAATTTTCTAATCTCATTACCTTTATTTATTCTGAATTCGTTTTTAGACTTATGAAGCACACATTTATATTCTTTACTTTTTTTTTCATTTCTTTGAAGTTATAATTTTGTTTATTATTACGATATTTGTTCCTCGCTATGTTAAATAGTTTTCTCTTTATCGAACATTCTTTATTAAACCAGGGTCTTTTAATTTTATTATTTCTAACCCTTTCCCTTCCAATCCTTCTGTAACCAAAACTTTTTTTGCATGCTTCCATAAATATATTTTCTGTATCTTCTATAATACTATTGATATCCTTATTGTTAATACTCTGTTTCCTGCTTACTTTTTTTAACTGATCTAAAACGTTTGTTACCTGTCTTAAGTCAATAGATTCTTTAAATAAATTAACCTTTTGGTCGTCCCAAAGTTTAACTTTTTTTTGGTCTACATTTTTCTTAGCGTGGACTTGGCAGCTTCCAACTAGAGTTTTTATAAGAAGGTGCAATGGTTTATGTATATCAGAAAAGAGAGGATGAAAGTCTAATACATCGAACTCATTAATAAGGGCTAGAAAAGTAGGTGAACAAATAGCATAATCAACCACGCTAGATCTGTTAGTTGTTAGTGAGCCAATATTTTTGTCATTACCAATTCTACCATTGGCTATAAACAAATTATTATTTTTACAGAGGTCAATTAATCTTTTCCCATAATTATTTACTCGACCTTTGTCTTGGTTTTTTCTTTTTAATGGAATGCCAAGATCACATATATTTTGTTCATTGTTAAAAAGGTCAATATCACTTTGATCCAGTCCACATTTTTCGATCAATTACCGCCGAGCCTGATGACGTCACCTAGATTTACGCAAAGCTTTCTGGGTAATATATACCTCAGTTCGCCATTTTGTTTATTGGTACTTATAGCAAGCGGTCACTTTTTTGGAAAACATTGATGACATAACCTGTTTTTATCCACACATTTTTCGGATAACTTAACGCCTTTTACGTCTTTTTCTCGATAGGGTATTATTCCAACCGCCATATTTAAAAATTATTTTAAGATCCCTCAATATCCCGAAATGCTTTGCGCGTATATTCCAAGTGACGTCATCAAACAATCGGTCAATTGTATATCCAATTCATCATAATCTTCCAGATAACCAGTCCTGGCATTAAAATCAACTAAGATACAAATTGATTCGGAATGTGTTGCTATATTCGTGATATGTAAATTGAGCTCATCAAAATAGCTCTCAGACGCATATATAGAATTTTCTGGTGGGAAGTACACAACAATCACAGCTAAGTCTGCGTCTGTACATAAAATTTGTTTAGATAATCGAAAAGACATAAAAGACTTAGATTTACTTTCCTCCCATAGTATAAATTTACTTAGCTCTGCTTTGACAGCAACTGCTATACCACCTGATTTCACTTTTGCATATTTGAACCTATTGTTAAAGTGTAACACATATCCAGGTATGTCCACATAGTCAGTATCGTCAGTTTTTGTTTCACCAAAACACACAATATCATAGCTTCGTACAAAGTTTTCAAATTCGGGTGCACATAATTTAGAAGCTAATCCACAAACATTTAAATACACAATGTTAATTACCTTTTCACATGTCCTGGGTTCATGATACAGTGCGTTGGGGTTTTTAGAAGTGTCCTCTAAACTACCCTGGTATGGCTAATAGTAGTCGCTGTCACTGTCACTATCATTGGTTTCCATGTCAGCCGTGGCCGCCTGGGCGCCTCCTGCAGGGGTAGAGTATTGTGTTCGATCCACAGGTATTGCCGGACGGAATCTGAATTGCTTGACTGGTGACCGATATACGCCTATATCCTGTGACTGGCTGTTTTCCTAATACAAAATGTTATCTATATATAACCGGTCTACTACCAGCCTGGCTTGACGTCCCGCAGCTTTCGCTTGTCTCAAGATGGGAAATAAACGTTTTCTTTTTTCGAAAATTTCTGCTGGGAATTGCTCACTGACACTGAATGGTTTATCCCGTAATTGCCTCCAAGCAGTAGTTTTGATATTCTCCCGGTCCTTATGTTTACTGAACTTAGCAACGATGGGCCTAGGTCTGCCTGAGGGTCCTGAACGGGGTCTTCCCATACGGTGAACACGTTCAAATTCTACATTTACCTGGTCATCAACATGGGTACTGATAAATTCTTTTAGAACTTTTTCTGGATCTTCACTTTGTTGTTCAGGTAGTCCATGAAATAAAAGATTGTCTCTCATCGACCTTGCTTCCGATTGTAGAACACTATCCTTCACCTGTTTAATTTCGTATTTTAGTTCATAATTTCCCTTTTGCAGTTCGCTGATTTTTTTCAACTTTTTTCTCAACACATTTTAACTGTTTTCTGGTATTTATATTGTCATTTTTAACGTCGTCAAACATTTTCCCCATTGTTGTCATGCTTTTTTCGAGTTCTTTAACCATTTCGTCCATAGATCTTATTCCGTGTTCTAAACCCTCCACTTTAGTTTGTAGATTCCCCATTTGATTTTGTATTGTGTCCAGGATTTGCATTTTAGATTCCATCCGCGTCAGTCTCCCTTCTATTGGCTCTAAAGTTGATAAAATTCCTACTGTAGGTAGCCCTTGGTTAGACGTTGAGAACGGTGGTGTAGTCACATAATGTTGTAAGGGTGGGCTAGCATATGACATACCTCCCGGGTAGAGTGCCTCTCTCGCTTCTGTCAAAAGGTTGGATACACCAATGTTATGTTGTTGTTGTTCTGGGTTGACTTGATGGGGTGATCATTCGGGTTTTGTTATTCTGTGACCTGTCTGCTTGGGGGGAGGAAAAGGGGGGAGGGGGGGGGGGGCTTAGTGATTGTGACAAGGAAAAGCGCTCATACTTTACTACCAGAAACTTCTATTTTTGTCAACATTGTGTCTTCCAATGTTTTGTTTTCTCCTATATTTGAAACAAAGAATTTAGCAACTATACAACTACTTAGTATCTGCAAACAAATGAAGGAATGCTTTACTGGTACCGCCCATAACCCTTGATCAAGTGGGATTGTAGGGCGCATGTAAAATCGTGATCACTAATGTGGAAATATATGTATGAAAAAAAAAAAAAAAAAAAAAAAGATCTTGCACTGTGAGCCTGAAACTTTGAAGTGTCTACTCCTGATCTGGTTAATACCTCCCGAATCCAGTGGCTAATCGTACTGGCTGTTACACCGCCGTGTGGACGTTGATAACTGATAAATAAACTGAAATTTGAGTTTCCAAGAAGATTTTTTGTTCGGGTTAAATACTCATCCAAATAAGTTATTACACAAAGTCTCCTATCTGGAGGATACGCTGCCAACTCTATAGGCTTTAAATGTTTTCCAGGTTTGGAAGTTTTAAGAACTGAAGTTATAAAAAACATTTTCTTTTGGATAGTTCCATATTTTGCAAACTTAGCAAATGGAGGGTCTGGCACCTCTATGCGGTAAGTAATGCAAGTAAAACAGCTAATTTTAGTGTCAGATGTTTTAGATCAATTTGGTTTGCAGGTGACAAAGTCCGTAGATACTTGAACACGACGTTTACATCCCATGTATTGCAATCACGAGGAAAACTTGGTTTCGTTTCAAATACACCTTTAAGTAAACGTTTAACCAAGGGATGAGTCCCAAATGTCAAACCACTGGGGAGAATTATAACGGCTGATAATGCTGACGGAGTAGTACTCACTGCACTGTAACCAAGTCCACTACTGGCCAGATCAGCTAAGAAATTGATAGCTTGATTCAGAGGGGGCGAAATTGGATTAAGTTCGTGAGCCACACAAAAGATTTTCCATTTTTCCAAATAACATGCATATTGTTTTTTAGTCGCTGATCTCCAGGAAGACGCGATGTATCGAGAAGCTGTTTGTGAAAGTCCTGAACTTTTGACAAGTTCCCCGATAAGTGACATACCATTAAATACATCTGTTTGGCTAGAGGATGAACTTTGGATTGCTGGCTTGGCTGTGTCAGAGTTGTCTCTCGCTTTGGTAATACTACTGGGTGATCCACCAGCATATGTAGCAACCTTGGATACCACACTTGTGTGGGCCACTGAGGCACCACTAGTACCCCCGTCGCCTTTTCCTCTATCATTTTCTTCAAGACCTTGGATATTATGCTGAAAGGAGGAAAAGAATAGGACATTAAATCCGACCAACATAGGGTAAATGCATCAATTGCTATGGCATTTGGGTCTGGTCTGTATGATGGTATCCATACATTTCGGCCTGGGACATTTCGGCCTGAGACATTTCGGTACAGTACATTTCGGCCTGGGACAGTTCGGCATGGGACATTTCGGTCCAAAGTGAAAAAGGGGACATATCGGCCTACCTTGGTTTTAATTATATTTGATTAAACATTTTCTCATTTCTTTCTCTTATTCTATATTTTCATTAAGTTGAGCTCAAGTTGATAAATTTATCTAACCACAATCGGTTACATATATAGGCCACCACTACATAACGCCAAGCATCAAGGGATCAATCACATGTCTTCCATCTGATAAGGTGACCAGCAGGTACATTCTGAAGCTGGCCACATAATGAGTGTTCAGGAAGTCCCAACAGAGATAATCTTTCCCTCTTTGATTACCTACCCTTATTATGCTTAATATTTGCTCATCTTATTGTTACAGGTCTATTTTTGTGGATTAAGCTAGGAAGTTTACATGACTATACAATATATTTCACGGAGCCAAACTACCCAGGATAGACAAATTTATTCATATTTTCTTGTTAAAAGTTGTATAGTAAAGTAAAAATTGTCTGCAGCACATGCCAAGGCTTTGCGCATAAACTAAAAAGTGAAAGCTTTGAAATTCATACTGTTTTGTAATTACCTGTAGTAAAAAAATCAGAAAACATGATAATAGAGTATTGTACTAGAAACAATGGAAACAATTTTGCAAATTCGCACATCAATTTTAATTATTAAAACAATGGTGAGATTGTCCAGAAGCCCACTAGTATTACTGTTATAGCTGAAAAATTGCTGATTATGGAGAAAGAAATGAGAAAATATACAATTAAATAGAATAAAAACCAAGGTGGGCCAATATGTCCCCTTTATCACTTTGTGCCGAAATGTCCCAGGCCAAAATGTCCCAGGCCGAAATGTACCGTACCGAAATGTCCCAGGCCAAAATGTGCCAGGCCCAAATGTCCCGGATCCCTGTATGATACATACGTTTCATACTGGCAGTTCACTCTTGAGGCGAACAGATCTATATTTGGGATTGGCAATCCCTGGCAGGTGACTAGCACTCAACGAAATTTCATTATCAATACACCACGACCAGATCTTGTATGTAATGTCGTTACATAACACAGAGTGGCTTGTCCCCATATGCGTTATAGCAACCACTGCAGTGGTATTATCACGACGGAGTCGAACATGTTTATTTTTCAAGACTGTAGCGCAACTCTTCAGTCCTAAAAATGCTGCTAAGAGCTCTAAGTAATTAATGTAGTGTTGTGATTCGGCCACGGTCCACTGACCACCAGTAGACGTGTCGTCAATTGCTGCCCCCAACCATTTTTGGAAGCATCGGTGTGAAGAATTATATCTGGTTGCGTTTCAATAATGTGTTTAAAGCTATGAAGGATATTTTCACACTACCAGCATAATTCTGTTTTAGCCTCTTCGGACAAAACCATCTTAGTCTCGAAATTCCAATTATTTATTTTCAGGAATTGTTCTTTTCTAAATTGCGGAAATGCAATGGCCCAAATTGAACACCAGGAAAACTTGCAACAAGTGACCCAATTACAGAGGCAACTTCCCTTATAGTGGGAGATGGAGCTTGTAATAACTGACAACATTTCTGTTTTAATCTTTCTGCCTTATTAGGATTCAATTGAACAATCATTTTCTTAGAGTCGAAAGTGAACCCAAGATATGAAATTTTTGGCTTGGCAACAACACTGATTTCTGAGGATGCACAGCGAAACCGAGGCTCTGGAGTATAGGGACCGTATTTCTAATATTTTTTTTTTACCAGCCCCGATAGCTCAGTCGGTAGAGCGTCCGCTTCAGGCCTGGGAGATCCGGGTTCAAGCCCGGGTCGAGTCAGACCAAAGACTTTAACAGTGGTAGCTGTTACTACTTCGCTTGGCGCTCAGCAATAGGGGTTAGAGCAGCGACTGGTTGGCCCGGTGTCAGTATACTGTGACTGGGTGAGGGGGCTTGCTGGTTGTCTTCGGCAAGTCGTCTCGGTGAGACAGCACCTAAAAGAGCGGTGGAAATCCGCCCTATCGCAAGGAGACAACGTCTTCATATAACCGAAATACTGTTGAGCAGGACGTAAAACCCCAATCACTCACTCACTCACTCTAATATTTTCCAAACATTCCTCAAATGTGTCGCCTTGAAGATAGCTATCATCAATGTAACCTGTAGATATAAATCTGTTACGTCTTAGTGTGGCATAAACAGGTTTTAATAGTTTGGTAAAATGACGTGGACAAGAAGCCAGTCCATTTGGAAATACTGTGTATTGATATAGTTGCCCATGGAAAGAAAACTTTAAATATTTCCTATATTCCGGTGAAATGCTTACACTGTAATCAGCAAGTTTTAGATCAACCGAAGCCATATATGCATTTGGGGTTATCAGGTTGACTGTAGACATAAGGCAATCCATTTTGAAATGCCGATAGACTATAATTTATAGTATAAAGGCATTTATTTTTTTTCAAATTTAGAATCATTCTGTAAGAGCCATCTTTTTTGGGGCGAATGAATATTGTAGAAATAAATTCCCCATCTTCATGAACAGTGGGTTCAATAACTCCCTGTTGTAATAATGTTGACATTTCACCTTGAATTATACTGCATTCCTTGGCATTGAAACTGATTGGGTTTGGCACCTTTATTTGGTAAGGTAACTTTTTTAATTCAAGTTTTGTACCCTTTACAATTTGCAAAATTTCCTCATCGGAAGTTAACTGTGACCACTCGTTCAGATACCACACTGGATATCACCAGCTTTAAAAGCATTGGATTTGTTATCTGAGTAACTAGCTAACCGGGATTGAAAGGAATGTCTACTTACCTCAGTAGGTAAGGTTACGACTACTTCCGATCGACCTTCTTGTTGTTGCTGTAGTTGTTCCGGTTGTAGTTCTTCTTGCCTAAAAAAGGCTTCTTCGCTTGGTAATAACTACCTCGGTCCCGACTGCTGTATTGTGTGTAGGAACGTTTGTTTCTTCTACCATAGCGGATAACATTTTGGCCTATGCGATTTGCCTCTTTTTCCTCTTTCAAAGTTTGCGGAAGATTGTCCCCAAACAACCACTTGGTCACGGCTACCTCCTGTGTGCATATAGCCGAATATTCTTTACCCAATAAAGGCTTCATGACCTCACGTCCTTTCAAAGCGAGGTCATAGGCAACGTGGCCGAGGAAGGCAATTGCATCTGTTGCCATTGGAATAATGCTACTAAAATCAACAAGGGAACCATTATTCTTACAAGCAAGAAGGCTATCGGTTAGCTGTGCTGTTGGGAACATTAGTTTGGGAGTTTGCATATCGTAGGTCAGTTTTCCGTCCAGACTCGGTCAATTTTCGCCACAAAGGTGGATTAACCCTGGGCACAAACATAATGCCACAATTATCTGGGCGGTTATACTTTTTTAGCCTGGCTTGCAGCTTATCATCAGACAATTTTTTCATCCAGCGCTTGTCAACAATACTGGCAAGTTGCTCGGCTAGTTTTGGGCCACATTGTTCCTCGTCATCGAGGTCTTGTTGAATACAGCTCAGTATATCTTTATCAGAGCTAGATGCAATAGCGAATTTTTCACCTTTTACTGACTGATTATTGGGCCCAATAGTAAGTATTCGTCATCAGTGGCACAGGATAAATTACTGGGTACTTGGTCAGCACTTTCGTCGCCCGCTGGGTCGCCTTTACACATTTTACTGGGTGTTTTGCTATCAGCAATTGCTTGCCAAGCATCCGACTTGTTCTTTTTTTTTGTTGTGTTGCTTATATAACGTACATTAAGGTATCCTGGCGCAAATAGATCGGGCTGTATAACCCAGTAAGCGATTGGACGGCGATTGGGCTACATCGTCCAAATTCGTCGCGTTTTGGATATCGTCCAAATTGATAGAATAGTTATAAAGGGCATGCTATATTGTGTACATGGTGAAATTTTGGTTATCCTAGCACAAATAGGTCGGACTGTATAACCCAGTAGGCGATTGGCCGGCGATTGGCTTACACTCGTCCAATTTCGTCGCATTTTGGATATCGTCCAAATTGATAGAATAGTTAAAAAGGGCATGCTATATTGTGTACATGGTGAAATTTTGGTTATCCTAGCACAAATAAATCGGACTGTATAACCCAGTAGGCGATTGGACGGCGATTGGCTTACACTCGTCCAATTTCGTCGCATTTTGGATATCGTCAAAATTGATAGTATAGTTATAAAGAGCATGCTCTATTGTGTATATGGTGCAATTTTGGTTATCCTGGCACAAATAGATCGGGATGTATAACCCAGTAGGCGATTGGACGGCGATTGGGCTACACTCGTCCAATTTCGTCGCATTTTGGATATCATCCAAATTGATAGTATAGTTATAAAGGCCATGCTCCATTGTGTATATGGTGCGATTTTGGTTATCCTGGCACAAATAGATCGGGCTGTATAACCCAATAGGCGATTGGACGGCGATTGGCTTACGCTCGTCCAAATTCGCCGCATTTTGGATATCGTCCAAATTTATAGTATAGTTTTAAAGAGCATGCTATATTGTGTACATGGTGAAATTTTGGTTATCCTAGCACAAATAAATCGGACTGTATAACCCAGTAGGCGATTGGACGGCGATTGGCTTACACTCGTCCAATTTCGTCGCATTTTGGATATCGTCCAAATTGATAGTATAGTTATAAAGGCCATGCTCCATTGTGTATATGGTGCGATTTTGGTTATCCTGGCACAAATAGATCGGGCTGTATAACCCAATAGGCGATTGGACGGCGATTGGCTTACGCTCGTCCAAATTCGCCGCATTTTGGATATCGTCCAAATTTATAGTATAGTTTTAAAGAGCATGCTCTATTGTGTATATGGTGCAATTTTGGTTATCCTGGCACAAATAGATCTGGCTGTATAACCCGGTAGGCGATTGGACGGCGATTGGGCTACACTCGTTCAATTTCGTCGCATTTTGGATATCGTCCAAATTGATAGCATAGTTATATAGAGCATGCTCTATTGTGCATACGGTGCAATTTTGGTTATCCTGGCACAAATTGATCGGGCTGTATAACCCAGTAGGTGATTGAGAAAATAATGAATGATCCCTTCGAATCGCCTACCGCCAACTGCTAACCGCCTACTAACTTGACTAACGTCTGAAATCCATATACCACATTCTCGTTTGCAATGACTGCGTCGGTTCTCTAAACATTTTCTTGAAAATAATCAATGCCAATGCTCCAGCTGTTCCACATTGTTTTACATTAGGCCATATAAAGTGGGATAGACTTGCTATCCGTTTTGACATTTAGTGAATCCTGCTGGCCCAGGCCTAATACCGTATACCTCGACGCCACAGAAAGGCCAAAGCGAAAAAAATGTTTGGTTTGTGTAAAAGTGTTTATCCCATAAATGAACCATTTTTGGTGTAATAAAGCTAGTGCATAAATTTTCGATATGCCCCACGGGCAATAAATATCCTGGGAATTTGATTGGTCCGACAAAACTCATTCATCGCGATTAGCCAATGAAAAGGTACAAACCCAAAGCCGGACTACTTTTTTGACAGCTGTCAAAGTCGTCTGCTTTTTTCACTGTGGCAAAATTCAATGTTTCATCATGACAGACTTACAGATTGGCGACGTTGTAAAAGTGGACAAAAAAGGAGCTGGGCGCGTGATAGAATTTACAGATAACCATTTAGTTAAAGTTCAAATAATCGGTATAGATTTTGACATAGATCTGTCGCCACGAAGATTGACAAGAATACCATCAACGGTTACATTGGCGTCCGACATCGGTCAAGGTAGGCCTATGGAATTATTTAAGTAACTTAAATTTAAAATATCTGAAATACTTTCGCATATTAATTTTTATTGTTACGTGGTACTTCGATTTGCGAGCAAGTAACAAGACATTATTTTTATTTCAAAACAGATTACATCCAAGGGACCGATGTCAACGGCCGGTTAAACGAAGCTGGCGAACAAGGCGCCGCCGGAGAGAGGCCCCAATCCCGGGTGACTGACTGCGCAGACAAGACGAAGAACCGTAGGTTTATTCCCGTCAACGAAGGAGATGTGTTTAAAATCATACGAACCGAAGAAAATCAAAACACGGCAAAAAAAACATCGTATGATATGAAACTCTTAAAACAATTTCTTCAGATGACAAATAATGGAGATATGCGAGAAATTTATGACATTCCTCCAGGAGAATTATGCAAAATTCTTAGTAAATTTTTCGTAAGCGTACGTAAACCGGACGGCGAAAACTATGAGCCCTCCTCTTTAAGATCGATGTTAGCCAGTTTCGAAAGGTATCTGAAGAGACATGGTTATCAAAGTTCACTAATCACTGATATGCAATTTTATACTTTACGCGAAACAGTGAAATCTAAACAAAAAGAACTTAAAAGAGACGGTAAAGGTAACTTACCCAAAAAGGCAGATCCGGCTACTGATGAGGAGATTGATCATCTTTGGACATCCGGTCAGTTTGGCGTTCATAGTCCTCAGGCCATAATTAACACTCTCTGGTTTTTTACCACAGTACACTTTGGATTGAGAGGTGACACAGAACATAGGAATATGTGCTGGGGAGATGTAACTCTTTGTACAGATATTGACAATAGAGAGTATTTGGAATTTTGCGAGAGGCAAACTAAAACGCGCACCGGATCAAATCCCAAGGACACTCGCAAAGTAAAACCCAAAATGTGGGATGTACCCACTAATTCATCGAGGTGTCCGGTTTCTGTGTACAAGAAATACAGTTTACTCCGACCGGCACAGTTTTCAAATAAAGATGACCCTTTCTATATTGCCACTCACACAACACGTGAAATCCCTATCTCCGGCGAACAGTGGTTTAGAAGACAACCAATAGGTAAAAACAAAATAGGCAGTTTGATGAAAAACATGGCCGTAAAGGCAAATTTGTCGTCTAGCAAAAGATTAACAAACAGCAGCGCGCGAAAACGCCTTCTTCAGAAACTAAATGACGAAAATATCCCACCGACACAAATAATGCAAATTTCAGGTCATCGCAACATTCAATCTGTAAATAATTACAGTTCTATTTCTTAAAATCAGCACAGGGAAATTTCAGGCATATTAAACTCAACGTCATCTGTTCAAACTCAATCTGCAGTCAAATCCGTTGAAAATGACTCCCGAAATGTTATCTCCAGTCAGCAATCCATGTCTCGAGTATCGAGTACGACCACAGCATCAAATGTCGCGCCAATATTTGGAGGTCAAATTTCTGGAGGAGTATTCAACGTTCATGTTCATAATCATTACAATTATGAAGCACCCAAGCGTAGAAGAATTCGTGTCATCGAATCTTCACAATCTTCAGATGAGGATTAATCCGCTGTTTTACACTGAACTGTTGCCGATATTAACTGTTCTAATCTTCTGCTAGATTCTTTCTCAAGTTTCAGCGCGCCATGTTTACGATTTATGTTTGCCTGACGAATGGCGTGTTGACACTGTTGACGTGTTGTCTGTTGTCAGTTTTGAAATATCCCTTTGGAAAGTTTACTAAATTACAGTTTATTGTTTTTACTTTGTACAATAAAACTAATTTGCTTTAAAATGATTCGTATAAGTCGTATCATTTATGAATGCTCTAATTATACAATTAAACAAATTTGTATTGCACTGTTTTTCTTCCGCTTTCAACTGTTTACTCAGCACGGCTGTTTACTCTGACCGCATTCCAGTAAATCAATGCGCGTTATTTATAGTTTCACTGAGAGACGACGGCGACAGTTTGTTTGTTTTTTGTTGAATTTAGATCTCTGGTATTTATGGGATAAATAGGATCTCCACCTCGTGACCCTGAGATATCAGATTTATTAAACTCGAGTAGTAATTTTCATTTGTTCCTCGCCAGAGGCTCGGAACAAATGAAAATTACTACTCTCGTTTAATAAATCTGATATCACAGGGTCACTCGGTGGAGATCCTCTATTTAACCCCCAATTTATAAGGCTAAGAATTGTTCGATATTTTTTATAAAATGAGACTTGATTACAAATTTGAGCAATTTTCACAAATTAAAGATTCAGTCATGAGAAGATATTTCCAATTCCAATTCCAATAATTCCGACACTGGCAGTGATGATAATAAACGTTATCGGAAAAAGTGGTGATATCACTTATATCAGAGCTGTATAACTCATTATTAATTGACTGTGCAAGTTATTACTCGAATACGACCTTTTCCGCCGGGTAATATCAGCAGACAAATCAAGTTCGTATTAGCCGTAGGGTTGTATTGCCTAGTTCAAGTCATATAGGCCGAGTTCAAGTCATATTTGCCGAGTTCAAGTCATATTGGCCGAGTTCAAGTCATATTGGCCGAGTTCACCGAGTGCGGCTGAAAGACGCAATTGTAACATGTGATGTCACAGAGTTTTACCGACGCAGACGACAGATGTTGATCTCAAAATGTCTACACCAGAGCGCGTTGTACAAGGTCTTATTGACGGGATATTAGAGTTAGAAGAAAAAACTACTGTAAGTGAATCCGATTGCCGTTTTAGGACAGCGGAAGAGGAAGAAACTTCTCTACTGATCCAGGAACAAAAAAAGAGCGCAAAAAAGGTCGGACGTCATTTTGTTTAGGGCATGGATTAAATGTTCAGTGGGCGACCTCCTGTTCAACTTGACAGCTTGCATTAAATTAACTTCTACAGTCTATTAATAAAAATATTATGAATCGAATGTTTTCGTATTGCATTAATATTGGCCTTCGGGTGGTTGTATTGACCCTCGGCCTGCGGCCTCGGGCCAATACGGCCACCCTCAGGCCAATACCAAGGCAATACGAAAACACTCGATTAATAACATATAATATCTCACTACAAATTATATAATAAAAGTATGTTCTCTGGTTTAATCTACTTTAAAAGGAGTAAGTCGGTTATTAGCTGACATCCTCCAATCGAAATTGATAGACCAAATACCACTCAGACCAAATATTAATTGGATTGGAGTGGATTTTCCTCTAAACAGAGAGCCCCCCCCTCCCCCCCCCCCACACGCCCTTCCACACAAACACTAAACCTGGCAACGCTGCCTTATACGTGAAATAATCTTGAATGCTGCTTTAAAATCATGCAATTAAATACTTTTTGTGTAAATTAAACTTTATCGTTTCAGTAATTTATTTATTTGTCCTCTTTTAAATACGTCACTCTGGTTATTTAATTCCACCATTCCTTTACAGATTTTGGATTATATATAATGGTTCTTTTATTTGTATTTCAAAATGGCGTATGTACAGTGCACATTATAAGCCTGTGGCTTAATGTGTTCATTTTTCTGATATTAAATATGTTTAGAAAACAAAAATCATGCCATTTACTTAGCAGTATATTCGCCCCCTTATGGGTTAGGGATAAGCCCGATTTCACCCACCCGGAACGCTGACTTCAAACGCCCAACTTCTCTGGACGATCGAAAAACTGCTAATTTTCCCAGTTCATCCCACATTAATAATTTTGATGTAACTTTTTTAGGTATTTGCATGGGGAGGTGAGTCCAAATCCCAATTTTGGCCAATAAGTCTGACAACCATTCCGTTTGGCGTATCCATCAAACAGGTAATGTGTAGTACAGCCAACAGATCAAATACTTAAAGCGAGCATTTTTGGTAAACGTCTTTAAAATTTACAACTTTTGGAACCAGAAGGATATTGTGACTTAAATGAAATCCTCAGATCGTTCCATGTACGTACCAAGGTACATGTATCACATCGCCTTTGAACAAGTTTGACTCATATGTGCTTGGATCATGCTATGGCAACCCATACTCAAAAGATACGTTGCTTTGACAGTTACGAAAAATCTTACGCTACGTACGCCCTTTCGTAAAACAGCCTTCTGGGACCTGTTTCACAAAGCGGCGTAGTGTAAGTTTTTACGTAACTACCATGGCAACCTAGCTCTACAGTATGGGTTGCAGTTATACAAAACGGCGTAGCGTAAGTTTTTACGTACCTGTTAAAACAAATTATTTCTGCAGTGTGGTTTGCTTGACTGTTGTGTTTAAAACGTACGTTTCACTGAAACGGGCTCCAGTTTCACAAAGCGGCACAACGTAAGTTATTACGTAACTGTCATGGCAACCCATACTGTAGAGATACGTTGCTATGAAAGTTACGCAAAAACATATATATTTTACGGTTGAAGACTGTCAGAGGGTAAATTTTGGCAACCTTTACAAGGTGGGTTATCAATGGTCCATAGGCCTATCTGACATAATAATGGATAAATACAAGTTTAAGTTCACTCTACTTTGTAATCAATTTCTTTAAGAATATTTATTGTACGAACACGGTCAAAAAGGAAAGGAGATTTTTGGAGCAAAACCTAAAAAAATCATCGCATTCTTTTTTTGTCTCTTCGACCTCTACGGGAATTTATTACCTTAGCTCCCTGATGTCATAATTGACATTTGCTATGTACATCATCAGTGTTGATAGATCATACACGATCAACGTTGAGTCAGTGGGTCTTCGCGATTGGTTGAAATGGTAACCAAATTGCTTAAAAACCAAGTATGTAGTCAAAAGGCAGGTATTTCCGATTGGTGACAGAATATACGCACATTTTCATCCGCCGTTTTCTTTGACGCCTAGAGACCTTACAGGAAGTTTCTTTATTTCAATATTAAGCTTAAATTGGCATCAGCTGACAAAATGTTGATATTTTGACGTTGACACAGAATGTTAAAATTGTTTGCTATTTTTCTCAAGACGTATAATTCTGAAGCTTTTTAGTGCTTCTAGTCTCGAGAATGTACGATAAAGTATTGTTTTGAACTAACTTCGGCTTACAATGAATGAATTGTCTTCCCGGTTATTTATATTTAGTTTACTTTTCGAACACTATTCCGGTTTGTAAAGGCCACATACTGCATGATATTTCCTCATCCCAACGCCAATCATTTAGTTTTTCGATGGCCTTCAAAGCCTCTTACTCTCGCGATGATCAGAAACTAGGAATAAAGTGTGCATACTTTTGGCAGCTCATGCCACTTTAATGAAAACATGTCATGGTCAACGTACGGTAACAAATCATCATTAGGTGACATATTCAGAAATCGGTCTATAGAGACATGGTAACCACGCATATTTAAATTAAGCAGGTAAATTAGCATTTCTCTCCGTCGAACGTAATTTAAGGGACATTTAGCAAAGGACGTCCTTGGCCCTTAGCCAAACATTGAATGCATCAATAGTGTTTTGCCAAAAACCGGTGGGAGGGAAGTCATTTCTGTTTCCGAGATCGGGGGATTGAGGAGATGCTGCTGTCATGCTTCTCAGGCTGGAGCATTGTAGCTCTGCTTTAGCCATGTACATGTATGTTGACCCAGCAAGGAGGAACATTACGTATGCCAAATTCATTAGCGTTCTTGACGTTTTATGTTAGTGTTTGGTGAGGGTGGTCTTTTGGTCTGTTGGTCTGTTGGTATTTTTGTCGCTATGTTACCTTAGCTATTGGGTGCAATGTTAGCCCCCAATCAATGAATCGATCAAATGCTATATATACAACCAAAACATGTAGGACAACTTGCACAACTTTGTACATGGTGATATATAACGTGGGCTTTCGGGATCAGCTACTATCATTATCATAAATTACAGCACACAACTTAAAGTGTTACATATGGGTAGCCCGAACAATCCGTTTTTATGGTGCTGAGAATCTAACATACACACCCTTGATTTGGAACCGTGCCAGAAGACATACAAATGACATGGTCCAGACCTATCGTCTAACTTGTGGGTACTTAGCTTGTGTGTTTATTTATTTTCACTTAAAATAATCACAGCCTATATAATTGATTGTATTGTATATCTGTTGTTTGCTTGATATGTACCGTATGTAATGGCTGTTAGACGATAACCTACAGACACGTTCCGTGCTGTAATTTCTGATGATTAAAGAAGCTGCTCATATTAAAGTGGCATGAGCTGCCAAAATTTCCCTAAGACGAACAGATCCACGCGTGTTAGTACTTCTTGTCTCGAGAATGTACGATAAACTATTGTTTTGAAACAACTTAATCTTAGAATGAATAAATTGTCGTCCCACTTATTAAAATATTGTTTACTTTTCGAACACTATTTCGGTTCATATAGGCCATATACTGTATGGATTTTCTTCTTTCCTACGTGAATCATTTAGTTTTTGGATGGCCTTATAAGCCTTTTACTGTCGTGACAATAAGAATTTATAAAAAAAATAGTCAAATTTTGACACCTCATGCTACTTTGATTACCACAAAGTCTTGCAAGCTGTCACATGTGTATATTAGATTCGCTCCATAGACAATACTTGAACCCAGCAAGCCCTCTGAAACTTCAATTACCCGACCGTTAGCGAGCGAAAATAGCCGAAGGGTGTTTCGACTGGCCAGCAAGATGTGTGGAAATTTGTTTGTGACGTCATCGGGCTTCAATAAATTACAAATTTTCCAGGTTGTATGTGGTTTCTACAATACGTTAATGCTGACTGAAGAGGGAGTAACATATGATATAGACGAAGGATTTGAAAAAATAAGAGAACAAGAAGGAATAAGGTTTGTCTGTCCACTTTAATATAGCACTCTATAGTTCCACATCAAGCACTAAGTTTCGCGTTTCAGCGAATCCAAGATTAACTGGATTTTCTCTCATTTTCACGCGTTTTTTTTTTTCGTGCATTCAAATAGACCAGTTACCAAATGTGATAATCATCCATCGTGTTATAAAATGGTTGGGCTCTTAGTAATCTAGCATTGGGAGTACCAATATGTAGGCCTACCTGGGGTTTTTTTTCTTATTTAAAATAAATTAGCATAGCGGGGTGACTGAGTTTTCTTTATCGGAAGGCAAAGGTGGAAGTAACCAGTTATCAATTCAATTCAACTAAGTTTTTTTATTGTACAAAACACCAACTCTTTTGCAGTGTACTAAAACAACGAAAACGCAAAAAAGATAACATCGTACCGACATTATGGGAAGTCCTTAGGCTAACGGTCTACCAATAAGCTTAAATAAAAGTTTAAAGTGACTTGAGCTGCCAAAATTTAGATATTTGGCCATTATAACAGAATGTTAAAATTATTTGCTATTTTTCTCAAAACTTGCAATTTAAAAGCGTTGGAATGAGGAAAATCTATACAGTATGTGGCCTATAAGAATCAAAATAGTGTTATAATAGTAAACAAAATTTAAATACCCGGGACGACCATTCATTCATTCTATTCCTAAGTTAGTTGAAAACAATGCTTTATCACACATTCACGAGACTACAAGCACCAAAAAGCATTGTTTTCCACTAACTTAGGCTTAAAATGAATGAATGGTCGTCCCGGGTCTTTCCAATAGGCCGAATTTTGGCAGCCACTATAACTTGCCCAGATAGAAGAAATCGCGTCAAAAGGCTAATCGGTTTTGTCTTCTATTTTGCTTCACCTTGTCAATATGGTTTTCAGAATCGCAGACATTATGTGATTAGAAATAAATTTAATACTTTTTATTTTGCTTATTAAAACAGCTCACTATTAATTTCGTTCAAAGGTTTGTGGAAATAGCTGCTGGTCCGCGGTCAGATATATGGTGGCTGCCAAATACATGTGCTGGTCTTACATCGACTGGAGAAGTTTATGTTTGGAAGATAGGGGAGACTCACCCTTCATTGACAACATGGACGTCAGTCGATGACGTATTCGCGACCAGGCCCTGTTACACTTGGAGAATGTGTTGTATAGGTAAGCGGATATATAGCAATTCAGATAGATTGATACTAACAATCAACGTGGACGTGGAATGGACACGTCCCATTGACTGGTTTGGATCTGACTTTGTGAAAAGCGCCGCCATTCTCAAACTGTTTAACCTCTGGGTTTGAACTTGGACCCGAGATGGTGTGAAAAAGGTATTGTAGCATTTGTGGTTCAGTACAATAAGGCCAGCATGTAGCCTATATGGCCCAGAATAAAAACGCAAAAATACAAAAAAATACAAACTACTTCTGTCCTCCACATAGGAACCAAATGACATATTTCCCCTTTTTTTCCCCATTATCATATTCTGTTTCAAAGATTCGAACAATTTTGTCTATAGCCTAAATAGCAAGGAAATAATTCTTGTCTAAAATAACCATGGGGGCAAGTTTCTAATTGTGTCAAAAAGAGGTATATCATTTAGACCTTTATGTCCCATCTTTAGTTGTTGTAATAAGCTAAATCCGTATGTCATTAGGTGGATGATAGACAGGAGCTTGGCTATAGTCAGTAGAATATCCTGGAACACTTTGTAATACATTGACAATGCTTACGCATGGTATATGGTATACTTGCAGATCGAGGTTTTCTGGACGCAGGAGCTACGAGACGTTGCTATACAAGAATCCGCCATCGACCATCCTATTTATCCTGAATACAATCATTTCTAGCGGCTGTTTCTCAACGCACTCACGACCGTCGTAACTTTGAGCCTGGGGTTCGTTTCACAAAGCAGTCGCATCGCAAAAGAAGCCTAGATGCCAATGGATACCATAGTGAAGAGATACGACGTAACTGCAACTGCGACTGATCGCACTGTGCGACGGCTTCGTGAAACGGCCCCAGGTCTTAACGTAACGTTGAAGGTGCCATGACAGTTAGGCCTTGCATTGGACTTACGTCGGGGGTAACTGTGTAGAGAAACTGTGTAGAGAAATAAATAGTTTTTGTTCGCTTTTAATAGTCTAATACTTTAGCTTACACTTGTTTTTTATGCCCCCGCCCATATATGGGAAGGGCGGGGGGGGGGGCATATAGAGTTTGGTCCGTCCCTACCTCCGTCCGTCCGTCCGTACGTACGAAGTGTTTCCAGACAATAAATCTTAAACCAGTGAAGGCTTTCATTTGGAATTTTTTCATATGATGTATATCCGCAATACCTCGGATGGGATTGTGTTTCGAGAAAATTCGTTCAAAGGTGGCGCCGCTGCAGGACATAGACCTCGTAAATACAGTTAGGATTTGAGGTTTCTGGACATTATCTCTGTAACGGTTGAAATTTTTGTATATGTTGTATATCCAGAATACCTCGGATGGGATTGTGTTTGGAGTTATATAGCCACAATACTTCGGATGGGATTGTGTTTGGAGTTATATAGCCACAATACCTCGGATGGGATTGTGTTTGGAGTTATATAGCCTCAATACCTCGGATGGGATTGTGTTTGGAGTTATATAGCCACAATACCTCGGATGGGATTGTGTTTGGAGTTATATAGCCACAATACCTCGGATGGGATTATGTTTGGAGTTATATAGCCACAATACCTCGGATGGGATTGTGTTTGGAGTTATATAGCCACAATACATAGGATGGGATTGTGTTTGGAGTTATATAGCCACAATACCTAGGATGGGATTGTGTTTGGAGTTATATAGCCACAATACCTAGGATGGGATTGTGTTTGGAGAAAATCCACTGCAGGTTATATACCTCGTAAATACAGTTAGATTTGAGGTTTCCGGATGTTATCTCTGTAACGGTTTGATGTTTTCTCTTGAATTTTTTTTCTTTTATGTATATCTACAATACCTAGGATGGGATTTTGTTTTGAGAAATCTGCTCACAGATGAAGCCACTGCAAGCCTAGACCCATCTTCTCTAGCCAAGTTAAATTCTTCATGTAACCCATTCCGTGTTTTACCTTGGCGGACGACTCCACTTCAACCCGTAAATCGAACAGCGCCCACTGGTGGGAATGTAAGAGTTGTCTTTCCTAGACTTACAGAGTCTTAGCCAATCAGCACTCGTTAAACAAAAGTTCAAGGTGTACACAGCCGCCATTACGTTATTTTCAGTGTAAGTGCCTGAGGATTTGATTAGCTGCGAGAAGTTTTACTTGCATCCAATCAAAACGAGCTGTTCGATTACGGGTTGAAGTGGAGTCGTCCGCCAAGGTAAAACACGGAATGGGGACATGAAGATTTTAACTTGGCTTGCGAAGATGGCCTAGATCATGTTACTTTATGATTTGAGGTTTCCGGACGTTATCTCTATAACATGTTTACGTTTTCTCTTCAATATTTTTATATCCTGTATATCTAGAATGGGATTGTGTTTCCAGAAAATCAGCTCATACATGTAGTTACAATTTTAGATTTCCGGACAATAACTTCTATATTGTCTGGTATAGCATCTCACCAACTGATCTATTCTTTATATGTAGAGATTATTCAGAATTGATTTCACTACTTCATGATCAACTTGTACCTGCTAGGCGGGGGCATGTATCACCTTCAGTGATAATTAATGCACATCTCTCCAAACAACACCCTTCTCCTAAGGGGACATACTCAATGATACTATTACTTCTAATTTATCAATAAAACTCGTCAAATGTCCTCTTTAAATTCCCAAAGGCCTTGTGTTCAATTTCATGTTTATTTGGAGTTGTTTTTATCATGTCACATAACAGGGCATAATATAGGGCAAATGTTTGGGCACCCATAGTACGGCTTGACAATATCATCCCAGGGCCCATGGAGTCTGCATGGAGAGAACTCCTATTTTAAACCACCATTTCCATCTAATTTCCCTAATATTTATGTTTTAAGTACTTTGCAAAGCACTTTCACTTGTATTCAATATTAAAAAGCAATAATCACAAGAATATTTTTCTCATACCCTGGTTTTGGCGCCAAAACTTCAGAAGCCCAATATATATGGCATTCACAACCGACTTTTAAGTGGGTTGTCCACTCATTGCAATAAGCCCGTTTAGAGTCAATCGCGATGACACGCCTAGCTTTGTGTATCCATGTACTGACAAGTACCAATCGTGATGACGAGCCTATATTTGTGTACCCAAGTACTGGCTAGTCTTGATCTGCATTAGGTAGCCGCGTCATCACAATTGGGCAAGTACTAGTCTTGATATGCAAAGATAGCCGTATCATGCCAATTGGTTTAGAGTTTGAGGAAGTCCCACAAGATCGCGCGAGACCAATGTTTAGAAGTAGGCCTATAACCCTTGGTGTATATGAAGATCGGCTAGCTGTTACCCTGTTGTTTTATCTGTGATTTTCAGCTTACAATCCATACTTTTTTACAACAGTCTTTTCCTGAGACCTAATAAGATGTATCCGAACTCATTTGATGCACCTTTTTGACACACAAAAAATATTTTTATTTCTAGCACAAGATGCAGTATATAGTGTTATTTGGGTTAGTTTTTGAAAATCGCAAATGATAGAGCTCCTTCCAGATAACTTGGTGTGTTTCATAAAATAAAATAAATGAATTAATAGAAGAAATGATTTTGAAATAAATAATCCGAGACAAAAAGATACATTATCTTTCTATGATGACTCAAGAGTCCTCAGATGATCGGGAATGTGTTCTAAGGCTTATTTTTAAAGCAAAATTGATTAAAATCAAAACTGAGTTGGTGTGACGAACATTTTTGAAATTATAGGGTAGGTGAGGGGGGATTACTGTCTATTCTGTATCCCAAGGCGAGGGTCAAAGGACCACTATAAGCACTAACAGATCTATTTCAAATGGCCGTCTGCATGAGATACGGTGGGTGGTGTTGGTCAAGGTCCGGGAATACCCCCGAACTAAAAAAATGTAGCCCCCCCCCCCGCGCCTATTATGGGTGGAATTGTGACATGTCCTGTGTTTTTCGTCTTAAGATTCTGTAACTCGAAGAAAACCAAGCGTGTATCATATGATTCATACCTTTAACTATATCGATTTGCAGAAAAAGTCTAAAAAGCACGTAAACTGTCAAATCACAAAGAAGACATTTCAACCGCAGTGATAATGTTTCCACCCGGAGAGATCTTTTTCCGCGGTATAAACATTTCAACCGCGGTAAAACGTTGTTTTACCGCCGGAGAAAGGTTTCCACTGCGGAGAAAACGTTCCCATCAAACGGATCCTTAAATGTATGGAATGGATCATTAAATAGTCGTAGAAGGTATCTATAGATATATGGAATGGATCCGTGTAGACGCAGAATGAATCCTCAGATATATGGAATGGATCCGTATAGACGTGGAATGAATCATTAGATATATGAAATGGATCCGTATAGACGTAGAATGAGTCCTTAGATATATGGAATGGATCCGTATAGACATAGCATGAATCCATAGATATATGGAATGGATCCGTATAGACGTAGAATGAATCCATAGATATATGGAATGGATCCGTATAGACGTACATGTAGCATGAATCCATAGATATATGGAATGGACCCTTGTGTACGTAGAGTGAATCCATATTTCATTTCTTTTTATTGACCATATAATTTTATACAGAAGTGTAAAACCAATAACAAAAGATGGTGGGAATAAAACCTCGAAAGGCTTGTTCTATCCCATAATACATTAAATAATAGAAATGATATTGTGGGCTATGTATAACATTATAGATAAATAGACACGTAGATATAACAGGTTTTTTTTTTTGGTCATCATCCGCCGCCTACACAGTGACATTATCTGATAGATACTCCCTTACTTTATTTTTCAAGAGAGAGATAGACTTAATTGTTTTTATATTTGAGGGAAGCCGATTCCACATCTTTAGGCCTTTATTACGTATGCTGTGCAAAGACATATCGGTTTTATAATACGGTCTATAAAAGTTGTTGGAGCTGTTACGGGTTACATAACGGTGAACTTCAGACGTTTTCCGAAGTGTACTGTGGAACTTAAAGTGGCATGAGCTGCCAAAATGTTGATATTTTTACGTTAAAGGGGCATGAACTGCCAGAATGTTGATATTTTGACGTTAAAACAGAATGTTGAAATTATTGACTATTTTTCTCAAAAAGTATAATTCAGAAGCTTTTTAGTGCTTCTAGTCTCGAAAATGTACGATAAAGTATTGTTTTGAACTAACTTTGGCTTAGAATGAATGAATGGTCGTCCCGGTTATCTAAATTTTGTTTACGTTTTCTGTTCGTACGGGCCACATACTGTATGGATTTTCCTCATTCCAACGCCAATCATTTAGTTTTTCGATGGCCTCCAAAGCCTCTTACTGTCGTGACGATCAGAAGTTATGAAAAAAAGTGTGAATTTCGGCAGCTCATGCCACTTTAAAACAATTATTGGCTATTTTTCTCAAGATGTATAATTCAGAAGTCTTTTAGTGCTTCTAGTCTCGAAAATGTACGATAAAGTATTGTTTTGAACTAACTTTAGCTTAGAATGAATGAATGGTCGTCCCGGTTATTTAAATTTTGTTTACATTTCGAACACGTTTTCGGTTCGTACAGGCCACATACTGCATGGATTTTCCTCATTCCAACGTTAATCATTTAGTTTTTCGATTGTCTTCAAAGCCTCTTACTGTCGCGAAGATCAGAAATTATGAAAAAAGTGTGAATATTGGCAGCTCATGCCACTTTAATGGGGACGAAATCAAGATGATGGAAAAACCTATGGGCAAATAAAATTGAATGGTAGTCGTTTAATGCCTGAAGTGGTAATATCATTATTTTTTTAAACCGGGGGGGGGGGGGCAGTATGTTCTAATCTATGCGATGACGTTATGATCCTGATGGATTTTTTCTGGAGCTTAATTAATGGGTTTAAATGAGTCTGGTAGGTATTGCCCCAAATTATGTTACAATAAGATAGGTATGGATAAATTAGAGCATAATAAAGGATATAAAGGGTTTTCTGATTCAGACAATATCTTAAATGACTGAGAATACCTATATTACGAGATATTTTTTTGATACTTCTGCAATATGAATGTCCATTTCAATGTATCACTAAAGTAAATGCCTAAAAAGTTGTAGCAAGACACTCTCTCTATCTCTGTATCACAGATTTTAATGGATATATTTTTAAGTGATTTAGATTTTTTATTAGGTCTAACCAACATAAACTTAGTTTTTGTGATATTAAGAGTTAAACGATTAGAGACCTGCCATGTGTGAATTTTATCAAGTTCCCTTGACAGAGTGTCAGCAAGAACGACTGGGTCTTTTCCTGAAAGGTGAACGCAAGTGTCGTCCGCGAATAGAATGATATTAAGCAAGTTAGATGTCCTGGTTATGTCGTTGATGTATACTAAAAACATAATGGGCCCCAGAATCGACCCTTGGGATACCCCACAGCAGACCTTTTCAGGATTAGACAGTGAATTATTGTAGCTTGTTCTCTGAATTCGTGATGTCAAATAGCTTTGGAGCCAGTCGTAAATGTTATTTCGAAATCCGTAGTGTTTAAGCTTATGGAGAAGAATTTTATGGTTAACGGTATCAAAAGCTTTTGATAAATCTAAGAAGGCTGCTATACTGTAATTGTCTGTTTCTTTGTTTTCGATAAGGGTTGTTTGCAAAAAATGAGCGAGTAGAGAGTACCTTTTTAAAAAACTTTGCTGAAAAGCGGCAATACAGAGATAGGTCAATAGTTTTCTACTCTGGATTTTTCGCCAGATTTGAAAATAGGCGTCACTTTTGCTATTTTTAATGAATCAGGGAACATGCCACTTTGAAAAGAAAGATTAACTAGAAGTGAAAGAGGTTCAGCAATCAAATCAGCTACGGGTTTTACAAGGGATATTCTGATGCTGTCAATTCCTGCAGCAGAGCTTTTGAAAGCCATAATTGTTTTTGACCTCAGATGGGTTTGTTGGTTGAAAGTCAAATGTTGGAAACTGATCATTGTTCAGATAATCCCTAAATTTTTCATCCAATTGCTTTACAATATTCCCAAAATATTTATTAAATTCGTTTGAATTATGGAATGGACCCTTGTGTATGTAGAGTGAATCCTTACAGTGACACGAGCTGTCATAATTCTGTCTGATGGGGCCTCCGTGGCTCAGTAGGTAGAGCGTTGGACGCTCAATCCGAACAGCCTTTCACCAATGGGTCGCGGGTTCGAATCCCACTCAGTCCAAAAATTGGAAAATTTTCTGACTGGGTTTTCACTCGAACGACCTATGTGGGATGGTTGCCAGTTACCAACGGAAGGTCGTGGGATTCCTCCGGGCATAGAGCCCGGTTTCCTCCCACACTAAAACTGGCAACGACGCCATATAAGTGAAATAATCTTGAGCGCGGCGTAAAACACCAAACAATCAATCATAATTCTGTCTGAAAAGTTGAGTGCTTACTGTACCGATACCTTGAATAACTACCGGGTATATAGGTAAAAGTATTAAAACCGTTCGACCGATGTGTGCTAATAACGGACAATGTTAAATTGATTGATTGTTTGGTGTTTTACACCGCGCTCAAGATTATTTCCCTTATATATGGCGGCGTTGCCAGTTTTATTGTGGGAGGACACCCACGACCTTCCGTTGGTAACTGGCAGCCATCCCACATAGGTCGTTCGAGTGAAAACCCAGTCAGAAAATTTTCCAATTTTTTTTTTTTGAACTGAGTGGGATTCGAACCCGCGATCCATGACAAGGTTAAAATAGCCGATCGTATATATGATTAGCCTACACTTTGGAGTTTGTGCTGCTTATAAAGTTAAAGGCACACTTGCCGCGAAAATCAGGAATATTGTTTACATTAAAAAAGAAAGACCGTATTCTGTATTTTTCTCAGACAATGGGCTTAAATGAGTCTGGTAGGTATTGCCCCAAATTATATTACAATAAGATAGGTATGGATAAATTAGAGCATAATAAAGGATATGAAGGGTTTTCTGATTTAGACCATATCTTAAAGGCACACTTGCCGCGAAAATCAGGAATATTGTTTACATTAAAAAAGAAAGACCGTTTTCTGTATTTTTCCCAGACAATATAAGTTAGGAACTTTCTATTTTTACCAAAATATAAAAGTTTGGACGTCACTTTGTATTTTTAATTTGAATTTGAATTGTTACGTACCCGGAACGTAAACAAACCGATCTGCCCCCTATTGGCGATTTTATGTTTCAGTCGAGTGAGTGAACTAACGGCACAGTGTAATTTTACGTAGGCCTATTTATCTGAGAAATACAGACTGACGATCGGTTAACAGCGACTGGAAAAGCCTGCTTATAATTGTTTGAGTGTAAACCACAGATAAAAAGGCCTGAAATGAGGGTAATCCAACACGAAAGTTGACCGACACTGATCGTTGTTGTTGTAATCAGGCTTCGATTCTTCGTTTGTTTTTCACCCCATTTTTACAGTCTGAAGCTAACTAGACATGTTTTATGTGTCCTATGTTTAAGTTTAGTGGTATTAGTCGTAGCAAGCTCATGTAAATTGGTTTTCTTAGCACATTTAAACAGGCTACGGCGGCAAGTGTGCCTATAAAGTAGGTACAAATCCAATATTGGTATAAGCGGATATTGCTAGATCAATATTAACTTTAGTTTCACCGATTAGCCTAAGTGAAATGACGTTTCGTTGAAATATTAGGCTATGTATGCTCATTGACAGAATAGAATGGAACTGGTAACTTTCCGGGATCATGAAATTACGATTTTAAGTGTAGGCCTAGGCATAGGCCTATTTGTGTGTTTATGAATAAAGTTAGCCTAATTTAATACCATGTCTTGCAGGCCTCTTGTCATATTCACTATCTGGATACATCCAAATTGTGGCGTTTAGAGTCCGGTTTCATCCCACAATAAAACTTGCAACGTCGCTCAATCAACCAAACTGTGACCAAAGCACATTGATGGTGTGTGTCCGACAGAGCTGGAGAACGTTCCATATTGAAACATAAACTCTTTAGAATCATCCCATTTTTTGTAGTTTTTCCCGGAGTTTCGACAGAGCGCAATTTGGTTTGTCAGAGAGTGTTATTTTGACCTGGACTACAACTGCAATTGTTTTGACTGACACACTCACCTGTGGGAAAAAGAAGAATCATTGTGGATATTAGTCCGGGTTTCTGACTCCAAAATTACTATTTTTTTTATACTGACGGCCGTATTTTGGAGTCAGGGTTCTCTGGAATCAAAAAGCCGGAGTTGGCTGCCCGCGGCCTATGTGGTCCGGTTTGGACAAAGAAATGGCAATATAACCAACTCAGATCGTGTCTAAACGCTCATAATCACGTTCGTGGATAATTTTGCTACCTACCAGTGTGTGATATCCGACGTTCAAGATCGGCCAGTAAACTTTATTCTTCCCCTGAATTCACTTTTGCCTTCTCCAGTCTCAAACTCTCCGCTATTGATGACGTAATACTATTTAGCGGTTTTTCAGTTTTTAAACGTTAAATTCACTTTACAAAAGGCTAAATTATTAATGAATGTCGTGCTGACACTATTTGAGTTAGTTATGTTGTTATTTACTTTCTAAATCTGACCGCAAACTGCCTGATCAGAAGCGTGCAGCCAACTCCGACTTTTTGATTGCAATGATCCCTGACTCCAAAATACGACCGTCAGTATAAAAAAAAATAGTAATTTTGGAGTCAAAAACCCGGACTATGTGGATATATAGGGTACACTTGGTTAATTGTGTAATGTATACGAGTTCAACAGGCTCCATGCAGTCTGGTCTGTAGTAACCGGAAATAAACTAGTCACGTGATCTCCTCACCAAGATGGTTGTCTTCTGTTTTATTCTCTATTATCGCCCAACATAACATGGTGTCAGAAGTGGTTAATCTCTTGCCATCCGAATCTTTAAAGTAATTATTTCTGTACGGGAAATCGTCAAATACAGTCCGGTGCATATTTGTTGCCAGTCAACGAAAGAAAATCGGACAATTGACGCAAAGAAACAAAACAAACAACAACAAAAGGAAAATGGATATTCCACCACCGCGGCATTTTCGAGCGGACCCGAAAGATACAACGGGTGAGCAATGGAAAATTTGGAAGCAAACTTTTGAAGTGTATCTAATCGCAAGAGGATTAGACGAAACCTCAGGTAGGAGGAAAGTAAATATGTTACTTCATTTCTTGGGAACCGAGGGCATCAAACTATATATAACACTTTTGATTTTGCACCACGTGTTGTTGCAAATGCTAGCCAGCATATAGAAGCCTCCGAGGGAGAAGATAGGGAGGATTTGGAGACTGTTCTCCGTAAATTTGATAAACATTTTGGGCAAAAGAAGTTTAGAAGTATAAAACGGCAAGATTTTCTTGACCGTCAGCAACATGAAGGCGAAAGCGTGACCGATTTTATTTCGGATTTGAAACATCGGGTGAAGGAGTGTGAATACGGGGATGCGGAATCGTCCATTTTGTGTGACAGGATTATTCATGGAATACGTGATGAGCATATAAAAATGCGGTTGCTCGATTTGGAAGAAACAGAGTTAACCCTCGAAAATTGTGTAAAAATTTGTAGAAGTTCTGAGTTGTCCCGAGAACACGTAAAAAAACTTTCCAAACCAGATAGTGATGTTCATTATGGTGGTAAATTTGCTAACCACCCACCCCGATATCAGCATTCACTTAGGTCAAATTCTGGAAGTGTGTACATTAAGTGCAATAGGCAACATGAGGTTAATAATTGCCCTGCCTACAATAAATTCTGTGGTAATTGTGGGAGAAGAGGTCATTTTTTCAAATCTCAGATTTGTCCTCTTGTAAATCGCGAGTCTGACAATTTTACTCCTCGTGGAAGAGGCCGTGGGAGTTGGAGTTGCAATCCCAGAAGAAGGGGTAGAGATTCACGGCGAAACTTTTCACGGAATCAAACTTTTCGGAATAAAACTGTCCACACGCTGGAGTGTGAGGATGGACCTCCGACAGAACAAAACTATGTACGTAGAGCGGCTGATGATGAGCCAGATGTTAACTCTTTATTTTCGCAATGCAGTGTGAGTGACGTGTACATATGTAAGAGAAATGTTGACAAAGATGACGATGATTGGTATGTAAACTTGGAAATTGATAACAAACTGTTAAATCTTGAAATTGACAGTGGGGCCAAATGTAACATATTGTCGCTTCACTCTTTAAATAACCTAAACATGACACATTGCATGCTACCAAGCCAGATGTTAATTAATGGTATACACGGTGAACCCGTTAAAGCAGTCGGTAAAGTTACATTACCTTGTAAATATAAGAATGTCAAAAGGAATATTGAATTTGAAGTTCTTAACAACAATAAAATTGATCTGCTTGGTAGATATGACAGTGTCATGTTTAGACTCATTGCTAGGGTAAACACTGTTTCGTGTAATCCAAAAAGTGAAAAGTTGTTACAGCAGTATGATGATGTTTTTGATGACACTATTGGTTGTATTCCTGGTACATATCATATTCAGATTAATGAAACTGCTCCACCTGTTATTTATTCAGCTAGACCTGTTCCAGCTGCTATTCGTGATCAAGTAAAAAAGGAACTAGATCATTTAGAATCATGTGGGGTAATATCTAAAGTAACTAAGCCCACAGATTGGGTAAGCCCTATGGTGTGTGTAAGGAAACCAAATGGTAGAGTTAGATTATGTATAGATCCGTCCAGTCTTAATAAAGCAATATTGAGAGAACATCACCCACTAAGATCTTTAGATGACATTGTAACTAGATTACATGGTAGCACTTATTTCACAAGTTCTTGATGCAAACATGGGTTATTATCAAATCAAATTATCTGAGGAAAGCTCTTACTACACAACATTTGCCACACCTTTTGGCAGATATCGACATCTAAGACTTCCAATGGGTATTTGTAGCTCGTCTGAAATTTACCAAAGAGCAATGGAAAACATATTTTCAGATATAGAAAATGTAGAAATTGTTATGGATGATATTTTGATCCATGGCAGTGACATACATGAACACAACAAAACACTAGACAAAGTGTTGAAGAGAGCTCGAGAAGTAAACTTAAAGCTAAATAGGCACAAAACTAAGATAGCTCAAGAGGAAGTAGAGTATGTGGGTCATAGGATCACAAAAGATGGTCTCAATCTTTCTCACAAAAGAATCGCGGCTATTAAAAACATGAAGGAGCCAGAAAATCTGGCCGAACTGGAAACCGTGTTAGGGATGTTAGCATATGTTGCAAAATTTATCCCAAACTTAAGTGAACTTAACTCTCCACTTAGAGCATTGAAGACTAGCGACACGTGGACTTGGGGTCAGACTGAGGAAAAGGCATTTCAAACAATCAAAGATGCATTGATCTCAGCGCCAACATTGAAATATTATGATGTAAACAAACCAGTTTTGTTGAGTGTTGACGCCTCCATGAAAGGATTAGGTGCAGCCGTATTGCAAGAAAACGGCGTAATTGCATATGCATCACGATCATTAAGTCAGTCAGAGGAAAGATTCGCACAAATTGAGAAGGAAATGTTGGCGGTAGTGTTCGGTTGTCTACGATTCCATCAGCTAATATATGGGAAAAGTAATATAACTGTGGAATCAGACCATAAACCGTTAGAAAGTCTCTTCACTAAACCATTGCATGCTATGCCAATGAGAATACAGCGTATGATGTTAAAATTACAACCTTATACACTGAAACTGAAGTATAGCAAAGGAACTTCAATTGGATTGGCCGATTGCTTAAGTAGGCTGCCATTACCATTAGACCCTGCAGCTAGTAAGCTGATTGATGAAGAGTTAATGGTTTGTAAAGCAGACACTTTAACATTTAATCAGCATGACAAAATAGCTAATGCCAGTAGTACAGACTCTGACCTCCAAGTAGTTATTAGTCTCATACAGGGGGGTTGGCCTGAAAACAGACAGGATACACCAGTAGAAGCCCTACCTTATTTTGGCTACAGAGATGAACTGTGTTCTTATCACGGGATTGTATTTAGAGGGGAGAGAGTAGTCATACCTAAAAGTTTAAGGCAAGAAATGTTAAAACAAATCCATCTTTCTCATCAAGGCATTGTCAAGAGCAAACAGAGAGCTAGAGACATAGTATTTTGGCCTTGGATGAACAAACAAATTGAACATATGTGTAACAGGTGTGAGATTTGTCTAGCTCATAGAAATAGAAACGTAAAAGAACCAATGATACCTCATCCTGTACCAAACAAACCTTGGAGTAGAGTAGGCTGTGATTTGTTTGAAATAAAAGGGGAACAATATTTAACATTGGTAGACTATTACTCAGGGTTTATTGAAATTGCAGGGTTAGAGAGCACCACCACAGCAACTGTTGTAAAGCAGATTAAGTCCAATATTGCCAAATATGGTATAATGGATGTTTTAGTTTCTGATAATGGACCACAATTTTCTAGTCGTGAGTTTCAGAAATTAGTCCAAAGCTACAATATACAATTAAACACCTGTTCGCCACATCATCAACAATCAAATGGCTTGGCTGAAAGATCTGTACAAACAGTGAAATCTCTAATTAAGAAAGTAAAAGAAGATAATGGTGATTTATACTTAGCATTGTTAGACTTACGTAACACACCAAGGGACGACACCATAGGTTCTCCTATGCAAAGACTAATGGGTCGTCGTGCTAGAACACTATTACCTACCACAAGTGCATTACTGAAACCAAAGTGGCAATCACCTGAAATCGTTCAGAAACAAATACAGGATTACAGAACAAAACAAAAGTCTTATTATGACAGAGGTTCAAAACCACTAAGTAATATTTACCCAGGTGACTCTATAAGAATACAAACACCTGATGGTTGGAAACCAGCTGAATATATCCGACCGCACGATTCACCTAGATCTCACATTGTTAAAGCAGGTGATCAAGGTAGATTTTATAGACGGAACCGGAAATTTCTAATGAAAACACAAGAAAACCCTCATGTTATTGTAAATAAACCACACAGACTTTTCAACAGGGTTAGTAATCCTACACCCAAGCAACTCCATGACAATGACAATAGTACACATCCAATTAACCCGCCTGTAACAAGTCAATCAGTGTATACACGCTCTGGCAGACAAGTCAGAAAACCAGCTTGGCTGCAAGGATATTACTAACAGTCAAATTGTCAACCATAAATTCACATTTCACAGTATTAGCATTTACAAGTATTATTAGAGGTAGATATATTATGTATGTTGTTGCATCGTGTGCCTCATTATATGCAAATGAAAACTATACTCAGATAAATGTATGGTATAATTTGTTTGAAAAAAAAATGAGAAATGTTATTGAGATGTTATAATTATGTTAAAATTACCAGCATGTTCCGGTTTGGAATAGAATTTAAGTTTATAGTTTATATTGATTATTTCCATACTTGTTATAGATAGATACTAATACAATGTTCATACTTTGTATTCTTAGTTAAACTATAGTTATGGTTTATGTTATTCGTTAGTATTAATTATTAATGCATGAAAAAAAAATATATAAATAAAAAAAGGGAGATGTAATGTATACGAGTTCAACAGGCTCCATGCAGTCTGGTCTGTAGTAAGCGGAAATAAACTAGTCACGTGATCTCCTCACCAAGATGGTTGTCTTCTGCTTTATTCTCTATTATCGCCCAACATAACAAATTGATTGATTGATGTTTGACGCGGCACTCCAGACCAATTTACTAATTAGGCAGCTATATGGCGGCGTTGCCAGGTTTAGTGGGGTAGGAAACCGGGATCATTGCCGGAAGGACTCGCCCGACCTTCGGCGAGTAGCCTACCTAGCAACTCTTCCACATACGGCGACCCACTCAAAAATTTCTAAATTTTTATTTGGTCTGAGTGGAATTCGAACCTGCGCCACATCGATGAAAGGTAGAATTCGAACCTGCGCCGCCTCGATGGTCTGTGAGACGATCACTCTAACCCACTGGACCATATATACACTTGGAGTTTAGAAGTAGATAAGTCCGTGGGTCCTAATAAACAGTATGTTAAAACGGCGAAATAAAAACAAAGTCCGTTCGTTTCTTGCTTCTACTTCTTGTTTTGATGGCTGGGCTGCTTCACGCGCGAATTCAACAAGAACAACAACAACAAAGATGTTACCTAAGATAGGTTGCAAGCCACTTTCTAAAACATCTTGTGATAATTGTAAAAAAATCAATCCCTAGAAAAGGATGCAGTCTTATTTTTAAACTCAGTGAATGTTTCACTCCTCAAACAACTAAAATTTTGTTTCCAAATTTACGACTTGGTGGTAAAGTTTGTGGCGTTTGCATAAACCCTCAGAATCTAAACTCGAAGTTGCCACCGCAAACTGTGCTAGTTAATCAGGGAGCGCTAAGACACCTGACGTCCACTCGTGCTTTACTTCTTACAACGGGCAACGATCTCGATGACTCTGACCTTGAGTATGAAACTGACGACGGTACCTTTGATCATCTGGAACATGATGATGGCGATGACAGTTCAAACACAAAGTCACGGCTTGCTCAAACTCAAAACGAGGAAAATCTTCCCTTTAATAATAATAGACCAAGCGGAAACAGTGTGCTTGAGGCTGTCAATCACATCTATCCAAATGCCAAAACCGTACCAACAACACCTTCTGCGGGCCGAAAAAGTAACAGTTTTAGGTCATCACATCAGTACAGTTATCTTCAACGTCCTGCCCGTTTTACCATTTGTATTGGGAGAAAACCAAAAGGTTATTTTAACGCACGGTCGCACGCTGGACGAATGTACCACTACATGCAGAATGTGGAATATAAAGATGCCGTCAAACTGATTTCAACATTGAAGGGTGGAAAGGAAGCAGTTCTCAAGACAGCTGCTGATATTGTTAGCTTTGAAGTAAGTAAATAAATATGATGTAGGCAAAACCTAATTACAGGTACAAGGAGTGCTCTCCCTTATCCACCATATGTTACTATAAATGTCCATATTTATAGTAACAGAGGGTGGATAAGGGAGAGCACTCCGTGTGCCTATGACCTAATTCAACAAGTTAAATCCGACTCGTCTCCATTCTGATATTTGCTGGTTGTCGGGTGACATAACAAATATCAGTTTATAAAAGAAAGAGGCAGGTAAGGTATTCACTTTTGGTGAATAGCCAAAACCTAGATGCAAACACGACGAATACGTTAGACTTTAATTGCCCTATGAGGAAAAATGCCAGGTAAGCTATTAGTACTATAACAAACGGTCATGGGATTTCTCCGGGCAAAGACCCTCCCTTCCCCCATCTTTGCCAAACCTGGCAACGGCGCCAAAAAATTAAAATTATAAGTTAAATAATCTTTTAAGTGCGGCATAAAACATCAATTTATCAATGAACTTGATATTTTAAAGAAATTAAAAAATCGCTTGTTTGTAAGATTACAGGCAGATATAGTGAAATCGAGAAAAATCTTTTTTATTTGTGGTTTAATACATAAATTTTAATGATATGCTTTAATGATATCTTACCATGTAGCCCAATGAGCATTTTTATGAGATACTAAAGGGCTGACCCGCTCCAATCACATATCACCAAGAAATGGGGCTAATTAATTGATTGGCAACATGATAGTTGTCGTTTTACTTATTATTTATATATTTTGTTTTGAAATGGTAAATTCAATGACCCTTGATAAAGACACAGGTCAAACAACTTACTTTGTGGTGATGCCTTAATCATTTCTCATTAATCGCAAAGTCTAGATTAAAGGCTGGAGGTTTCCTTCATGCAATGAGCTCGATTTCCTACCCCACTAAATCTGGCAACACGGTGTATAACATTAACATTCTTGTACGTTTATTTACAGATAAAATCATCGAAAAAATCTACATGGAAATTTAAGGATTCCCTGAGCTCGGTAGATAGTTTAACACCCGGCTCTGTGGATGTCTTGACAAAGGAGGCTGAGGCAACTTTCCCAAGTGCAGTGCAGCTCATAAAGGCAATTTTGACGTCAACGAGACCGCCTCTTCCTAAAGCTAACAACACAAGTGCTGCAACTGGGTAAGAGTCAATTTTTCTGAAGCCAAGGCGCTATTTTTAAGTAGCATGAGCTACATATACCAAATATAGGGAAAATTTCCATAGATATAATTTATTTTATCGAAAAGTTCTTAGAGTTATTGAATGGCTTCCCGAGGGTATGGAAGATATTCTGAGAGCTGTGGCCGAGTTCGAAGCACGAGGCCAAACTTCTCAGAATTTCTCCGATACTCGAGGGAGCCATTCAATAACGTGCTTGTATCATGATATTAGTGATTGACGTTGTCAATCAACTAGCACGTGTTTACTCTCTGATACCCAGTCAAGAGAGCCATACAACAACTTCCAAAATCGGGAAGTTATTCAACGCTTATGCCCCGCTTACTCTCTGTCCACTGGGTATCGGATTTGTCGAAGACTGCTCATCAAAAGAAAACCGCGGCAAAGATGATACAATGTACAATATAGAGCTTTCTTCTGATACCACTCCTTAAGTTTTGCTCCATTGCCAGGCTTAGTGGAGGGAAAAACCTGGCTGACATCCCCACTGGGGTCAGGGTGATGACATTCAGGGACATTGGCTATCTTGTCACAGAAATTTGCAAATAATAACATCATTCAATGTCAGGGGGTTTAACCTCATGTTCTCTGTGTATATGCCAGCTTGTGATATTCAAACTCTGTGGCCAAAGTATATTGATGGTGTGTGGCCAACAGAACTGGAGGACGTGCCATATTGAAACATGTAACTCTTTAGAATCAAGAGTTTAGAATCATCCCATTTTTTTTTAATTAAACCAATGCAATTGGCCCAAACTTAACACACATTGCATTTGATTCTTTAGTTTGCCGTGCTTGAGGACCGCCCGTATCTCTGATTCGCGCATTTCCTTGAAATTTAACTCTGTAAACGTTGAGGATATCACAGAAAATTAAGTGAGTTTTGGGGTCTTTTTTTCAGGGGAACTACCATCTAAAGGATCTATATATTTTTAACACTATAACACACGGGCACAGGGAAAATCTTCTTGTCTAAAATAACCACGGAGAGAAGTTTCTTATAGATGTGTTCGAAGTTTGGACTGGTTGCGTTGCTTAAATTAAGCGAAAGTCAGAGACAAATGGGGTGATTCTAAAAAGTTACATGTTTCAATATCGCACGTCCTCCAGCTCTGTTGCCCCACATCATCAATATACTTTGGCCACAGACTTTGGATATCTCCAGCTATGTATATGCTAGTTTATATGCCACCATTGTCCTACCTCACAACATGTAGAGAAATCATGCTACAGTAGAGAAATCATGCATGTGTTAAATATTTCTGTCATTGTTTTTGTTTTTGTTTTTCAGGGAAGGATCCAATTCAGACATTCATCAGATGTTAACCCAGCGCATGCTTCAGATCCTCTCCATTTTGTTGTATACTTTCTCCAAGACGTTCCAGTATCCACAGGTAACAAAATGGCGTCCCTGAACCCCCCAGCGGTTAAAAAAATCCATCGTATGAGACCCTTCTCTTTGCATCCTTTGTGTCCTATTGAAAAAAAAAAACTTAGAAATTGAGGTTTTTAGGGTTCTGAAAATCCGTGACTAACAATTCAGATGCTAGTCATTACCAAAACATTTCTGTGAACATTTTTTTTCTCAACTCCTACCGGGATCGAACTCAAACCCATATTACGAATAAGCTGATAGGTGTTTTCAATTTTGCATAATAAACATAACCAAAGGTCATGCAGACTGTCTGGGGCAATTTTTTGCGGTTTAGTAATTAAAACATGTAAAACATTGCCCTTTGTTGGGGTGAATTCTAAGCTGTGTTTACTGGAAGTCAAATTTTGAGGTCGAATATCTGACTAAAAATTATCATAACAACTCAATTCAACCGATAAAAATTGAAATGCAGTTGATTTAGTTAAGAAATATTCAATTTCTGGCAACTTTTATGCTCCTTAAAAATATCCACTTCTATGAAGGCTAGCCAGATAGGCGTCCCGGCAGGGTTCTAATTTTTGATTATCAGGATACACTCCTTCAAATTAGATTGATTGATTGATGTTTTACGTCGCACTCAAGAGTATTTTTCCAGGTTTAGTGGGGGAGGAAACCGAGCTCATTGTCCGAAGGAAACCCCCGACCATCGGCGAGCACCTGGTAAATCTTCTCAAACTAGAAGTTTGGGCAAAGTGGAAGATTTATTCATTGATTGATTGATGTTTTTCGTCACACTCAAGATTATTTCACTGACTTTATATATTGCAGCGTTACCATATTTACAAGAGACTGAAACAAGCTCCATGCTTTGAAATTTAATTGCTAAAAAATTACATATACATGTTCTAAATAGTATTAGTTGTAGATTGCTATATTTTATGAAATAGTACCTGGCGCCAACAAAAGAGGAAGGGTTGGCAAAGCCTTGAAAAGATTTTGGAAAATTAAGATAAAGGGCGACAGTAAAGGGAAAGAAGACATTTACATTAAAAAACATTGTTCTGCAACTTGCTGTGTGCTGAGAGGAGGGATTTTTATTATGTTTTTCATTGTGACCTCCTACAGCAGGGAGTTTCACAAAGTTGTGTTCCGTATGTTTTTACGGAACTGTCCTGGCAACCCATACTGTAGAGATATGTTGCGATGAAAGTTACGCATAAAAATACAACTACATGTACTGTCAAACCTTGTTTAAGCGACCAACTATGGGGAACGTGAAAAGTAGTCTCTTAAGACAGGTGGTCTCTTAATCCAGTTTGATGCGAAAGACATCTCAATAACCTGTCATCTTTGTGAGGGCTTTGCAAGGCTTTGGATTGTGTTTCGGGAAAATCCGCTCATAGATGGCGCCACTGCTGGCCTAGATTATATTAATATCATTATAATTTGAGGTTTCCGGACGTTATCTCTATAACGGCTTGACGGTTTCTCTTGAAAGTTTTTTTTTATATTATGTATATCCACAATACGTTGGTTGGGATTGTGTTTCGAGAAAATCTGATCATAGGTGGCGCCACTGCAGGACTAGATTATGTTAACACTGTTATAATTCGAGGTTTCAGCGATCAGTCATATATGTATTCCCACGTCAGATCACAACATAATCCGATCAAATTGGATTGGGATTGTTATTTTTTTAGTTCCTTAATGGTAGCTTACAAATATTTCTTTCAAAATTAAAGGTACGGTATAAATAATAAACAGAATATTGTACAGTTGTGTTTGATATTAATAATTTTTCTCGTGGTAGGCAGATAGATACAATATCCTCTATTTCTCGCATTCTTCTCTCACAGTGTATTGAAAACATTTACAAAATTATGTAATTGTATAATGTATTATGGTGAACTACAATAAGCGAGCAACAAACCGATTCAATATTTCATAGTTCAAATCAGTTTACATGTGTACTAAATATATACTGCTATGTCTGAACATGATTATACCATTAACCCATTATAACCGGTATGTATGAGACCTCATTGAAAACAAGTTGCCTGGGAGCCCCGAATTTTGGATATCAATAATGTGAAAATTATGATTCATTTTTATATGCATAATGTCCTGAATGGGATTTCTTTTCAATAAAATAAATTTACATTGTGCTGTCACCACTGCATGATCTAGATTTAACGCATTTACAAGGCAATATTTCTATTATGGTTTCACACTTTCATTAATAGAATAGAGGTAGGATTGCAAAATTTTACTGGTATACCACAACAGTTGTCTGCTCATTATAACATCTCAGCAACTGGTATATTCTTTGAATGTAGTGATTATTTAGAATCTATCTTACTACTTCACGATCAACTTGTACCTGTTAGGCGGGGGCATGTACATGTATCACCTTCAGTGATAATTAATGCGTATCCCTCCATGGAGGGGGATATCCGCCAAAAGTCTATGCGTGTAGCTGTGTTGGTTTCAATGTGTGCAGTGTTTGTTACCGAGACTCTGCTATGTGGCTAGCGAGCAGGGCTGGGAGAGTGATACTGGGTCAGTTTCAACGTGCGCAATGCTTGCTTTTACGTGTACTGTACGCCTGACTATGTCACTACCGAGACTCTGCTATGCGACCACCGAGGGGCGAGTACGGCTTGCAGTTCGGTCGTGTCTGACAGCTGCGCGGTAGTTTGGCACTTTTCTTTGGAGATCTGGCTCCGCGAAGCTAGACGAATACAACCGCGTGCAGGCTTATCCACATATGTGGCTAAGTACCATTATGACGACAGACAGCGCTGTTAAACAAAATATTGGAAATGGGTAAATTTAATTTCGCGTTGGAATGAATTTAATTTATTTAGAATTTTGTTAAACCCACAGACTTTAACATTATTCCAACGCGAAATTAAATTTACCCATGAGGGGTTTCCAGACTTTACAGATATTCACTCTCTGGACATTATGATCAACCAAGGCCTGAACACAACCATTTTCAAAAAAGACAACTAATACAGGTCAATATATCCACATTAACAGTTATGAGCCATGGAAGATGAAAATAGCCTGGGTTACAGCCTTAGTTACGAGAGCTAACAAGATATGCAGCTCTCATAACCTCCTCAACGAAGAATTAAATAATATTTGAAAGTTCCTTTCTTGGAACGGTTTCCCAAAATCTCTTTTCACCAAGCTCATAAATCAATTCGTAGCATCTTGTTGTACTCCGAGACCTAAATGTGATAAAAATATTTAAAAAATCTGGCTCCATCTCCCTTATGTAGGAACAGAAGGCGAAAAACTAGGCCAACGGTTCACTAGAAAACTGAAAAGACTACTAAATAAACCTGCAATTATTATCATTCGATGGAAAACTACTAAAATTAGTACATTTTGCAACACAAAAGACCCAAACACCTCTCCCCCTGAAAAGCAACATTGTGTATTCTTTTAAATGTCCTGGTTGTATTGCTTCATACATTGGCAAGACAGAACGCTGTTTATTTCAAAGAAAAAAAGAGCATACATCAGGTAACAGTGAGATTTATTCTCACATCTATAACTGTGCCTAATTCCAAGAATATAAAGACCTTTTTGACCTGCCAAACAGACTTGAAAATTTGCCCCCTTCTTCCCTCCCCCAGTTTGTTTTAAATAATTCTAAAGTGATAGACAGCTCTGATCACTGGTGTGAACTGCTTTATAAAGAATCTTTAGCCATTCGTCGAAATTCTCTCACACTCAACACAGGTGTCAAAGCATCTAAAGAATTAACTCTGTTTAAATAATTTGTATATTTGTTCATAGTTTTGAAATTATCATAATCCCAGACGATTCTACCTTAACTAGCCATCCCTATGTTGTTTTAACATTTTACATACGTGAATATTTGTCTGATGCCCTTATCTCTTTTATCTTGTCATTAGAAACAACATCCTGTCCAATGTATAAATATCTGTATTTTTTTCCACACTGTCACATTTTCCTGAAGATGACAAATATATCTTTGTCGAAATATTGAAATAGTCAATATGCGTTTGTTGAATTTATTCGGAGTTACTTTGCTATTGCATAACGTAATATGTTAAATATATCGGTTCACTTATAGAATAAATGTTATTTTTCTATCTTGCATTTTTACTTCATCATTTTGCACACATGTAGGGAGAGGGAGTCCTAAGTTTCAAGAACTTGTGCCTAATCTCATTGAATATAATGTCAATAAAATAAATTCAATTCAACAATAACCAAGTTCCGAGCTCGACATAGGGGCCGTCTATAATTTCCGAAACATTTGTCAGCAGCGCCCCCTGTCGTCATAATGGGACTTAGCCACATATGTGGGTAAGGCTGTATGAGCTCCTATTCGTCTAGCTTCCGCTGTCTGGAATGCTTCTTGACATTGCCGGAGTACAACCCCTGCTCGCTTTACACTGGCCACTTAACAGACTGAAGGTAGCCACATAGTAGAAGCAAGGAATGTAGGCGCTGCATTGGACAAAGTTTCACGCATTCAAGCAAAAGTATCGCAATTCCAAGTCATATATTATTTTAAGGCTCACTCCTTGCCGCTGTAGGGGTATGCTGTCTCCCGTTTTGAACATGAAAATAAAAAGCCCAAGACGTTAGTTAGGCCAACTAGTGTTATTAAGATGGCTCATGTAATTCCGTAACAAAATATACCTTTTTTTTCAATATACAATAGAATAAATGCTTTTCTGGCACAATTTTATGTGTTGTTTTCCAAGTGTTAACTGTCATTTACTTAGTTGTCCAAATTTTTTTTGGCAAAATCGATAATTCTGGTAATTTTTTACCGTTACGGAATTACAATTATGGTCGTTACAGAATTACGGCTGCTTGTAATTCCATAAAGGTTTATTCATTTACATCAAACATTTTAATTCAATTGATACCGAACGCATATATAAAACGTTGGCTATGTAGAATCTAGGCCTATATAAACTCATAGCTGTCTTTAACCCTAGTGAAATATCAGAGGTTTTGGTTTATTACAAAAACATATATACATGTATGATTGAACATAAAGGTCTGAATAACATAGCCCCGTTTTTAACACAATTATAGGAACTTGTCCGAACTTGTCATTTTAGTCAACAAGATTTTAGCTGTGCCCATCTGTTTTAGTGTTCAAAAGTATAGTATGTTGCACATATATACCTAATTATAAATCAAACAGGCATATGTAGAATACTTTAGTTATTTCTGAAAATAATAATAATTTGAATTAAATGCACAATAAATAATGTTTTACTAGAGAACTCAGAGAGACAAAATGGTCGTTCACGTCCGTAGCAATACCAAAACACAATACTGCGTTGATTTTGTAGTTGAACGTAAAATACAGGCTTTGATAGATATCTGTAAGAGGCAAACTGTCAAAATTGCATGCAGTAATTCATATATTTATGAAAACTAAAGTAATTCATATAGATATTCTGAAAGATGTCCGTGAAGCTGTCACCCATTACCCAGTTCCCGGTTCAAAACTAGGTCAATGTAGAGGATTAGTCCATTTGAAAATAGGGGTGAGAGCAAAAACACACGACATCATACATAAACCGCAATACAGCCTCAGACAAAACAGACGCAGATCAATTGGGTAATGGGTAACAGTCGAATTGGGTAATGGGCTACACAACGCCTACAAAGCGATAATACGCGAGCAGGGAAATGGGGGATGGACGAACTGGGTAATGGGGGATGGACAGGGCCGAATTGGGTAATGGGTAACAGTCGAATTGGGTAATGGGCTACACAACGTCTCCAAAGCGATAATACGCGAACAGGGAAATGGAGGATGGACGAACTGGGTAATGTGTGAGAGACAGGGCCGAATTGGGTAATGGGTAACAGTCGAATTGGGTAATGGGCTACACAACGTCTCCAAAGCGATAATACGCGAACAGGGAAATGGAGGATGGACGAACTGGGTAATGTGTGAGAGACAGGGGGCGAATTGGGTAATGGGTAATGGGTGACAAGCGCATTGGGTAATGAGCTACACAACGCCTCCAAAGCAATAATACGCGAACAGGGAAATGGGGGATGGACGAACTGGGTAATGGGTGACAGACAGGGCCGAATTGGGTAATGGGTAATGGGTAACAGTCGAATAGGGTAATGGGCTACACAACGCCTCCAAAGCGATAATACGCGAACAGGGAAATGGGGGATGGACGAACTGGGTAATATGTGAGAGACAGGGGCGAATTGGGTAATGGGTAATGGGTGACAAGCGAATTGGGTAATGAGCTACACAGCGCCTCCAAAGCGATAATACGCGAACAGGGAAATGGGGGATGGACGAACTGGGTAATGGGTGAGAGACAGGGGCGAATTGGGTAATGGGTAATGGGTGACAAGCGAATTAGGTAATGAGCTACACAACGCCTCCAAAGCGATAATACGCGAACAGGGGAATGGGGGATGGACGAACTGGGTAATGGGTGACAGACAGGGCCGAATTGGGTAATGGGTAATGGGTAACAGTCGAATTGGGTAATGTGCTACACAACGTCTCCAAAGCGATGTTACGCGAACAGGGAAATGGGGGATGGACGAACTGGGTAATTTGTGAGAGACAGGGGGCGAATTGGGTAATGGGTAATGGGTGACAAGCGAATTGGGTAATGAGCTAAACAACGCCTCCAAAGCGATAATACGCGAACAGCGAAATGGGTGATGGACGAACTGGGTAATGTGTGAGAGACAGGGGGCGAATTGGGTAATGGGTGACAAGCGAATTGGGTAATGAGCTACACAACGCCTCCAAAGCGATAATACGCGTACAGGGAAATGGGAGATGGATGAACTGGGTAATGGATGACAGACAGGGGCGAATTGGGTAATGGGTAACAGTCGAATTGGGTAATGGGCTACACAAAGCCTCCAAAGCGATAATACGCAAACAGGGAAATGGGGGATGGACGAACTGGGTAATGGGTGACAGGCAGGGGCGAATTGGGTAATGGGTCACAGACAGGGGCGAATTGGGTAATGGGTAACAGTCGAATTAGGTAATGGGCTACACAAAGCCTCCAAATCGATAATACGCAAACAGTGACTAGGAAATGGACCAACTGGGCAATGGGAGACAGGCAGGGGCGTATTGGGTATTGGGTGTCAGGCGAATAAGGTAATGGGCTACACAACATCTCCAAAGCCATAATAAGCGAACAAGGTTAGGGCAAATCACACACACCCACCCGATCGTATTGATATGAGTTATATTAGCCCCCATACAAGGGTGTGTTATATGTGAGAGAGCACTACACACTTTACACGCTTACCTCCACCAGTTAATTCTGGTCGTCATTATATAAGTGAAATATTCTTGTGTAAAACGTAAATTAACAATCAAAATCAACTTATAAACACATTCTTCAAAAAGTGAAATATCATTTAGTAAAAATGGAACAAAATATAACATCAGGTGATGTACTTTATTTTGACCCTTGAACTGTTTGCTTTCGTATACTCAAACGCACACTTTCATAGTCCGATTTTACAATTTGCGTCACATGTGCTCTCATATTAACTGGTTGAAATCTTAAGAAAGTTAAGAAAGAAAGGTTGAAAGTATCGACTATGCTGAAGTCTGAACCTGAGGGGGCTGAGATGTCTTCTCTGATGGTTTTGCTCTGAGATTTATGTTATTATTACCGAAAAGGAAGTCTTAGAACAAACCCCCATCAATATCAGAGACACATCATAATAATAAAGTTTTATTTCGTCCACAGAATGGCTCAATCGAGCAATACATGATATGGATTAGATTACAGATAACAATTCGTGCCATTTAGCTCGCAACGGCGAGCTGTAGAACATATGGACGTCTCAACTACAATGTATGTGTTCATATACTTTATAATAATAATGTAGGTTATTATAAAATAGGTACAATAATATAGATAAAGCTAATAATAAAATAGTTTTAACAGGGTCCATGAATATGATTTAACACTACCATGTAGGCCAACATTCCTGTAAATAAATACTAATTTAATAAATTAATTAGCTAAGCTCAATAGCCTACATATGCATGCATATCTGAAGTGCGTTACACAATAAGAATCACACATGTAACCAAGTTATCAATTAAATATCTATACACTTATATGTACAGGGTACTACAAAATAGTTAAGTCGAGTATTAGGGGCTGTATGGACTCAGCTGCAAGTTCCCAACTAGCCCGGCCCCTTGTGACCAAATGTGGAACTAATGGGATGAGTGTGTTGGTGGTGTAGCGCGGTTTGGCGACCTTTACCTTTGACCTTTGAAAGATAAATCTTGTTTATTTGATGAAAACGACCACACAGACAAATGGAGCAAATTCAAATCAAATAGGAATTCTTTTGTGGAAGCTATGATTTATATGTCTGCGTATTATCGCTTTGAATGCGTTGTGTAGCCCATTACCCAATTCGCCTGTCACCCATTACGCAATTCGCCCCTGTCTGTCACCCATTACCCAGTTCATCCATCCCCCATTTCCCTGTTTGCGTATTATCACTTTGGAGGCGTTGTGTAGCTCATTACCCAATTCGCTTGTTACCCATTACCCAATTCGGCCCTGTGTGTCATCCATTACCCAGTTCATCCATCCCCCATTTCCCTGTTCGCGTATTCTCGCTTTGGAGGCGTTGTGTAGCTCACTACCCAATTCGCTTGTCACCCATTACCCATTACCCAATTCGCCCCTGCCTGTCACCCATTACCCAGTTCGTCTATTTCCTATTCCCTGTTTGCGTATTATCGCTTTGGAGGCTTTGTGTAGCCCATTACCCAATTCAACTGTTACCCATTACCCAATTCGGCCCTGTCTGTCACCCATTACCCAGTTCATCCATCCCTAATTTCCCTGTTCGCGTATTATCGCTTTGGAGGCGTTGTGTAGCTCATTACCCAATTCGCTTGTCACCCATTACCCATTACCCAATTCGCCCCCTGTCTCTCACACATTACCCAGTTCGTCCATCCCCCATTTCCCTGTTCGCGTATTATCGCTTTGGAGGCGTTGTGTAGCCCATTACCCTATTCGACTGTTACCCATTACCCATTACCCAATTCGGCCTTGTCTGTCACCCATTACCCAGTTCGTCTATTTCCTATTCCCTGTTTGCGTATTATCGCTTTTTAGGCGTTGTGTAGCCCATTACCCAATTCGACTGTTACCCATTACCCAATTGATCTGCGTATGTTTTGTCTGAGGCTGTATTGCGGTTAATGTATGATGTCAGTGTGTTTTTGCCCTCACCCCTATTTTCAAATGGACTAATCCTCTACATTGACCTAGTTTTGAATCGGGAACTGGGTAATGGGTAATGGGTGACAGCTTCACGGACATTTCTGAAAGCTGGGTAGAACTGATGTCCGGATTCTTATAGGTAAATGTAAATGTCCTAGGCAACCACTAACCCAGCACAGTCGGAACCTAATAAGACTACTGTGGTGATTGTTCGTATGTGAAGTTATTGACAAGAAGATACAAAAATAACTTCTTTCAAACGGATATTTGTATTGATATATTATTCGAAACGCTGAATAAGAAATGTAAATGTGGATCTATATACATAAGCGGGGTGTTTGGATAGCCTACGTGACTTTAACCTGAATTTTTTGGAACTGAAATGGCAAATCTTTTTTATACTATTGTTAAGGTTCTGCGCACGAGAGGCTTTGGTAAAGCTTGCGCAGTCTTTAGTTCCCAGATTGTTCAGTATTGATGTGAATTTGAAATATGACAAGTTGTGTGGACTCTGTTGCCTCTATGGCATGACTTAAAACAATGACGAAAAATGCTATACTCACAAGTTCTAGAAACTATCGAAAAAAATTAAAGGTAGGCCTAAATGCTCGTCGACTGGATTAAAAAAAATAGATATAAGTTGACATCGAGCGGACAACTCCTGAGGATTATGAGATGATAGTTTTGATGAAGAGCCTCCTCGATTTTGTAAGTCGTTGTGAACCACCATGTTCTCAATTACATGTATGATCGTATGTATTCCAATTCCGTAACACGTGGTTTAGGTCAGTTTGGAATATGTGAAGGTGATACCTGGAAGTGTTTGTTAGATAATGTTACAAAAGTTACAAAGCATTCAAATAAAATCATGTATTCCACCATTCCTGTTATGGGGTCGTTGAATTTTCAAATGAATAACACTCGAAGAAAAGTAAGGTTGATTTACTGTAATTCCGTAACGCAATATTTTGAGGTCACGTGACTAATACATTTGCGCACTAAAACGTTCCAATTAAACTGCATGGATTTTTCTTCGGGTCTGTTCCCACATATATGATGGGCGTCAGTCGATACCGTGATGCAACAATTTTAGTTTCAAACAAACTTTCAGCCTGTGTCCAGGGCTGTCGTGTAATTCCGTAACGCTGGAATTGTTGATAACGATAGTCGTGGATTGTACGGTGGCTCAAATGCGACATTTCAAAATTTTCTCAGTTTTCACCTGGCTGAAAATATTATCACCTGGGTGAAAATGTTATCACCTGGGTGAAAACGTTTTAACCTGGGTGAAAAGTATTATCACCTGGGTGAAAACATTATCACCTGGGTGAAAAAAATTATCACCTGGGTGAAAACATTATCACCCGTGTGAAAAGTATTATCACCGGGGTGAGAAGTATTATCACCTGGGTGAAAACATTATCACCTGGATGAAAAGTATTATCACCTGGGTGAAAACATTATCACCTGGGTGAAAACATTATCACCTGGGTGAAAACATTATCACTTGGGTGGGAAGTATTATCACCTGGGTGAGAAGTATTATCACCTGGGTGAAAACATTATCACCTGGGTGAGAATTATTATCACCTGGGTGAAAACATTATCACCTGGGTGAGAAGTATTATCACCTGGGTGAGAAGTATTATCACCTGGGTGAAAAGTCATGTGGTATCCTTAGCTTCTTTTTGATGATTACAAATATGGAGGCAAGACTTTTAAAAAAGGCACACGTTGTATGTGTCTCATTAAGCTAAATAGTAATGCCTTGGCAACATTAAACGCATGCTCGTGCAACCGTCAATACCTTTACCTCAGAACAAAATTCCCCATCTCCACATTTCCGATACTTTAATTGACCGATTGATTGATGACGTCACTTAGAAATTACGGGAAAAGCATTTCGGGAGATTGAGGGATGTTAAAATAATTTTAAAATATGGCGGAAGAAATAATACTGTATCGAACAGAAGACGTAAAAGGCGTAACGTTTCGAGAGAAAATGTGTGTGGATAAAAACAGGTTATGTCTTCAATGTTTTCCAAAAAAGTAACACCTTGCTAAACAAAATGGCGAACTGAGGTACATTTTACCCGTAAAGCTTTGCGTAATTCTATGTGACGTCATCAGGCTGGGCGGTAATTGCACAAATAAATCGGTATCTTATCAACCATAAACTGAACTGGAAAACTGACATACAGTACATCTCCCAAAAAGTTTCCCGCAAATTTGGCTTAATCAAACACATATCTGCAGCAGTAAACAAGCATACACTCTTCATTCTATATTACTGATTTAGCCGTATCTCTCTAATGCCAATGTTCTCTGGGGTAACAGGTACCCATCTCACCTTGAGTCCTTATTTCTTTTGAAAAAACGCGCCGTTAGAACATCTTGTTTAAGTGTCATTTAGAATAATAATAATAATAATGATGAAGGAAAGACCACTCTTGCGTATGGATTTACAACTTCTTGGTTTATTCAATAAATCCATACGCAAGAGTGTTCTTTCCTTCATTAGAACAATATCATTATCTAAAAGACTAGATCATACGCAACCTATTCTCGACCGACTTAAAATGCTACGCCTTGATCTGATTAACAAGTACTCTCTTTTAGTTATTGCTCATAACTATTTTACCATTCACGTTTAGAAAGTACTTCACCCTATCATCAACTTTGCACCATAGCCCAAACAGAAACCATCATTTAAACCTTCACCGACCGTTTGCCAGGACAACCTCTGCCACCTTCTCGTTAAAATATATGGGCTCTCGGGAACGGAACAACATCCCGCCTTCTTTAAAAATCGTAAACTCTCACTCATTATTTAAATCCAAATTGAAAGATTATCTTCTTAAATATTAGGCTATTATTTTTACTCGGTTCTCTGTGTTTCATATTTAAAATGTCCTACAGTTTAACATATCTGCAATAAGTTACTTTTCTAAAAACATCACATGTATTATTTTTTAAAACTTAAGCTCGTCTATCTCTAATTTTGCCAAGGGATATAACAAGCCTTTATGGCTTTATTCCCGCCAACTAAATCGATGTATCTCCTGTGTATAACTGATGTATCTCTTATATTGGTGAATAAAGACAAATACAATACAAAAGTACAAACATCTATGGGATGCGATTAAAAATGGACAAGAGAACTATCTTAGTCCAAAACTTTTGCGATGTTCCAGTGTATATAGTCGTGTTTTCGAGTTCTAATTGTGACGCTCGCCCTATGCATTGAAGGGGATTGATTGAATGATTGATGTTTTTCGCCCCTCTCCGGATTATGTCCGTTACATGCTGGCGTAGCCAGGTTTTGTAGGGATTGAGATGAAACGAGGTTTATTGCATGGGCAAAACCCCCGACCTTCGACAAGTATCTCGCAACTGTGCCACGTTGAGTGGTCGGATGAAAATGAGAAAGTAAGAAGCCTTCTGGAGCCTCGGTGGTTCATTCAGCAGACAGTTAGTCTCTCGGTTACACACAAGCTGTTCGTTAATGGAACGCGGGTTCGAATTCATTTCAGGCCCCCCTCCCCCCCATCCCCATAAAATAACGCCTTAAGTGTTAATTGTCTCAAATATCGCTTGGATTTCGACCACGACTCGAAGCGAAAGTAGGACAACGTGAAGTTTCTTCCTTGAAAAACTTCTTATTTTCGCTTGGCTCCCAAGACGCCCAAAGATGAAGTGAAAATAAGAAAACGCGAAGTTGGACACTATCGCTAGTTCTGTCTGCGCATGATTCTATTGAGGTTGTTCAGTGTCTATGCACGTGGACTTGACTATATATTTTTATGAACACCTAAACACACGGGTACAAGCCTTACTATACACAAAGAAAAAAGTTAAGCCCCCCCCCCCCCCCGGCCTTCCCCCAGAAAATCTGCACCGACCGATAAAATCATTGGTATAGGGAGATTGTTGGCAAACTGATGTTGCAGAAACGATTGTGATCATAAAGGGCGACATTCTGGCGATAAGAAATCAACATTAATGACAATAAGCTATAGAATTTATTCAGGATATCGTTAGCCAAATTAAAAGTGTATTTTAACAAAATAGGAAGATGCTTGTAAATATGAGTCCATCTGGCTTCACAGGACGAACATATTGAAGTAAAAATGTCACTTTGAGTGTGTAGAACACATCCCTAGAGCAGATGGTCAATAGCGAGTATAGCCTCCATTAGCTTCCAACCTGCGTCTCATCCCTCCAGTGAGACGTCGGATCTGTTGAAGGGGTAACTGCGCGGATTTGAATCCTTTAGAGCACCTTTGGGAAAGGATGGGCAGAAATATTCAAGCCCTAGAGCCTTTTGTACAAAATCTGCAGGAATTTGAAGCCTCATTTATTGGCGGCAGTTACACTTCCAACAGATCCGACGTCTCACTGGAGGGATGAAACGCATGTTGGAAGCTAATGGAGGTTATACGCTCCATTGACCTTCTGTTATAGGCATGTGTTCTACACACTCAAAGTGACATTTTTACTTCAATATGTTCGCTCTGTGAAGCCAGATGGACTCTGAAGTTTCAATCATCTTTTTATTTGGTTAAAATACACTTTTGATTTGGCTGACGATATCCTGAATAAACTGTATAGCTTATTGCCATTAATGGTGATTTCTTATCGCCAGAATGTTGCCCTTTATGATCACAATCGTTTCTGCAACATCAGTTTACCAACAATCTCCCTACACCAATGATTTTATCGATCGGTGCAGACTTTCCAGGGGGTGCTTAACTTTTTTCTTTGTGTATATATATATATTTTGGACACTAAAACACACGGTCACAGGGACAATCGTCTAGTCTAAAATAACCATGGAGACGGGTTTCTTATTGTGTTAAAAAGTGGCATATCATTTAGACGTTTATACCCAATCATAAGGTTGTTATATAATAAACCACAACCCATGATATTTCATTAGGTTGACGACAGGCAGGAGTTTGGCATGTCAGTAGAATTATCCGGAAAAGATAATTTGGCAACAAATCATCAGTATTTTGGGTAAAGCTAACACGGCGATTTGCTATAGGTTTAGATAGTAATCAATCAGCTCTGATATTTATGAACACTAAAACACACGGGCACGGGGAAAATATTCTTGTCTAAAATAGCCATGGAGACAAGTTTCTAATTGTGTTAAAAAGAGGTATATCATTTAGACCTTTATACCCCATCATAAATTAAAGTAAATAAAGTAAACCTATATTTCATTAGGTTGACGACTGACAGGAGCTTGGTCTTAGTCAGTAGAATTTTCTGGAACACTTTGTATTACATTGACAATGCTTACGTATCTTAAGCTATGGCAAGAATATCGTCAGACTATATATTATAGGGTCATGGGAAAAGACAGTGAAAATTTGCCCCCCACCCCTTTCCCAGAAAAACCTAGGTAGAAGGCAGACAGGGGAGTTTAGTCCTGACCAGTATGTCTTTCAAAATCTTGTTCTTTTTATAAGCAATGACTGGCCTTTGTGACAGAGGTCGAGCAAGTTTACTTTGAAGTAGTATGTATTCTTCTACTATAATCTTGGCCATAGCGATGCTAGCTTTGTTATACTGAAAGACAAATGGTATTATAGTTTTTTCACGACATCTTCCTGGGTCCAAGTTCAAACCCAAAGGATAAATAGTTTGTAATGTTTGAATCCAAAAACTTTCCCTTTCCAAACGTTTGTGCTTGGTATCTGCAGCGGAAGTGAGAAAAGGGATTTTCTCAATAGGCATGATTTCAAAATGGTCCTTGACCGAATGACCTAGACTTTTGAAATGTTGTGCCACAGGTACATCATGTTTAAGTCTAATACTAGATAAATGGTTGGCTGCTCTTTGTCGTAGAGAATTCTGAGTTTCTCCGACGTAGGGCCTACTGTTTGCGACCTTTTTTGCATGTGATAACATACACGAGATTAGAGGAGTCGCAATTAAGATTCTCTGCCATTTGATATTTGTCGCTAGATTGTTCTCCGAAAAAGATTCCGCGATCGGGTACGTATATATCGAGTTTGCATCGCGTCTTAAGGCATTTCATTGATGTACCTGAGATAAATGTTGGGCGGTAATGGTACACCCGTAAAGGGGAGGTAAGTGTATCGGGGGCTGAAGGGGGAAACATGGTTTGTCTTACTGTGTTAGATTTGATCCTTCGGAGTAATCTAATAGAATACCTCCTAGGGAGGAGAGCTTTAAAAAGAACAGAACAAGCCTGGTTAAAGACATCTAAAGAACTACAGTTTCTATAGAATCTTAAAATCTTAGACTTAATGACTCCCTTGAAAGTGTGAGGAGGATGGTATGACCCAGCATGTAGCAGCTGATGCGTGTCAGTAGGTTTAAAGAATACTTTGTAATCTAGATGCCCAGTAGTATGATATGTATGACCCTTGTAAATAGTTACATCCAAAAAATCCACAGAATTGTGATCAATAGTAGGCTGTAACTTAATGCTTGAGTCGTGAGAATTAAGAGTATCAATGAAAATATGAAGGTCCTCCAACGTATGCTGCCAAATGATAAAAGGCCATCCAGATACCGAAGGTAAATAAAAGGTTGTTTGTGACATTTGTGAAGAATGTCACCCACCCACTCAGCCATAAAAATAGATGCAAAGTTAGGACTAAAACGTTTCCCCATAGCACACCCTTTAATTTGCTGAACGATCTCCCCATTGAATTCAAAACCGTTACCTTTTAAGCTAAGTTCCAGCAATTCTAAAATGTCTTTATCCGGACGACGGTGGTCAGGATATCTTTGGAATGCTGATTTTATGAATTTAAGACCCAAATATATGTCAATGTTTGTATACATAGACTCCACATCCAGTGTAACCAAAATCACATCTTGTGGTATGGATTTCTCAGACAATTTGGCCAATAAATCATCCGTGTTTTTGATAAAGCTAGGATGCCGATTCACTATAGGTTTTAGATAGTAATCAATTAGCTCTGATATTCTATAACTTTCACTGCCACAATCTGAGATAATAGGATGTCCAGGGGGCATTGTAGGCTTGGTCCATTTTCCAATGGGTTTGTGAATTTTTGGAGGAATATAGAAGACCCTGTTTTTAGAGTTATGATCAGATTCCAAATAGCGATACTGTTTTTCATTAAGTAAGCCTTTATCTTGAAGAGAAACAAGAATTTTATTTAACTTCCTAACATTTTCAGGCCAAATTTCCTTATCGAGTTTTTTGTAATGATGAGGGTTGCTTAGCTGCCGTTCTATTTCTTCAATATAATTGATACGAAAAAGGTTTTGCGTTTCCCTTTTACTCTTCTTAACTGAATATATATTATAATACCATCGATTATGTTACAACCCAGAGGATAACTATATCTCGTCCAATAACCAGAGTTACGCAATACAATTCACGAGCTGGGCCCAACCCTGCCAAGGCATTACTATTTAGCTTAATGAGACACATAAAACGTGTGCCTTTTTGAAATGTGTTGCCTCCACCTTTGTAATCACCAAAAAGGAGCTAAGGATACCACGTGACTTTTCACCCAGGTGATAATACTTCTCACCCAGGTGATAATGTTTTCACCCAGTGATAATACTTCTCACCCAGGTGATAATGTTTTCACCCAGGTGATAGTACTTCTCACCCAGGTGATAATACTTCTCACCCAGGTGATAATGTTTTCACCCAGGTGATAATGTTTTCACCCAGGTGATAATACTTCTCACCCAGGTGATAATGTTTCACCCAGGTGATAATGTTTTCACCCAGGTGATAATGTTTTCACCCAGGTGATAATACTTCTCACCCAGGTGATAATACTTCTCACCCAGGTGATAATACTTCTCACCCAGGTGATACTGTTTTCACTCAGGTGATAATACTTCTCACCCAGGTGATAATGTTTTCACCCAGGTGATAATGTTTTCACCCAGGTGATAATGTTTTCACCCAGGTGATAATACTTCTCACCCAGGTGATACTGTTTTCACCCAGGTGATAATACTTTTCACCCAGGTGATAATACTTTTCACCCAGGTGATAATGTTTTCACCCAGGTGATAGTACTTTTCACCCAGGTGAAAACTAAGAAAATTTTAAAATGTCACATTCCAGCCACCGTAGGATTGCACGCTAAATCCGGAGTAAAGCCACAGAACCGAGTTTTGGTCGCTAAATACAGGTTTTGTGTATACAATGTATACTTTATCAGCTTCACAGCTGGTCGCGGTTGCATTAAGACAGTTGGTCGCTCTATACAGTGTATAAAGTACCGGATGTCGTGCGGGGAAATCGTGGGGTGGCCGCTTAAGGCAGATGGTCGCTGTTTAGAAGAGATCAGGAATCGAACGAGAGGCCCCTGTATGGAGCATCACAATATACTTTTCGCTGAACTTTGCAGTCGTAAATCCGAAAATTCCGTTCTTCTTTGGGTCTAAATAGTATTTAACCTTGTCAATGTATTATCGATGTAAAATTAATATGCGGCGACGTATGCACATAAAGTTAGAGCAACCACATGGACCTTTCCAGCAACTCACCTGATTTTCTTCACTTGAATCTGACATCTCTTCGACCTTTAGCTTTGTGTTGTTTTCGCGGTGACATAGGTAAAAAGCTCATTAATATTTACCGCCTTCATGACCGAACACACTTCGGATTGCAGTTATGCATACCAGTTTACAACCCAATTTAAGGACAACCAAAGTGTGAAAAATTCACGAAATTAAATGAGGGGTTTTTATTTATTATAGACTCTTGCCATGCACGTTTTTCTAGAGGTTCGTTGAGTAAAACAGAAACGGTGGCAAGTCAAGTGGGGCTTTAAAAAAACAAATTTGCATGAGCTTACTACGACTAAAACCACTAAAATTAAACATAGGACACATGAAACATGTCCAGTTAGGTTTAGAATGTAGAAACGGGGTTGAAAAACAAACGAAGAATCGAAGTCTGATTACAACCACACCGATCGGTGTCGGTTGACTTAGTGGTTCAATTACCCTCACTTCAGGTCTTTTTATCTGTGGTTTACACTCCGCAGGCTTTTCGAGTCACTCTTACCTGGGATGAATATTCATCCCACCTCTTACCCGATCGTCAGTCTGTATTTATCAGATAAAGTACGTAAAACTATACTGTGCCGTTAGATCACTCACACGAGTCAAACATTAGGACGCTTGGGTACATGTTCAGGTTCGGGTTTTTTTTACATTGCCGGTGCTTGATAAATCTAATTTTCAATTTCAAATTATATTCAAATAATTCAAAAAAAAACAAAAACGAAATGATGGCCAAACTTTCTATTTTTGATAAAATAGAAAGTTGTTAACTTCTTCTGTCTGGGAAAAATACGAAAACCGCCCACTTTTTTTAATTGAACAGTATATTGGATTTTCGCGGCAAATGTGCTTTTAAAGTGACATAAGCTACCAAATGTTGACATCTTTGCCTAAAAACTAAATGTTGAAATTATCCGCTATTTTTCTCAAGAATAGCAATTCCTAAGCTTTTTAGTGCTTTTAGTTTTAAGAATGTACGTTTAAGTAGTGTTTGGGCTATTTAAGCCAAAAATGAATAAACGTTAGTCACGATTCTGAAATCGTCGAAAAGCGAAACTGGGAGTTAATTACTTCTTGTACACTTCCCCCCTGATGTACTGAATGGGGTTCAGCAATCGATTGTAAAAAAATCATTAAGGCAATTACCAACTTGTCGTTAAAGTGGCATGGGCTGCCAAAATTCACACTTTTTTCATAATTTCTGATCGTTACGGCAGTAACAGGCTTTGGAAGCCATCGAAAAAATAAATGATTGGCGTTGGAATGAGGAAAATCAATATAGTATGTGGCCTGTATGAACCGAAAATGTATTCGACAAGTAAACAAAATGTAAATAACCGGGACGACCATTCATTCATTCTAAGGCAAAGTTCGTTAAAAAAATACTTTGTCGTACATTTTTGAGACTAGGAGCACTAAAAAGCTTCTGAATAATACGTCTTGAGAAAAATAGCCAATAATTTCAACATTCTGTTTAAAACGTCAATATATCAACAATTTGACAGCTCATGCCACTTTAAATAAGATCATAATAGAGATTTAAAGACAGCAATCTTGGAAAACGAATGACGATGCTGTGAGTAAGGGCAATTTTGATTGGTTGTTTTCAAGCATTGTCTATTATACTGTGCGATTATCTGTGATTACTTAATTTAATACCCATATAGTTCTCAAACAACCACGATTATGTAGGTTTACATCCAGTAAAGATTAGCAAATAAATCGTGATTGGAAATCGGTTGACAATCTCTAATGTTTGTATTTTTTAAAATAGTTTGAATGAAATATTTCAAAGTCAATCATCCTAATGTGTGGAAATACTATTAGTTACAGGGTTTGTTCGAGGGGGATACGGAAAGATATTGGGTCAGTTAACAGGATATTGGGCGAGGAGTTAGCCGAACTCAATATACTGTATGTTGACCCCATACCCAACCCAAGACCATAAAAGGTCATAAAGGAACTCTGAAGCTATTTTCTAATATGTTTGGCACGACCAAACACGATTGGCAAGTGTCCAGACATGACGACAAAAGCCATATATGGACCAACACAGCGACGTAGTACAGAAATATACAGGGTCTCCACGTGACTGGTTTAAACCAAACAACAGGAAGTATTCAGTGTGAGGTGGTGGAAAAAGACACATACATGTACAAGGTCGTTTGGCATAGTAAAGGCTAATAAATGATGGGCGAGAAGGGACATCCCGTTTTACTTTCAAATCTTCCTTCAATCTTAGTCACAAACAGGATAAAAATGCGATCGTAAAGCGATGGTTAATATTTACCATCGCGTTTCAATCGTGTTTGTGATTTTGTTTCAAAACCAAGCCCATAAAGCAAGTTGCAGTGATAATCCTTTCGATCCTAATTTCTATCGCAAAATACGTATAGAACCAAGCTTTATCCAACTGAGAAACACGATAAAAACATGATGATAAATATTTACCATCGCATTTCCATAGTGTTTCTGAGATCAAAATATAGCCGGTTTAATAAGTAAAACGCAATGATAAGTATTTTTCATCCTGTTTTACATAGCAAGTGAGCTATTTCATTAAGTATAACACGAAAATAAATCTAGCTGTATTTTTCATCGCGTCTCAGATTTTGATTTAGCTTGTTTGAGTATGCAAAACGCGATGTCCCTTCTCGGCCATCATACTAACATCTAAAAATTTTTAGTTTGAGACTTTGGTAAAACTTGTGCTTGAAAGCCCAAGCCCGTTGCAGCGGTAAATGGACTAGATCTATGTTCTGGACAATCAGAAATAAAGAAAACATTTGCTGTTGTTTTTCATAGGCCACATTTCCAGTTACAAAATCCTTTATTTTTTATACCTGCCTAATATAAAATCGAGACGAGACAGGTCCTTCTCATAAACGAAGCGATGACTCAGAAACCTTGAATTCTTTAGGTGAAGCTCAGGTAACACATGGTAACGGTTCTGTACAGTGAACATAGGCAGACCTATATAGGGAAGAGAAGCAGTTCGCCGTTTAAAACTTTCTGAGGCGACTTCTACAACGTACAAGTAAGTTATACGTCTGGCGTAATATTTCCACTTTCCAACTAGCTTGCGTTTCTGTATTTTTTTTTACATTTTATAACTAAACTGACCTATATATAGATATATTCATGAATACTAAAACACACGGACACAGGGGAAATCGGGCACAAGGAAAAATAACCATGGAGACAAGTTTCTAAAGTGTTAAAAAGAGGTATATCATTTAGACCTTTACACCCCATAAATTAATGTAACAAACCAAACCTATGGTATTTCATTAGGTTGACTACTGACAGGTGCTTGGCCTTAGTCAGTAGAATTTTCTGGAACATTTTGTAATACATTAACAATGCTTACGAATCTTAAGCTATGGTAAGAATATCGTCAGACTATATATTAAAGGGTCATGGGAAAAGAGAGTGAATATTTTATCACTGTTTTTTTTTCTAAACATGTTTATTTGGATTATAAATGTACACTTTAAAGTGGCATGAGCTGCCAAACTGTTGATAATTTGACGTTAAAACAAAATGTTGAAATAATTGGCTATTTTTCTCAAGACGTATAATTCAGAAGCTTTTTAGTGCTTCTAATCTCAAAAATGTACGATAAAGTATTGTTTTGAACTAACTTTGACTTAGAATGAATGAATGGTCGTCCCGGTTATTTAAATTTTGCTACTTTTCGAACACGTTTTTGGTTCGTACAGGGCACATACTGTATGGATTTTCCTCATTCCAACGCCAGTAATTTAGTTTTTCGATGGCCTGCAAAGCCTCTTACTGTCGTGACGATTAGAAATTGTGAAAAAAGTGTGAATTTCGGCAGCTCATGCCACTTTAAAGACTGGTTACACCGAGAGAGACCTACTGACACAGGATAACAAAATAAAATATTAACCATTATCACCAAAGGGCATATTGTTAATAGCTGTGTCAGCCCGTGTCCTTGTCCAGTAAGCCATACTTATTTTTATATATATATGCCAAATGTCCTTAATAAATAAAACAGGAAAAGTTGAGAAGAAGATGAAAGCGAGCAAGGAAACAAGAGAAATATAAAACATAGGTAGTAGAATAAAACGGTAAATATACAGTTTAGCTAGATATGAGGTGAAATATTTCAAAATTAGTAGGTTCATTTTATCCATAAACACGATTTACGATAAAACATGGAATTACGAAATTTCCGAAGATAAATGTCTAAGGGTTATTTAGAAATCACACGGAAAAAGAAGATTATTAGAACACATACTGCATGAAAAAAGATGTCTTCAAAATGAATAGAATAGGGATTTTGATCATGGGTGATATAAGGAAGAAGTAGAATTATTTATACAGGGTATGAATCAGAGAGCCTGCATGCGGGGAGATATAAATAAAAAAAATAAAAAAAATAACACAAGCAAAACATTGTGTGATTATAAATTAAACATGCATCATAATAGTCAGTTTATGCTGGATTTATCATAATTCGTTGAAATATCAAAATTAGATCTATATTTCAGCATTGGAACTCATTCATAAAAGATCGTTTAATTGATTCAGCATGCCGAATACACACACAAACAAGAAACCATTAGTTAGATACAGATCAAGCATACTTCAGCATTGCAAACTAAATTATATGGGAAATCTAAACACATTTCTTTCAAGCACAACCAAGAAATCAAACAAGTAAGCTGAATGGGAATAGAGCATACGTTAACTTTTATGGGCAAGTAATACAATTAGTATACAAAGGAACACATATTACATATGTACAGATGTAAGTTGAATAAGCCCCTTTCGGGTTTGGCGGAAGTCCCACGAGATCACGCGAGACCGGTGTTTAGGGGTATAACTTTCACCGATCGGCTGTCCGATTACCATTAGTGCTTATGGAGATCGATTGTAACCCTGTTGTTATTTCTGTGATTCTCAGCTTACAATCTATACTTTTTACAAAAGTCTTTTTGTGAGACATATCAAGATATACACCAAGCCATTAGATACTTCTTTTTGACGGACAAAAAAATAATATTATTTCTAACACAAAAATAACACGTCGTAGTTGTGTTTTCACCGTTGGTTTTTGACAAATTCGAAGCGTATCCACGCGATATAAATATTTTTACTGACAGTCAACTGACAAAAACGCAACTGATAACTTCTGCTGTGTTTCACAAAAAAAATTGGATTAAAGAAATGATTTAGAAATAAAGAATCAAAGAGAAAACCACACGATAACCGCCGATCACCGTAGACGCTAATGTTAAATGAACCGCTGGTCAGTGAGAGTTATACCCCTAAACTCATTTCTCGCGTGATCTCGCGGGGTTTTAGCCAAACTCGAAAGAGGCTTATTGGAATAGAACATGTATCCGCATTTCCAATCAAATATTACTATTAATTTACAAGGAAATGCAGAAAAGACATATACAAGCCCAGCAAATGAATTAAACCATAAAGCCGAATTGGATTGGCACATAGATCAACATTAACAGGCAGGTATTAAAAATGAATATACCAGGAACATAGATTATTACCCCTTAGAGTAGTTTTTCTGTTTACTGATTGGCCAGACTCGGCACCACAAAATCCCGTATACCGCCGTCAACTAACCTAAGTTGCTTACGCCTGCCATGTAACTGACCATGTAAATACTTCGTATGCACCCTCAAACACACATCAAAACTAATAATACATATGTACAGGCACAACCAAGAAACCAAACCTGTAAGCTCAATGGATATAAAGCATGCATTAACATTAATAGGCAAGTATTACAATGCATATGCAAGGAAACACATATTACATAATGTATGTACAGGCACAATCAAGAAATCAAACATGTAATGACGCAAGCTCGATTGATATAGAATAGATATAAAGCATGCATTAACATTAACAGGCAAGTATTGCAGTTAATATACAAAGGAACACATATTACATATGTGCAGGCACAACCAAGAAACCAAACCTGTAAGCTCAATGGATATAAAGCATGCATTAACATTAACAGGCAAGTATTACAATGAATATACCAAGGAACACATATTGCATATGTACAGGCACAACCAAGAATCAAACATGTAAGTTCAATGGATATAAAATCAATGGATATATTTCTGCTTCATCAAAACTATGTATACTGTTATTAGATACACAGTATAAGCCAATGGCTTAAAGTGTACATGTACAATCAATAAACATGTTTAGAAAAAAAATGGATATACAGCATACATCAACATTAACAGGCAAGTATTACAGTTATAATACAATTGAACACATGTTGCATACGTACAGTACAGTCACAACCAAGAAACCAAACCTGTAAGCCCAATGAACATATAACTGTTTTGTTTGTCGTAATCGTGTTGTTTAATTGTAGGTGGTAAGCTGGAGTATATAACCATGTTGTTTGTTATAACTGTGACGTTTGTCATAACCGTGTTTTTTGTTAATGATAGATTGCGAGATGAAGTTCAAAACCTTATTGTTTTTTTTTAAATTTTATGTTGTGAGATGGAGTTTATAACCATGTTGTTTGTTATAACTAATTGTAGTCTGTGAGATGGAGCTTATAACCATATTGTTTGTTATTTACTGTGCTGTTTGTCATGACCGTGTTGTTTCTTAATCGTAGGTTGTGAGACGGAGTTTATAATCAAGGCAAATTTATGGGGTTCAATCTCAGTCTACCGATGTTTTTACCATAGTTAAGATGCGTAACCGTTGCCAATGTATCACAAAATGATTTCAGAAAATTCTACTGACCAAGGCTAAGCTCCTGTCAGTCATCAACCTAAAGAAATATCATAAGTTTAATTTACTACAACAATTTATGGGGTATAAAGGTGTAAATGATATACCTCTTTTTAACACAATTAGAAACTTGTCTCCAAGGATATTTTAGACAAGAACATTTTCGCTGTGTGTTTTAGTGTTCATAAATATATGTGACTTATGGGTAAAAAGCTCATTAATATTTACCGCCTTCATGGCCGAACACACTTCGGATTGCAGTAATGCATACCAGTTTACAACCCAATTTAAAGACATCCAAAGTGTGCATAATTCACGAAATTATTTATTATAGCATGACTCTTTCCATGCACGTTTTTCTAGAGGTTCGTTGCGTAAAACAGAAACGGTGGCAAGTCAAGTGGGACTTTAAAAAAAAACAAATTTGCATGAGCTAATTACTACGACTAAAACCACTTAAATTAAACATAGGACACATGAAACATGTCCAGTTAGGTTTAGAATGTAGAAACGGGGATGAAAAACAACGAAGAATCGAAGCTTGATTACAACAGCAACGATCAGAGTCGGTTATCTTAGTGGTTCAATTACCCTCATTTCAGGTCTTTTTATCTGTGGTTTACGCCCGGCAGGCTTTTCGAGTCACTCTTACCCGGTCGTCAGTCTGTATTTCTCAGATAAAGTACGTAAAACTACACTGTGCCGTTAGATCACTCACACGACTCTAACATTAGGACGCTTGGGTACATGTTCAGGTGCGGGGTTTGTTTACATTCGAATTTTCAATTTCAAATTAAAAATACGAAATAATGGCCAAACTTTCTATTTTTTTTATAAAAATAGAAAGTTCCTAACTTCTTCTGTCTGGGAAAAATACAGAAAACCGCCCACTGTTTTTCTTTATTTATACAAACAGTATTTTGGATTTTCGCGACAAGTGTGCCTTTAAAGTGGCTTGAGCTAACAATTGTTGACATCTTTGCCTAAAAACTAAATGTTGAAATTTTCCGCTATTTTTCTTAAGAAGGGCAATTTCTCACCTTTTTAGTTTTAAGAATGTACGTTAAAGTGGTGTTTGGGATATTTTAGCCAAAACTGGGAGTTAATTACTTCTTGTACACTTTCCCTCTGATGTACTGAACGGGATTTAGCAATCAATTGTAAAAAAATCATTAAGGCTTACCAACATAATCACAGATCATTATAGTGATTTGAACACAGCCATCTTGGAAAACGAATGACGATGCTGTGAGTAACGATACTTTTGATTGGTTGTTTTCAAGCATTGTCTATTACACTGTGGGATTATCTACGATTACTTAATTTAATACCCGTATAGTTCTCAAACAACCACGATTATGTAGGTTTACATCCAGTAAAGATCAGCAAATAAATAGTGATTAGAAATCGGTTGACAATCTCTAATGTTTGTATTTTTTAAAAATATTTTGAATGAAATATTTCAAAACCAATCATCCTAATGTGTGGAAATATTAGTTACAGGGTTTGTTCGAGGGGGGATACGGAAAGATATGGGGTCAGTAAACAGGATATTGGGCGAGGCGTTAGCCGAGCTCAATATACTGTTTGTTGACCCCATACCCAACCGAAGACCTAAATTGTACGAAATTCAAGCCTTCTTTCTGACAATTGACTTTCATAAAAAGGTCATAAAAGAACTCCGAAGCTATTTTCTAATATGTTCGGCACGACCAGACACGATTGGCAAGTGTCCAGACATGACGACAAAAGCCATATATGGACCAACACAGCGACGTAGTACAGAAATATACAGGGTCTCCACGTGACTGGTTTAAACCAAACAACAGGAAGTATTCAGTGTGAGGTGGCAGCAGATCACAGTTTCATTTTCCTTCATTTCCCATTTGCGGTAATGTTAATGTCTGCTCTCATAGCACCTTTCCTAACTTTCGTTGAACCAAACCCTTCGGTGGGGGCCTTGAACAGTCCTTTGGCAGTATTTTAAGCACAATTTTTTCATACGTTGAAGGTAGAAATTTTGAGATACGAGTAGAATCAGCTGATAGGGGTGTCTTTGAACATATACCTCCGCATATAAACAAACCAAAGCACACCTAACTACCAGATGTCCATCCACCTGAACTGGTCCCATTCCACTTCTAAAATCATTTCCAGACAGTAATTCAACCCCTGTCCTTTCATAAAAACTACAAAAATGCCCAGAAAAAAAATGCAGGGTGCCAGGAAAAAATAATTAAAAAAACACACAAAAATATCTGGAACTTCTTTCGTCCCTAGGGATTTCCGGAAGTGAGAAACTGTGACCTGTATCCTAACAGAGGCACAAAATTCCTTCAATCTACTTCTAAATCTAACACATTGAGCTTAAAGGTATTTGGAATGATCTCTCAAGAGGAAAACTAAATGCAATGAAAACTAAGCCTTCTGTAGCCCTCCCATTTACACCCCCCCCCCCCCCCCCCCATTAGAACATAGCAAGGACAAGGACCGGTGAGCTAAAAAAGCTTAAAATTGTCATATCTCAGCTCTGGGAAAACATATTTGAACTCTGTAAACTAGTGTTTCTTCTATTTAGATTCAAAATGGATAAATTCTACTCAAAGTCAGTCATACTGTGGCCAAATTTAAACAGCTTGAAAAAACAAGTGTTATTCTTGTATCCCAGGTTGATTTAGGCTCAAAATTGTACTGGAAAGCTTAAAACCAGAGGAAGAAGTCCCCTGCCACACGGCTTATTGTTGGGATCCCCCAACACAAAACTCTGTTCAAAACTGCCCACAAGTACCCTTGAATATAAACTTAATTATTAGCCTAGCCCAAAGAACAAAACTGCACCCCAAAAAGTCAAACAAGGGTCTAAAAGGATATTTCTGGGAAAATATGATTAGATTTAAGAAAAAATATGCAAAAAGGGGGTGGGGTAAATGCAAGGTTGGTTTATTTTTTAAAACAATTGATTCCTGCATTCTTGCAAGTGAAAATTGTGTAAGACACATGCAGGTACTGAATAAAATCAGGAAAGCCCAGGTCATTATATTCTGGGCGGTTTTATGCCAACTTTGAGTGCCATTAGGCATGCTATTTGAGGCGAATTTCTAATGTAATGAAGCTGTGAAGCCATGCCAATGGTAAACTTACCTCTGGAAAAAGTAGAAAGACTCTAATTTCCGTTCCTTTGATGTGTGAATCAGGAAAATATACTCACAGGTGGATAAACAATTCCATTCATCTTATACAGGACCTAAAATTACCTGAAAGAGTACAAAACATATTCAGTTTGACATAAAACAACTCTGAAAAAGTTTTTTTTACAAGTGAGTGAGTGAGTGATTGGGGTTTTACGTCCTGCTCAACAGTATTTCGGTTATATGAAGACGTTGTCTCCTTGTGACAGGGCGGATTTCCACCGCTCTTTTAGGTGCTGTCTCACCGAGACGACTTGCCGAAGACAACCAGCAAGCCCCCTCACCCAGTCACAGTATACTGACACCGGGCCAACCAGTCGCTGCTCTAACTCCTATTGCTGAGCGCCAAGCGAAGCAGTAACAGCTACCACTGTTAAAGTCTTTGGTCTGACTCGACCCAGGCTTGAACCCGGATCTCCCAGGCCTGAAGCGGACGCTCTACCGACTGAGCTATCGGGGCTGGTTTTTTTTTACAAGAAAAGGTATTTGGTAAGACTAAAAAAGGAGGTTATTATGTTTATCACATGTTGACCATCAAATCAATGTAAGAACTAAAGGTTTTTGTCAGAAAGCCAAATAAAATTTAAGATGTACACAAAATCAAGTAATGCCCAAATTCTTTTCAATTTTTTTGGGGGTAGGGTAGTGTTCTGTGTGTTTTGGCAAAGGTAATGAGAAAAGCAACCAGATTGTATAGCATATCATTGCAGAAATAGGTAAACTACCATATTGAAAAGTATCATTTACTTACAGGAGAAATTCAACTCATAATCATGTACATTACTTTGCCCCCCAAAACTATCAAGAAAGCAATTTTGTGCAAATATTTTGCTAGAAAAGACATGAAAGTTACATTTTCAGCACATCTAGACAGTACTATAGGTCTTATAATGTGTTTCTGACAAGTTTTAAGTCACAAACACAGTGTTGTTGTTATACAGTGATCTATTTCACAAAATATGTCTTCAACCCATACAGGCAGCAGGTCACAGTTTCATTTTCCTTCATTTCCCATTTGCGGTAATGTTAATGTCTGCTCTCATAGCACCTTCCCTAACTTTCGTTGAACCAAATCCTTCGGTGGGGGCCTTGAACAGTCCTTTGGCAGTATTTTAAGCACAATTTTTTCATACGTTGAAGGCAGAAATTTTGAGATACGAGTAGAATCAGCTGATAGGGGTGTCTTTGAACATATACCTCCGCATATAAACAAACCAAAGCACACCTAACTACCAGATGTCCATCCACCTGAACTGGTCCCATTCCACTTCTAAAATCATTTCCAGACAGTAATTCAACCCCTGTCCTTTCATAAAAACTACAAAAATGCCCAGAAAAAAAATGCAGGGGGCCAGGAAAAAATAATTAAAAAAAACACACAAAAATATCTGGAACTTCTTTCGTCCCAAGGAATTTCCGGAAGTGAGAAATTTCCGGAAGTGAGAAACTGTGACCTGTATCCAGGTGGGGGAAAAAGATACATACATGGTCGTTTGACTTAGTAAAGGCTAATATATGATGGCCGAGAAGGGACATTGCGTTTTACTTTCAAGTCTTCCTTCAACCTTAGTCACAAACAGGATAAAAATGCGATGGTAAAGCGATGGTTAATATTTACCATCGCGTTTCAATCGTGTTTGTGATTTTCTTTCAAAACCAAGCCCATAAAGCAAGTTGCAGCGATAATCCTTTCGATCCTAATTTCTATCGCAAAATACGTATAGAACCAAGCTTTATCCAACTGAGAAACACGATAAAAACGCGATGATGAATATTTACCATCGCGTTTCCATAGTGTTTCTGAGATCAAAATATAGCCGGTTTAATAAGTAAAACGCAATGATAAGTATTTTTCATCGTGTTTTACATAGCAAGTGAGCTATTTCATTAAGTATAACACGAAAATAACTCTAGCTGTATTTTTCATCGCGTCTTGGATTTTGAATTAGCTTGTTTGAGTATGCAAAACGCGATGTCCCTTCTCGGCCATCATACTAACATCTATTTCTTTTTAGTTTGAGACTTTGGTAAAACTTGTGCTTGGAAGCCCAAGCCCGTTCCAGCGGTAAATTGACTAGATCTATGTTCTGGACTATCAGAAATAAACAAAAATTTTGTTGTTGTTTTCTTTTCACAGGCCACATTTGCAGTTACAAAAGCCTTTATTTTTAATACCCGCCTAATCGAAAACCGAGACGAGACAGGTCTTTGTCATAAACAAAGCGATGATCCAGAAACCTTGAATTCTTTAGGTGAAGCTCAGGTAACTCACGGTAACGTTCTGTTCAGTGAACATAGGCAGACCTATATAGGGAAAAGAAACAGTAAGGCGCTTAAAACTTTCTGAGGCGACTTCTACAACGTACAAGTAAGTTTTACGTCTGGCGTAATATGTATAGTCCACTTTCCAACTAGCTTGCGTTTCTGTATTTGTTTGTACATCTTATAACTAATCTGACTTATAAATTTATTTATAAACACTAAAACACACGGGCAGAAGGAAATCTGCTTGTCTAAAATAACCATGGAGACAAGTTTCTAATTGTGTTAAAAAGAGGTAAATTATTACGACATTTATACCCCATAAATTGTTGTAATAAACTTAACCTATGGTATTTCATTAGGTTGACTACTGACAGGAGCTTGGCATTAGTCAGTAGAATTTTTTGGAACACTTTGTATTACATTGACAATGCTTACGAATCTTAAGCTATGGTAAGAGTATCGTCAGAATATATATTATAGGGTCATGGGAAAAGAGAGTGAAAATTTTATAACTGTTTTTTTTTCTAAACATGTTTATTTGGATGATAAATGTACACTTTAAGCCAAGGCTTATACTGTGTACTTTTCATATTATACATCGTTTTTGTGAAAAGGAATATTTCCGATAGCTTCACGACTTAACTTTTCCATCATATATAATGTATATACACACGCATAGAAGTAAATTCATTTCAGAATAATTTGTTTAAGATATATATATATACAATTACATTAGATAGGCACACAAGTAAATATATTTACTGATAAAGTAGGTGGATAGTTGGACTGTAGCAAGCTGGACAAGGGTAACTAATGGTCAGACTCAGCAAACATATGAAGGACTACGAGAATCGTTTAGTACTAGCAATGTATGTACAAACGGATTGTGTTATTATACTATTTTCATTGGAACTAAGATCCACTGATCCGTCTAAGAGAGATGTAGTACTTATGGTATTTATGGATGTATTTGTCCGGATATCTCGACATAGTATATCCCGTGGAGTGTTAAATAGTGAGCAGTGGAGAAGGAAGTGATCTGCCGTCTCAGAAGGAGATCCGCAGAGACATTTTGTAGAATTAGTTAAAAAGTTGTTAAATAGGTCGTCATTAAGTGAACTGCAGCCGTTTCTCATGCGACATAGATGGATGTTCGAGATGCGGTCGCCGATATAGTACCATGATGGAGGTTTCGTCAGAGGAAAAATAAGAGCTAATTTGCAAATACATTTTAAATGATTACCTATGGATTTAATATTGTCTGGAAGGTTGTTGAAATCACGAATAGTCTGAGGGAAAAAAGATTTGCTGAATGCTGCTGTTTTACAAAAGAAGGTGGTATAATTATGGTTCGAGCGCTGAGGATATGGATTTCTGTCTGACACTTGTGCTGGTAGGTTTTTGTAAAGGTATAAGCTGCTCCTGTCAGTGGCCAGTCGGTGAAACGCTCTCAAGCGATGAATCTTTCGACGAGTTACAAGAGTTTGACAACCACTTTCCTCGTAAAGAAGTGCACCGGACACGCTTTTTGTCAGACCGGTAAAAATTCTTAGATATTCTTTTTGTAAATTTTCTAGTAAAGTTATTTGATATTCTGCAATATTGTCCCACACAATGTCAGCATATTCTAAGGTGGGGCGTATGAAAGATTTATACATGATTTCTAAACATTTCCTGTTTAACCGGTATTTCATGGCTCTGAAGAGGGATATTTTTGAATGGGCTGCCGAATATAAATTTTCTATGTGGTTGTTCCAGTTAGCTCGATTGTTGAATGTCAGACCCAAGTGCTTGTGAGTTTCACAAGCTATAAGTTTTCTACCCATGAAATCTATGTCAATATCACTAGATTCGCGGCGCCTGGAACATATCAACATTTTAGTTTTTTGGCATTGAAAGTGACCTTCCATTATCTGGCCCAATTTTGAATTGTAAGTAAATCGTCATTGATTGACCTTTTTATTTCAGGTTCAAGCAAATCATCCGATAAAATATAAAGACAAGTGTCATCAGCAAATAGCCTTACATTGTTCAAAATCGGACAAGGCAAATCGTTAATGTAAATCAAAAAAGTAGTGGCCCAAGCACAGATCCTTGGGGAACATCAGCCGATAAAAATTTAAGATCTGAATAGCTACGACAACTAATTTAAGACAACTCTTTGTTGATTGTATTTGAGGTAATCTGCAAACCATCTCAATAGGTCGTCACCTATGCCCATTCTTTGTAGTTTTATAAGAAGGCCTTGGTGCCAAACTCTATCAAATGCCTTGGATATATCAAAGAAAAGAAAAACGTCATCCAAGGCCTTTATCAAGTCAAAGTATATATCCAATAGCTGGAAAACAGTAGATTTACCAGGCAAAAATCCATATTGGCAGTTTGAGATTTTACTCTTCATGAAATTGTAAATATGTTTAAAAATCAACCTCTCGAACACTTTGCTTAAACAGCTTAAAATAGAGATTGATCTGTAATTGGCTACACAGACAGGATCGCCAGATTTGAAAACTGGATTAACATTTGCTTTTTTCCATTCACTGGGATAAGTGCACGTGGACAAAGACAGATTCAATAATTTAGTAAGGTGCGGGGATGGTTTGGAGTGAGCTTCAAACAATAGCTTGGGGCTCAATCCATCGGACCCTATGGCTTTGCTGATATCAATAGCATTTAACTCATTCAGAGTTTCAGCCTCTGAAATAATTTATTTCTTGTAGGCATGGGCCAGTATTATCTGAAAATGTTTCATTAGTTTTCAAATCATCGATAGAGCCAATTGAAGTGAAATAATCATTAAGGGCCTGTGCTTTCTTTTGACTATCGTACGAAACCTCACCGTTGGGCGATTTAAGCGCAGGGATTTGGTTGAAATTTACGTTCGAACTTTTTAGTTGGACCAAAATTTTTTGTTTGTATTACCGGTTGATATTTGCGTCGAAATCTTCTCGTCACGAGAGCGCTTCACCTGTCTAATAAGTGATGTTAATTGGTTTCGTTGATTTTTGTAGTTCTTAACACTGATCTCTGTTTTATATTTTCTAGATAATTTAAACAATTTATCCCTAATTTTTATTTCATTTTTAATTTCTTTTGTTATCCATAATTTGTCTTTAGGGTAAATTGTGACCACATAATTTGGTATCGATTTTTTGGCAGCCTCCATAATGGTACTACATACAAGCGAGCACATCACATTAACATCTGTTTGAGCCAAACCCAGGTCCGCATTACTTAATAGGTTACGGTTATGTCCCAGTCGGCTCTTTGGTAGTTCCAGATTTGTCTTTTAAATTGTTGGGGTTTAGGTATGACAGAATGGAGAATATCATAAACTGGACAGTGATCGCTACAAAAATTAGATAACCGAATTGTTTGATAAGTGATCTGTGACTACAGGCAATTGGATCTAGTAGGGTATTTGAAATTGGCCTAGTCAGTTCGGATATAAGTTGAGTCAAGCCATGAGAAGATAATATATTTTTTAAGTGATGGTTTCTATGATTTAACAGATTTTCGTTCAGATCCCCAGCTATTATAAAATTATGATTTTTGTTATTTTCTATTGTATCAGAAATATTGTCTGCCAGATCATTCCACAGCTCCACCCTACTATTCGGAGGGCGGTAAATAATGCAAATGAGAGAAGTTGGCTTGTCAAATACCTCCACCCATATCATTTCCACGTGACCGGACTCAAGATCAGGGCGACGTCTAAACGATAATTTTGAGGATAAATAAATACAAACACCACCCCAAGCCTGACCCCGATCTCGCCGAAGAGGAGGGTGTTAGCCGGGTAGAGCTATGGAATCGTCGGAGACATTTTGGGTTAGGTGGCTTTCAGTACATGCAATTATGTCAAAATCAGAGAGATTAGCATGGACCAAGTCCAGTTTGTTTTTAATCCCGCAGACATTTAAGGGGCATGAGCTGCCAAAATGTTGATATTTTGACGTACACACAGAATGTTGAAATTATCGGCTATTTTTCTCAAGACGTATAATTCAGAAGCTTTTTAGTGCTTCTAATCTCAAAAATGTACGATAAAGTATTGTTTTGAACTAACTTTGACTTAGAATGAATGAATGGTCGTCCCGGTTATTTAAATTTTGCTACTTTTCGAACACGTTTTCGGTTCGTACAGGGCACGTACTGTTTGGATTTTCCTCATTCCAACGCCAGTCATTTAGATTTTCGATGGCCTGCAAAGCCTCTTACTGTCGTGACGATTAGAAATTATGAAAAAAGTGTGAATTTCGGCAGCTCATGCCACTTTAAAGACTGGTTACACGGAGAGAGACCTACTGACACAGGATAACAAAATAAAATATTAACCATTATCATCAAAGGGTATATTGTTAATAGCTGTGTCAGCCCGTGTCCTTGTCCAGTAAGCCATACTTATTTTTATATATATATGCCAAATGTCCTTAATAAATAAAACAGGAAAAGTTGAGAAGAAGATGAAAGGGAGCAAGGAAACAAGAGAAATATAAAACATAGGTAGTAGAATAAAACGGTAAATATACAGTTGAGCTAGATATGAGGTGAAATATTTCAAAATTAGTAGGTTCATTTTATCCATAAACACGATTTACGATAAAACATGGAATTACGAAATTTCAGAAGATAAATGTATAAGGGTTATTTAGAAATCACACGGAAAAAGAAGATTATTAGAACACATACTGCATGAAAAAAGATGTCTTCAAAATGGATAGAATAGGGATTTTGATCGTGGGTGATATAAGGAAGAAGTAGAATTATTTATACAGGGTATGAATCAGAGAGCCTGCATGCGGGGATATATAAATATAAAAAACAAAAAATAACACAAGCAAAACATTGTGTGATTATAAATTAAACATGCATCATAATAGTCAGTTTATGCTGGATTTATCATAATTCGTTGAAATATCAAAATTAGATCTATATTTCAGCATTGGAACTCATTCATAAAAGATCGTTTAATTGATTCAGCATGCCGAATACACACACAAACAAGAAACCATTAGTTCGATACAGATCAAGCATACTTCAACATTGCAAACTAAATTATATGGGAAATCAAAACACATTTCTTTCAAGCACAACCAAGAAATCAAACAAGTAAGCTGAATGGGAATAGAACATACGTTAACTTTTATGGGCAAGTAATTCAATTAGTATACAAAGGAACACATATTACATATGTACAGATGTAAGTTGAATAAGCCCCTTTCGGGTTTGGCGGAAGTCCCACGAGATCACGCGAGACCGGTGTTTAGGGGTATAACTTTCACCGATCGGCTGTCCGATTACCATTAGTGCTTATGGAGATCGATTGTAACCCTGTTGTTATTTCTGTGATTCTCAGCTTACAATCTATACTTTTTACAAAAGTCTTTTTGTGAACCATATCAAGATATATACAAAGCCATTAGATACTTCTTTTTGACGGACAAAAAAATAATATTATTTCTAACACAAAAATAACACGTCGTAGTTGTGTTTTCACCGTTGGTTTTTGACAAATTCGAAGCGTATCCACGCGATATAAATATTTTTACTGACAGTCAACTGACAAAAACGCAACTGATAACTTCTGCTGTGTTTCACAACAAAAATTGGATTAAAGAAATGATTTAGAAATAAAGAATCAAAGAGAAAACCACACGATAACCGCCGATCACCGTAGACGCTAATGTTAAATGAACCGCTGGTCAGTGAGAGTTATACCCCTAAACTCATTTCTCGCGTGATCTCGCGGGGTTTTAGCCAAACTCGAAAGAGGCTTATTGGAATAGAACATGTATCCGCATTTCCAATCAAATATTACTATTAATTTACAAGGAAATGCAGAAAAGACATATACAAGCCCAGCAAATGAATTAAACCATAAAGCCGAATTGGATTGGCACATAGATCAACATTAACAGGCAGATTGGCCAGACTTGGCACCACAAAATCCCGTATACCGCCGTCAACTAACCTAAGTTGCTTACGCCTGCCGGCTCGACCAATATTTACCAAACTGACCATGTAATTACTTCGTATGCACCCTCAAACACACATCATAACTAATAATACATATGTACAGGCACAACCAAGAAACCAAACCTGTAAGCTCAATGGATATAAAGCATGCATTAAAATTAACAGGCAAGTATTACAATGGATATACAAAGGAACACATATTACATACTGTATGTACAGGCACAATCAAGAAATCAAACATGTAATGACGCAAGCTCGATTGATATAGAATAGATATAAAGCATGCATTAACATTAACAGGCAAGTATTGCAGTTAATATACAAAGGAACACATATTACATATGTGCAGGCACAACCAAGAAACCAAACCTGTAAGCTCAATGGATATAAAATCAATGGATATATTTCTGCTTCATCAAAACTATGTATACTGTTATTAGATACACAGTATAAGCCAATGGCTTAAAGTGTACATGTACAATCAATAAGCATGTTTAGAAAAAAAATGGATTTACAGCATACATCATCATTAACAGTCAAGTATTACAGTTATAATACAATTGAACACATGTTGCATACGTACAGTACAGTCACAACCAAGAAAACCAAACCTGTAAGCCCAATGAACATATAACTGTTTTGTTTGTCGTAATCGTGTTGTTTAATTGTAGGTGGTAAGCTGGAGTTTATAACCATGTTGTTTGTTATAACTGTGACGTTTGTCATAACCGTGTTTTTTGTTAATGATAGATTGCAAGATGAAGTTCAAAACCTTATTGGTTTTTTTTAAATTTTATGTTGTGAGATGGAGTTTATAACCATGTTGTTTGATATAACTAATTGTAGTCTGTGAGATGGAGCTTATAACCATATTGTTTGTTATTTACTGTGCTGTTTGTCATGACCGTGTTGTTTGTTAATCGTAGGTTGTGAGGTGGAGTTTATAATCAAGGCAAATTTATGGGGTTCAATCTCAGTCTACCGATGTTTTTACCATAGTTAAGATGCGTAACCGTTGCCAATGTATCACAAAAGGATTTCAGAAAATTCTACTGACCAAGTTTTAAGAATGTACGTTAAAGTGGTGTTTGGGATATGTTAGCCAAAACTGGGAGTTAATTACTTCTTGTACACTTTCCCTCTGATGTACTGAACGGGATTTAGCAATCAATTGTAAAAAAATCATTAAGGCTTACCAACATAATCATAGATCATTAGAGTGATTTGAACACAGCCATCTTGGAAAACGAATGACGATGCTGTGAGTAACGATACTTTTGATTGGTTGTTTTCAAGCATTGTCTATTACACTGTGGGATTATCTACGATTACTTAATTTAATACCCGTATAGTTTTCAAAAAACCACGATTATGTAGGTTTACATCCAGTAAAGACCAGCAAATAAATAGTGATTAGAAATCGGTTGACAATCTCTAATGTTTGTATTTTTTTTAAATATTTTGAATGAAATATTTCAAAACCAATCATCCTAATGTGTGGAAATACTATTAGTTACAGGGTTTGTTCGAGGGGGGATACGGAAAGATATGGGGTCAGTAAACAGGATATTGGGCGAGGCGTTAACCGAGCTCAATATACTGTTTGTTGACCCCATACCCAACCGAAGGCCTAAATTGTACGAAATTCAAGCCTTCTTTCTTACAATTGGCTTTCATAAAAAGGTCATAAAAGAACTCCGAAGCTATTTTCTAATATGTTTGGCACGACCGGATACGATTGGCAAGTGTCCAGACATGACGACAAAAGCCATATCTGGACCAGCACAGCGACGTAGTACAGAACTATACAGGGTCTCCACGTGACTGGTTTAAACCAAACAACAGGAAGTATTCAGTGTGAGGTGGGGGAAAAGACACATACAAGGTCGTTTGGCATAGTAAAAGCTAATATATAATGGCCGAGAAGAGACATCCCGTTTTACTTTCAAGTCTTCCTTCAATCTTAGTCACAAACAGGATAAAAATGCGATGGTAAAGCGATGGTTAATATTTACCATCGCGTTTCAATCGTGTTTGTGATTTTCTTTCAAAACCAAGCCCATAAAGCAAGTTGCAACGATAATCCTTTCGATCCTAGTTTCTATCGCAAAATACGTATAGAACCAAGCTTTATCCAACTGAGAAACGCGATGATAAGACAATCAGAAATAAACAAAAATGTTGTTGTTGTTTTTTTTTTCACAGGCCACATTTCTAGTTACAAAATCCTTTATTTTTAATACCTGCCTAATCGAAAACCGAGACGAGACAGGTCTTTGTCATAAACAAAGCGATGACCTAGAAATATTGAATTCTTGTAACGTTTTGTACAGTGAACATAGGCAGACCTATATGGCAGCGGGTCACAGTTTGATTTTCCTTCATTTCCCATTTGCGGTAATGTTAATGTCTGCTCTCACAGCACGTTCCCTAACTTTCGTTGAACCAAATCCTTCGGTGGGGGTCTCAAACAGTCCTTTGGGAGTATTTTAAGCACAATTTTTTCATACGTTGAAGGTAGAAATTTCTTACTAGCATTCCAAACAGCTGATAGGGGTCCCTTTACACACAGCCAACCGGATGTAAACAATCCAAAGCACCCCTAACTATCAGATCTCAATCCACCTGAACTAGTCCCACTCCACTTCTAAAATCATTCCCAGACAGTAACTCAACCCCTGTCCTTTCATAAAAAATACAAAAATGCCCAGAAAAAAAAATGCAGGGGGCCAGGAAAAAATAATAAAAAAAACACACAAAAATATCTGGAACTTCTTTCGTCCTAGGAATTTCCGGAAGTGAGAAACTGTGACCTGTGTCCATACAGGGAAGAGAAACAGTAAGCAGATCAAAACTTTCTGAGGCTACTCCCACAACGTACAACAAGTAAGTTTTACGTCTGGCGTAATATTTACAGTCCACTTTCCAACTAGCTTGCGTTTCTGTATTTTTTTACATCTTATAACTAAACTGACCTATATATAGATATATTCATGAATACTAAAACACACGGACACAGGGAAAATCGGGCACAGGGAAAAATAACAATGGAGACAAGATTCTAAAGTGTTAAAAAGAGGTATATAATTTAGACCTTTATACCCCATAAATTGTTGTAATAAACTAAACCTATGGTATTTCATTAGGTTGACGGCTGACAGGAGCTTAGCCTTGATCGGTAGAATTTTCTGAAATCCTTTTGGAATACATTGACAATGGTTACGTATATATATTAGGTTGTGAGATGGAGTTTATAACCATGTTGTTTGTTATAACTGTTTTGTTTGTCGTAATCGTGTTGTTTAATTGTACGTTGTGAGATGGAGTTTATAACCATGTTGTTTGTTAATTGTAGGCTGCGAGATGGAGTTCATAACCGTATTGTTTGTTAATTGTAGGTTGTGAGATGGAGTTCATAACCGTATTGTTTGTTAATTGTAGGCTGTGAGATGGAGTTTATAACCCTGTTGTTTGTTAATTGCAGGTTGTGAGATGGAGTTCATAACCGTATTGTTTGTTAATTGTAGGTTGTGAGATGGAGTTCATAACCGTGTTGTTTGTTTAATAATTGTAGGTTGTGAGATTTATGACCTTGTTTTTTTTTATAACTAGTTGTAGGTTGTGAGATAGAGTTTATAACCATGTGTTCGTTATAACTGTGCTGTTTGTCATAACCGTGTGTTGATTGATAACTGCAGGTTGTGAGATGCAGTTTATAACTATTTTGTTTGTTATAACTAATTGTAGGTTGTGAGATGGGGTTTATGAACATTTGTTTGTTATTTGCTGTGCTGACCGTGTTGTTTGGTAACCGTTGGTTGTGAGATGGAATTTATTACCATGTTTGTTTTAACTGTACTGTTTGTCATAACCGTGCTTTTTAACCGTACATTGTAAGATGGAGTTTATAACTGTGCTGTTTGTCATAACCGTGATGTTTGTTAATCGTAGGCTGTGGGATGGAGTTTATAACCTTGTTGTTTGTGAATTGTAGGTTGTGAGATGGAGATTATAACTGTATTGTTTGTTAATTGCAGGTTATGAGATGTAGTTTATAACCGTTTTGTTTGTTGTTTGTTACATAGGGTTTTCTGTGCCACAATTTATGGGATATAAAGAAGTAAATGATATGCCTGTTTTTAACACAATTAGAAACGTTTGTCCATGGTCCACGTAGACAAGGTGAGGAGGGGGAGGGGGGGGGGCTTCAGCCGGACAACTCGACCGTGATTTTACCATCAATTCAAGACCTTGAGAAATGCTCTCAGCATTATTATACAGAGGACTTGTAAGACAACACTTCCGATGACTATGTCATGGAATTGCAAGCATTATCATATACCGCAGGCGTAGAGCGACTTAGTATATAGGCAATGTGACCGTGTAACCCAGTTCAACTTCGCCAAATGTGATCTATGGCCAAAAAGAGACAAAAAAGAGGTCGTCTCAACAGTTGTGGTTTATCTTTAATATGGCAGCAGGGAGAACAACACATAAACTTATTAACAATAATCACAGAAAAACTAAATGAAATGGGTACAACACTTTACCATTGCTTCTTGATAAAGTTAAGTAGTGTCTATGTGAGAAGCCAAATTGTAGGTTGAAATGAAAAAAAAACAACTTAGAATCGTTAAATACTGGGGGCGATTAATTATCATGAAAGCTCAAATTAGCATAAATAATGAGATTATTGGTGATATATCAAAATTAAAGAACGAGCAGAACAAACCGAATTTAAATAATTAAGTGACGAATAATAATTTGGTGTCATTTAAAAATAAGATAAAAAAAGATAGTCTAAGTTTACAAATCTTACAAAAATCAGCAATATAAGGGAGTTAACTGTGATTGCCATAACCAACTGAGAGATTTCTACTCCAAGTTCACTGAATTCATAATTTCACAAATAAACCATTCTTAAGTACATAACCGAACGCTATCTATGTAGATGATTACTTGATTTGTATCATCGATATATATATTGTTCAAGATAACATATTTCAATAACAAAATGACTCAAACACTTGTCAACCTTCGGTCGACTTTCACCAAGCTCATTAACATAAATTATTATGTCGACTTGCAATCATAAAAAATTGCAATATATTATTTAAATCAACCTTGAAATAACTACTCGTGCACATATTTGGAAAAATGAGGCATTAACAACTTGATATATACCAGTTTTATATAATCTGGTACTTACCTATGGCCAAAAAGAGACAAAAAAGAGGTCGTCAGAACAGTTGTGGTTTATCATTAATATGGCAGCAGGGAGAACAACGGATGCTGAATATCCGCGCCAAGCTTTGGTGCAAAGAGAAAACAACAAATTATCTCCCTTAGACCACAGGATAAACATTCAACATTTAAAATAAAATGAGGGTGCTACAACCGCCATCTTGTTTTTTCGAGTGACTTCCGGTAGGATCTGTCAGTGAGGCTAAATTAGGCATCTCCCCAGCGGACCAAAATTTATTGACCTAGATAAGTTTGTTTTAGAAACCATTTGCCTGACGCCTGACCAAGCTGACTATCCCGATTTTAAACATTTTTGCCCTTTCGCAGTTATTGATTTTTACGGGAAATAAACAAATAGGGAGATTTCTAACCAAACTTGAACTGTAGAAAATGAGTATTTTTTTATACGGACGGTCGTAGGCCTACATTGTATATTCCAAAATACCACCGTCACGGTGTTAGTATAAAAAAATAGTAATTCTAGAGTCCGAAGACTGAATTAAAAGGCTGCAGCGCCCTAAACGCTGATATATTTCTCCTCTTCATATTGGAAAATCCCCTGTACAGGTGCTCACCTGTTTTTGAAGATGCTCATCACTATTTGTTCTAGTCTTCATCGTTTATAGCCTCATTAAAAAGGAAATATTTATTAAATTTCATAACAGCTGACAACCTGAATAGGTTCATGACAACACAAGTTTATTATTTGGAGATATGATCATTAGATCATTAGGCGTCAATACAAACAATTCAATCATTTGTGCATAATGTGCATAATGATGTACTGCAGACAACCAAGTTTGACTTCAACTAGTATATCCAAACTATCTGATATTAACTGGCTTTCTGTCTGACCAAAAAACAAAAAATAATTTTAAAAAAGTGTAAACCATTTTGAGCCTGTTGAAGGATGGTCATACAACGTAGGAAAGGCTTACAGCCTCAACTTAATTCAATAATATCAAATATCTGCAGGTACCTCATTATTTATGTTTGGATATTTATGGTCAGTGCCTGGTCGATTATTAAGTAACGTAGTAGGACGTAGCCTTAACTGAGCTACACTTTGTTATTACTTTCATCATACCTAGAAATCTGTAAACAGGGCTCAATTTAAAACAAAATTGTGGCAAAATAGAATATTTTCTTATATATGGCATAAGCTTCCAAAATGTTGATATTTTCAAGAACAAAGTTAGATTGGCTGGTTGCTTAGTGCCGTACTCCACAGTCAACTAGAATTGTTCTGGAAGAATGAATTAATACCCCTTGCACTGCATTGTAGCTTGTGCATTCTTCAAAAACTTATTGAAGTGCAATAACTCTGGAAATAATCTCCAGAAAGATTTCAAATAATGTACCCTCTTAAGTCTTCTTCATTTGTGGGAACTTATATTAATATTTATCTACATCATTGATTGATTAACGTATAAAACCACACTGAAGATTATTTCACTTATAATATGACGGCATAGTCCAATTTAGTGTGTGTGTGTGTGGGGGGGGGGGAGCCAGAGAAACCAAGTTATTTGCTCAAACAAATAAAAATGAGAGACAAGCTAAATGAACTTTAAATTTTGGTTCCCCTTGAAAAACCAAGGTAGAAGACCGGGGAGTTTAGCCCTGACCAGTATATCTTTCAAACACTTGTTCTTTTTAAAAGCAATGACTGGCCTTTGGGTCAGAGGTCGAGCCATTTTACTTTGAAGTAGCGGGTATTCTTCTATTATAATCTTGGCCATAGCATCTTCCCGGGTCTAAGTTCAAACCCAAAGGATAAATAGTTTGTAATGTTTGAATTGAAAAATTTTCCATTTCCAAACATTTGTGCTTGGTATCTGCAGCGGAAGTGAGAAAAGAGATTTTCTCAATGGGCATGATTTCAAAATGGCCCTTGACCGAATGACCTAGAGTGTTGAAATGTTCTGTCACGGGCACATCATGTTTAAGTCTAATACTAGATTAATGGTGGTCTTTTCTTTGTTGTACAGAATTCTGAGTTTCTCTGACGTATTGCTTACGGCATTTTTTGCATTTGATAACATACAAAATAATAGACGATTCTTTGCAATTTGATATTTGTTGCGTGGTTGTTCGCCTTTAGGCATTTCATTGATGTACCTGAGAGATATGTTGGGCGGTAATGCTACACTGTGAAGGAGAAGCGAGCGTGTCGGGGGCTGAAGGGGGGGTGTTTTGTCTTAATGTGTCAGATTTGATCCTTCCTAATAAAATACCCCATGGGGAGAAGAGCTTTAAAAAGAACAGAACAAGCCTGATTAAAAAATCTAAAGATCTACAGTTTCTATAGAATCTAAAAACCTGAGACCTGTAGCAGCTGATGTGTGTCAGTAGGTTTGAAGAATACTTCGTAATCTAGATACCCAGTAGTATGATATGTATGATCCTTGTAAATAATTACATCCCAAAAATCCACAGAAATGTGATCAATAGTAGCCTGTAGTTTACCGCTATAGGTTTTAGATAGTAAATAGTTAATTCTGATATTCTATAACTTTAACTACCCCAATCTGAGAGAATAGGTTGCCCAGGGGGCATTGTAGGCTTGGGTCGTTTTTCGATGGGCTTGTGAATTTTTGGAAGAATATAGAAGACCCTGTTTTTAGAGTTATGATTAGATTCCAAATTATTTTACATTAAAAAAGCCTTTATCTTGAAGATAAACAAGAATTTGATTGACTTTTCTAACGTTTTCAGGCCAAATTATGTACGATACATGTAACTAGTCACCAGGGGATAAGACGCTAGGTGACACTCCAGGTCAAGTAAGGGGCAGTTCCACATCCAGTGTTTATACTTACCAAATCGAAAATCTTGCAAGCCAAACTCCAAACGAATTTTGTTACTGAATGAAAAGCCCTGAAAATAAAATTTAGAATACAATTATCTGTCATTCAAAAGCACCATCAGTTGGGAAAGAACTTAGGCCAACAATAAAAACTGTGTTTGTTGTTAAAAGCCTTTTATGAAAATAATGGGTGGGTATAGGTCGATTTATTATTTTTTTCTGTTTTTTTTTGTCATGAACAGTTCAAAAGCTGAACTCCAAAAATACTTCTTAACATATGTAGAACAGTTAATTTAGGAACACTATATAATTAAGTTCAATAGACTTTAATCTATCTCATCTGTATTTATTCCAATGATCACATCAAAGCCACAGTGTTTTTAAACCGCTTGAGTAGGGTTTCTGATTTTGTGACTAGAATATAAAAATTAAACAAAATAAACAGGATTTGTGCAATAATAAAATAAAGTTTGGGTATCTATGTGTTTAACCTTTGAAGGGTCGGTTGCGTAACAGCAAACACATCACTAATGAGAAATGATTAAGGCATCACAGCGAAATTAGTTGTTTGTGAGCAACACAAGCTTTTGACACATATAATAAGTACTGAAAACTCCTGTTGTTCACAAACAACTAACTTTGTGGTGATGCCTTAATCATTTCTCATTAGTATAGAACCCACGTTATCAGAGAGTTTCAAACAGTCCTTACAACAAACAAACCTTTTTTTTCTAATTCTTGGGCTTAGGCCTATGGTAGAATTACAAAAATATGTGTACACATTTCTTGTTGTTTGCTAGTTGTAGGTTATGAGATGGAGTTTATAACCTTGTTGTTTGCTGGTTGTACGTTGTAAGATGAAAGTTTGTAGCCTTGTTGTTTGATGGTTGTATGTTATGGGGTGGAGTTTGTGGCCTTGTTGTTTGTTGGTTGTGGGATGGAGTTTATAACCTTGTTGTTTGCTGGTTGTAGGTTATGGCCATTTTGTTTGTTGGTTGTGGCTTATGAGATGGAGTTTATGGCCTTGTTGTTTGTTTGTTGGTTGTAGGTTATGAGACAACAATCTTACCTCACTCCTCAGACTCTGAGTTAGTTGGAGATCTCCAATCTCTGTGGTCAAAGTATATGATGATGATGTTGGTCACTTAATTTTCCTCTTCATTTTTCGAAGTTGTCACTCTTTTTCGCTATCGGAGTCCTGTCCCATCTCTCGCAGTTTTAAACGTAAATGCACTTTCTTGTTTACGTTTTCGGACTTTTCCTAACAAATAACAGCTTTTATAAAAACAAACAAAAGAGCAAGACCTTCAGGCTTACCAGTGAAATGGATGTGGATTAGCGCGACGCAAGCACAACGCAAGCACAACAGCGTGCTCTGGCGAATGGCTTAATTTATCTAGGTCAATATTTTGGTGCGCTTGGGGAGATGCCTATTTTTGCGTCAGTGGGATCGCCGATGTCAGGGTCCGGTCAGTTTCAGGTAATTTTCTTTATATTCGGCTTTTAGCTGGGGAGATTGCATATACATTTTATTAAATCCCCATTTAAGCCTGACATTGTCTGAATTTCTTTCACGCTAGGGAATTCCATTTTACAACAAATTACGCTGAAAGGTATTTCCCCACTTTGACATTAAAAAAATATATGATACAAATTCCACGTTTTAGTGAAATTTGGCAGGAATCAAGCGAACTATATTTAAAAATAGTGTGCAAAGTTTGACATGAATGCGCCAAGTAGAACTCTAAATATTTATGCTTAGATGACAGCTCCTCAAAATACGTCCAATTGACAACTATTCATAAATCATAGTTTGATGGGGGTTTTATTTTCTTTTTTCACCAGCTATCGCCATAACTTTCTCTGATTAACCCTTTGCATGCACAAATTGGACATTAACAAAAATATAAAATATAAGTGGGAATGGGATTTTTGATATTGGATTCATGTTAATAGCTGTCATAAGTGGGATGACAGGAACTAACAGAAGTTTGAGCATTTTTATCTCTCCAGAAATATTTGCCACTCAACTTAAGTGATTGTGTGATGAAAAAGACTAATTAATCAATCAATCATGGGTTAATATTTTCCCGCAAACTTTTGATATGGCAAGGGCATTTGGTATTCTACCAGCAGATTTGCCCGTAACCGTGGCATGTGTTTTAGTGTTCATAAAAATATATCTATTTAAAATAAACTACATAATTGGAAAAATCACTCCGGTCTCACTCCGCGTATTTTCTATTAAAACAACAAATTCTATAATTGTCTGCATATGACTATCCTGTGACAAATTTAAACAGATCTAGGTAGTTATAAAACTTGGTTTATATACATATTTTATATATTTTCTTTCAGGTCACCAACACTTATGATGGATAAGAGATGGCCAAAATTGTTGCTGGGCTTTAATTTTGAAAAATGATAGACTGGTTAAACATGAGCAAGTCAGAAGTAGTCTTAGTTGGAGGACAACGCAAAGTTAAATAGCTAAAACACAAGTTTAAAAGATCAACATATTTGTATTTCTGTACACAGATGAATGTACAAAAAGGGATACAATGTTTTATTTAAAACAATAAACGAAATGTAAATATAGTACTGGGTACTTGTGTAACATATACAGTGCACTACAAAATAAAGCAATAAACTGTCTTTTTTTTCTATTTTCTTTGTGTCTAAAACATGACTATTATGAGATTTTAAATATTTCAGTTGTTGGTTCTTCAAAGGTTATAACCAAAGATTATTTCATCCCTATCGTTGTCGCAATAAGACTGAAAAACGTTGAAACTGATGTTAAATCTTCTCTCACTTATCAATATTCTTCTATTGGAATGCATAATGATCAAAATTCACTCAAACATCTTTGTTAGAATTTGATCATTTATGATCTCCAGTCCCCAAATTTTGTAAATTGAAACTCTAGTAGAGGTTGTCCTATTTCTGAAAAATAATTGCACATTTATCCTTCAATGCTTAAGAATATCACAGATTTCCATTTAAAAATCAATAAATTTTAAATATAAGAAGACATTGTTTGGAAGAGAAGTGCAATTTAAGTTAAAAGTATAAGCAGGAGTTAAACTGTTTACTAAATAATAATAGAAATTTTGTATTTATGAGCTTTTATTCAATTTTATCAACAGCCTCATTTCAATACATTAGATAATTGGTTTAGACCAGCTTTAATACGAATTGCTAAGATCACGTTAAGAATATCAGTATATATCACATATTTTCTTTTAAAGATTAAAGAAAATCAATAAATTTAAAATATAAGAAGAAATTGTTTGGAAGAAAAGTGTAATTCAACTTAAAAGTATAAGCAGGAGTTATTAAACTGTTCACTAAATAATAAAAGAAAATTTGTATTTATGACTTTTTATTCAATTTTATAAACACCCTCAATGCAATCCATTAGATAATTGGTTTAGACCAGCTTTAATAATTGATAAGCTAACCTTTCTGTACAAACATTTTTACTTGAATGTTGCGATTTAACCTAACCTTCTGTTGGTTACTGGCAACCATCCCACTTATGACAGCGATTAACATGAATCCAATATGAAAAGCCCCATTCCCACTAATATTCTACTTCGTGCATGCTAAGGGGTACGATTGTAAAAGGGAATTCCCTAGCGTGAATGAAATTCAGACAATGTCAGGCTTAAATGCGGATTTAGAAAGACTCAGTAATCACCGAGGAAAATAAAAATTACATGCAATCTCCTCAGCTAAAAGTCGAATATAAAGAAAATTACCTGAAACTGACATCGGCGAGAGATCCTACCGGAAGTCACTTGAAAAAACAAGATGCCGGTCACGGTTACATTGCCTATATACTAAGTCGCTCTGCGCCTGCGGTATATGGTAATGCTTGCAATGCTATAGGGAGCGCAAGTCACGTGTGAATTCCACATATTTCCTGTCACCGGCACTGCATTGCGCATGTGACTGGGCGTTTTTCGTTCCAACATGACGTTTAAATCTGACGTTATGGAACAAAATACGTCAAATGGAATTGCAACGTTATCAAAAACGTTCTAAATGGCGTCATCTGTCACCGGATATCACAAAATCTCGTAATGATTCTTATGAGACTTACGTTCCCTATGGAATTCCTTCCTTCCAATGCAACAACAGTCTGATTGGTCAAGACTCTGTATGGATAGGAAAGACAACTCTCACATTCTCAGCAGTGGGCACTGTTTAATTTACAGGTTGTAATTGAGCAGTCCGCCAAATACTTGTAAGACAAAACTTCCGGTGACCGTGACATGGAATTCCTTCCTTCCAATGCAACAACAGTCTGAATTATTCAATATTAAACAAACAATCGGCCATGTCGTGTTGGGAAGATATTTTGTGAGAACAAAGCTTGATCATTTGTCAATAAATTTGAGATAAAAATCGCACCCTTCAAGTGGAATCTGCGCGGATTTTCTTACGTGGTTCCATGTGGTTTAAAAGACGCCACTATTTTTTTCAATAAACATGTTCGCTGTAATCACATTGTGACACTTCTTCTGATCCATCATTCATGTAGGCAGCCGCCATCCAAGGAGAGTTTCCTTAGATACATAATCCAAAGAAGTAAGGAATGTATCAGGGCATATACATAGCTTTCGACATCATAGGCCAACAGAATCAGAAAAATGACCAAATAACCCTGGAAAATGGCAAAGAAACCCAGTAAAATCCTTTCGTTTGATAAATAGGTTGATCCTCATATTTATGCCCTGTTATTAGCCCAGAACGCCCCTCTGACGATCTAGGACAACGGAGCTTCCGGGACCTTGGCGGCCCCTGGACCTTCGCCTATTGAGTTGGGGTAGTAATTCAGCCCCCCAAATTCCAAAACTTGTCTACGCCCTTGCGCAATAGGAATGATCTACGTCCCTTCCTGGGCGCTGGGAAATATAAAATAGGAACGTTTTCACAACATAACCAGGTAGAACGCAAAAGCGAACATCTTTGCTACAAATCATTATGAAGATTGTCATAAATGTAAATATTACACAAGAGCAAGACCCCCCCCCACCTCACCCAACCCTAAATAAAAGAATTTGTTCTTCTGTATGTCGCTCGTGCATATAGCAAGTATATGTACAGAAAGCCTCATATTTTTGTTTATTCCTTGAATTAAAAATTATATATTTATTCTTGTTTTTACAGAAACTCTAACGATGTCGGTCAGCTTCCTTGACAAATTTCGATTTTTTAGAAAACTGGATGAATTTACCAAAGACAAGATTACGAAAATATTTTTGTTTCATCGTGATGGTGGATTATACATCACAGAAGATGACCAGGTGTTTGGATGGGGATCGAACCGGGTTGGTTATCTTGAGAGAGGTGTGTCAGGTTTACCTCCCCTCAAAGGGGCATATGCTGCCAAAATGTTGACATGTATCCGTTAAAACAACATTTTCAAATTATCGTCTATTTTTCTCAAGTGGAACAAATTAAAAGCTTTTTAGGGCTACTAGTATCGAGAATGTACACAAAGGAAGAGTTCTGAACTTAGATTGCAAATGAACGTTCCTCCCGGTTAATTGGTTTACTTAAACAAAGGTCACAGGCTGTATGGATTGTCCTTACTCCAACGTCACTCATTTGGTTTGTCGATGAACTTCAAATAAAAATTGAAACATTTCTGAGTGGATTTTTTACACGGTCGCCGTACGTGGAAGAGTTGCCAGGTACTCGCAGAAGGTCAGGGGTTTCCTCCGGGCAATGAGCCCGGTTTCTTCCCCCTCTTAACCTGGCAACGCCGCTATATAAGTGAAATAATCTTGAGTGCGACATAAAACATCAATCAATCAATCAAACCCTCTTATTGTCTGGGCGATCTTATTTATAATAAAAAAATGTGCTGTAACATGACCATTTGTCTTTAACAACAACAAAAAACATTTTTCTGTATTTTTTTAAACTGAAACGTTTAAAGGCATGAATACAGGCCTGGGTCCTGTCTTACAAAGCTGGCGTAAAGTTTCGCAGAGGCCTACAAGATGGACCGGTTGCGTCCAAGGCGCAAGTTACTGTAGTTTTTACACTGATTTACGTCAGACGTAACTTACGCCAGCTTCGTAAGACAGGGCCCTGGGCGTAAGTTACGTCCGACGTAGAAACAGTTGCACGGAAATCTGAGTCTGTGTGCCTTCATGAACCTTTGGTTGCAGATTTTAACCGATTATCCGAGAGAAAAAAAAACGCTACAAAATTGTGTCTTTTGAGTTTGTGTTATTATTATTATTCAGGTGAACGGCAGGAAAGTGACAACCCAAGAAGAATTGAAGCTCTTTGTTACCAACGTATTGATTATATTTCGTTTGGAGGTCACCATTGTTTAGCGATAAATACAGGTTGGTTTTCCTTCTGTCAGTTTTTGTTTTTAGCATAGCGAGGATTTTGGATTTTTATAATAGTTGCTATATGCCGATATTTTATGTAAAATGTGTTTGAAAGATTTTTTTTTCCATTTGAAAATTCTACCCTACCCTCCTCTTTTTCCCAAATGCGTGTGCTAAAATCAAAGTAAAATGAATGGTCGTCCCGGTTATTTTTATTTGGTTTACTTTTTGAACACGTTTTCGGTTCGTACAGGCCACATACTGTATGGAGCTTTCTCATTCCAACGCTAATCACTTAGTTTTTCGCTGGCATTCAATGCAGATCAGAAATTATGAAAAAGTATGAATTTTGGCAGCTCATGCCACTTTAACATTTTTTTAAAATTCTAAGGCCACGTCCGATTTTTTTAATAGGTTGGTATATTAGTGACAAAGGGACATTGCCTTACTTTTTTTTCAGAAAGGTTTTTGTGTAGATTTTTCTAGTGCCAACAAAGCAGTAGGCACATTTATACAGGTATTGTTTGTATACACATATTTATCAAAGGCCGTAAGGCGGCCATTTTAGCTTGTGATACCGGAAGTGAGGGGAAGGAGAAAGGGAAGGCTTTGTTGTTGTGGCTTCTCTTCGTCTGGCATCAGTACACAATTAATTTTCCATTTGCCGTAATGTTAACGTTTGGCTCTGTCACTCGGTTAGAAACATTCGCCCAGCTAAAAGCCCTGGTGGAAACTCGGAACCACCCTAGAGAAGTCTGCAGTTAAAATCTTGAAAGACCTTCCGAAGGGGACAGGGGTGCAGACGACACGTCACATTGTTGTCAAGGGCCCAATCACTCCCACAGTCAGACAGCTCAATCCGCCACTTTTATTCAATCTTCACCTTTCATATATTTTTTAGGCAAACTACTACTTCATTGAGTCACATGAATACTCAAAAAAGTAGTCCTGGCTTATTGGAAGCCCCACTAAACAATGCCCAAAGATATCGACCAAAATCTAGGAACTTCATTCGTGAGAACGGCCTAATCCTAATAGTGTACTTGCTCCGTCTGTCCGAGCGATAAGCCTACATTTTTACAAGTAGCTCTTTGAGGGTGACATCTTAATGTTTCAGATGGAGTTCTCTTTAGCTGGTATTTAGAACGGAGCTCCCGTGTAGTAGTTCCTGATCTTCAACAAAAAAAGATTATCCAGGTGGCATGTGGCCATTCCCATTCTATGGCGCTTAGTGATGAAGGGGAGGTAACTGTTCAAGTAGCTAACACAAATTAAGGTGACATCATGGTTAAGTCGTCCTATACTAATTACACTGTTTCTTGATAAATATGTTACCTAAACGTTTAACTAGATTTTAGTTTATCAAAATTCGCGAATTTAGACGAATAATCAAAAGACTAGTCTACTGCGCATGACACAATTTCATTAATAATGGTGTCAGTATACAGTATATTTTCAGAGACTGGCAATGTGAAAAAGGAACTGTTTATTGCTCACAAAACTGGCAAATAGACCGAATAAAGATTCGATTTGTCTGTAATCCATATTATACGTAAATCTTAGTATGTGTCAACAAAGTAAAGATGGCTGACAGTCAAATTCAAGATGGCTAACAATTCACTTTGGAAATCTATTCGTCACGAAAACGAAATGTGATCAATTCGAGTTCTATAAACACAGTTCTAAGCGATTTCGACTTAACTGTTCGTAAAAGTAGTGTTTAAAAGTATTAATGACATAATTTAGATAAGCAGCCAAGTTTCTGGAAATCCTTCTGCAAAAAAAAGGATAACTATGCTGAGAGTCCAGATTTTTATAGGCCTATTATACACTCGTAAAAACAAAATCGGGACCTCAGTTGTCCAGTGGGTTGGTGTGATCGTAACTCAGTCCGACACATCAGGGCGGCGCGGGTTCGAATCACACTCAGACCAAATAAAAATTGAACAATTTCTGAGTAAATTTTTCACTTGGTCGCGTATGTGGAAGAGTTGTCAGGTATGGCAAGCCGTATCGGCCTATTTAACATATCTTGAATTCATTTCCCCAAATGTCCAATTCATTTCCCGGTATGTACATATCAGGAATTGAATTGCACATATGTGAAAATCATTTTAAGATATCTGGAAATAATCCTGTGCTGCACATATCAAAAATTGACATTTCAGATAAGCCTATGTAGAATTCATTTCCAGATATGTGTAAATGAATTCAACATGTCTTGAATACACGTCTACTTAAGATATCTGCAATTCTTTTTGTGATATGTGCCCTACATTCGCCGGGTTGTTTTAGTAAAGAAAATGCATGCTCCCCGAGTGTCACTTCGCACCAACTATATTTGTCCTCTCTCAACATGGCGCTGCCCGTCGATACAGTGGACGGAATCAAGGAGTATAGATGGACTATACTCCTTGGACGGCATCTTGTGTATAATTACCTTCTCTACTTCCTCCCAGGGAGCGGTGATTGTGATTTCTGCAACGCGGCGCAATTTCAGATATGTGGAATTAAATTGCACGTATGTTGAATGTAAGGGCCTTTCAAGATATGTTAAATAGAATTTCAGATATGTGGAAATGAATTCAACATATGCTAAATACACGACTCACATATCAAGAATTCAGTGCTATGTACATATCGGGAATTGAATTGCACATATGTGGAAATGAATTCAAGATGTGTTAAATAGGCCGAAACGGCTTGCCATAGTCAGGTACTTGCCGAAGGTCGGGGATTTCCTCCGGGAAATGAGCCCGATTTCCTCCCTCGTTAAACCTGGCAACGCCGTCATATACGTGAAATAATCTGGAGTGCGGCGTAAAACATCAATCAATTATCAATGAAAATTAAAAACCAAGTCGACTGATGGGTTACTTGCTACATGTAGACGTAAGTCTGCAAAAAGTTCAGTTTCCTCTGACCGCACCCCCCCCCCCCCACCCTCTCCCCCCACCTCTTCTTGTTAAATTAACTCACACCTTTGAGATATAAGTGAAGTTATCTTAGTTCGAAAAACCGAACAATCAATCCATTACAGACACCTGTTTTTTTCTTTTACAGGTTTTTACTTGGGGTGACAACGATCGTGGTCAACTGGGCACTGGAGACTATCACCACCGAACACCACAGAAAGTCACAAGAGAAATAGGTTGGTAGTTGATTTCGGGTGGAGCACCTCTTTGATAAGCTATACATCACAAAAAAATAATTTTAGATAACGTACAATTAGTAGTTGAGTTCTCACAAATCTTCGGACTGTATGGAGTAAAACAATAGGATTAGATGCACTTGGTTACCATGGCATGCGTAAACATATTTGATGAAGCAAAACCATGTAAAAAGAATGTCCTTAAAATCTGAACAAACTGGAAGACAAACGTTGGAAACGTTAGTATCGATTGATTTTATTGACGTTTTTCACCGGAGTCAAGCTTTTTCTCTTACGTGGGGTTACCCGGTTTAACGCACATTCACACTATAGGGCCTACCCCCAATTCGATCCCGGGTCCGTACAGATTCCCATTGGCTTAGATGTAAACGGGTACATTCGTCCCAAATTAGCTTGTTCCGAATTTTGCCCTGTCACCGGATTCGGACAGCACTAGTATAAATGGCTCTAATAGCCATTTATTTTATTCCGGATTAAAAATCGTTTCTTCTGACCAATCTTCTGACAGATTAATCGAATACTCAGTGACATAATAAAGTATCTGTTAAAAATGGAGTAAGTATACATAGCCAAAAAGTGTTGCACCCCGTATTGTTTGCATGGCGCAGTATTGTAGAAAGCGTTTAAATAATACGTATTGAATATTTCAACCAGGTGAATAGCACGAAAACAGTTCATTGTCTGTAAAATGAACTTCCATTGAGAACACCAAGATGTTCTGTCATGTGATGTGAGAAACTCATGCTGGAGGTTCTTTATCCCCTAATTTCGCCTGAAATTCTACTCAAAGTGAAAACCTTTTTATGTTGATATTGCAGGTACAAAACGCTGCATAGCTATTGCTTGTGGGGCATACCATTCTGTAGCTTTACTGGAAGATGGGGAGGTATATTCTCGTTTTCACCTTTTTTTCCCCGTTTTTCCCCTTTTCCATCCAATATATAGAGGATATTTGTTGTCTATCGGTAAATACAATTTATATTTCATCGAGTGGCTAACAAAATCTGTATTTTCACGATTGGCGAAGCCAAGAGTAGAAATGTAAGACGTTTTTATCCACGAGATGAAATATAATTGATTATTTCACGATAAAAACCTGGGTTTGCCTGCGCGGAAGGACACATGGTGCACGCGCTACGACAAACATCGAGGTTCGCTGTCATCGATGGTGAAGTTCCTATACTTCAGTTTTAAATTAAAATTTTAAGTGGCAAATTTTTGTTGTTTTAAAATGAAGATTTACTAGATTAAGTGTTTTGAAATGTGCTAGGATAAATTAGATCTTTAATTTCTCGTTACCAGAATCAATCGAGTCGCCTCTTTCACACTGACATTTTCGCCCAGCGCCAGAATTTGTTATTGTTAACATTATGACGTCAGGGAATTCCCTCCAGGACCAGGCATGCGCCGCGTCGTTAGGGAACATCCCAGTCTTGCCAAGGTTGCGCTGTGCTTGTGTTGTATGTTGTAACTTCGAGTATATTATTAAATCTGGTCATCACTGATAGTGTCTTCTGAGTGAATAACCTGTTGTGTACATCCCCGGTGTATTGTCCTAATTAACTGGCGTGGTGGCAGCGAACCAGAATCACCGTCTCCAGCATAAATCAGCCGATTAAGTGTGCTGTACTATAAACAATCCCTGGTCCCGTGCCTTACATGATAAGTGACAGGGTAGCAGTAATTAATATTTGATTACTGTGACAGAAGACATCATCTATACCAGTGAGTATTTTTATTGTATTTTCAACATGGCTAATACACACAGAGCGCCTAAACAGTGGTGTTTGGGCAAGCAAGAAACAGTAAACTCCTTCGAAAACTGGCGTCAAAATTTGCAGTTTACGCTTTCACTTGATGTCCATTTTGCCCCTTTTCTTGTCGACGGCATCAATTGGCTTAAGAAAAACAGAACTACGCCATTACGAGGCTTTACAGACGATGGTGACAACATACCCGAAATCAATTGTAAGACAGCCCAGCAAAAAGTCAACATGTTAGAGTTAATGTTAGGACAGATAGCAAATTACTGCCCAGTCATAGCCAGGAACACAATAGTTCGGGATTCGACATCTATGAGCAATATTTGGGTTTTGGGGTTTTGGGCTTTTTCTCTATTTTGGGTTTCAGGTTTCCGTAGCCCACTTTCTCGACTTTACATTTTTGTAGCTTGAAACTGGCGAACGGGCAGAAGATTTGTATCAAAGATTCATCGCATTTGTAGACGATAATTTACTCCGATCTGAAAGCCAAATTACCCACCATGGTGAATTGTTAGAAGACGACGAAGAGATCTCCCCGTCATTAGAAAACTTCATCGTGTTGACTTGGTTACGCCTCATACATCAAGACCTCCCACTTCTAGTAAAACAACGATATGGGACAGAGTTGCGTTCCAGAACGCTTTCTTCTATCAAGCCCGAAATATCTCAGGCCCTACCCTCACTTCTAGACGAACTTAACGCAGCTGACGATGCACGTGTCCTTCGCACATTCGCCCCTTCGTCCTGACACAAGCCCACCAAAAATAAATTCACCAACCTTTCCCTTCCTAGACGACAACCTCAGTCTCGACGCCCTCGTATTAAGTCCTGTCCAGTGGGTGCTACCGCTGGTCGACCGGATAACCATTACCTCAGCGAATGTTCGCATTTACCGGAAACAGATAGACGTTACATGGCGAAAGCCAGACAAATTTCTCAAATATTTGACGAGTCTGATACCGAGGAAGATTGTGTTAATGACAACATCCCATCAGTTCATCTACCAGAAACGACTGTACCACAGCCCTTCGAATTCAAGTTCGTCAATCCCCATATTTTGACGCATTTTATAAACATCACACCATCCGAGTAATATTGGACAGTGGCGCCACGGGTAATATGATCCGTTTATCAGCCGTTAAGCGTCTTGGACTGCCCATTTCAAAAAGCTCACAATCTGCTCACCAGGCCGATGGTTCGTCACCGCTCAACGTTTTGGGTGAGGTTAATTCTACGATTTCTCGTGGACAACATCAGTTTGTGTTTAATGCCCTTGTCGTAGAACATCTCGACGTAGACATGCTGGGCGGAACCCCCTTTATGGAGCAAAATGACATTTCTTTAAGGCCATCCAAACGACAAATCCTCTTGAAAACGGCGAAACTATCCAATACGGATCCCCTAATAGTATTGTTAACCAACATACAGTTCGACGGGCCCGGTGAATACATCGAGTGTGACATTCTCTCTGATATTGCTGATTCCACCTTATCTCTTGAGCCTCGTTTTGATACCAGGAAATCTTCTAATCCCATCCCCTGGCCTGCATATGACTTTATTTCAAGTGTTTCGGACAAGATTCGAATCGAAAACAATACCAACAGTCCTCAAGTTCTCAAAGCACACGAACATTTCTGCCAAGTTAGACCAGTCTTTATCCCGGATAATTGTTCGCCCAGTGCCGTAAGCCCGCCATCAAGGGTAAAACCTCCTTCCCCACCGCTCCATTCTACCCAAGTTTCTCTAGACCCTGATAACATGCTTCCCAACGGCGTAAAATGTAAATTTCAAGCCCTTCTTACGGAGTTTGACGATGTTTTCAATCCCATTTTTAAAGGTTACAATGGGGCTTCGGGTCCATTTAAATCAGTTGTTAACATGGGCCCTGTTCAACCGCCACAGCGTAAAGGAAGACTACCACTTTACAGTCGAGATAATCTTGTTCAGCTCCAACAGAAATTCGATGAACTTGAGTCATTGGGAGTTTTCGCACGCCCTGAAGATATAGGCGTCAACGTCGAGTATTTGAACCCTTCCTTTCTGGTCAAAAGCCCAACGGCGGTTCCCGCCTAGTCACAGCCTTTGCCGACGTCGGCAGATATAGTAAACCACAGCCTTCACTTATGCCAGACGTTGATTCCACCCTCCGACAAATTGCTAAATGGAAGTACATCATAACTACAGACCTGTCAAATGCCTTTTACCAAATACCACTGTCTAAGGAATCCATGAAGTACTGTGGAGTAGCTACTCCCTTCAGAGGTGTTCGAGTATATTGCAGATCTGCTATGGGAATGCCAGGTTCGGAAACAGCGTTGGAGGAACTGACATGCCGTATTTTGGGAGATATTTTAGAAGCTGGATGTATAGCTAAGTTAGCCGACGACCTTTATTGAGGAGCAGACAGCCCTTCAGAGCCACTTACAATTTGGTCAAGTCTCTTGCAAAAGTTACGTGAAAACGAACTCCACCTTTTTGCCCGGAAAACAACAATCACGCCCGCCTCTACAACTATTTTAGGCTGGATATGGCGACAAGGAACCGTTCGTTCGTTCATTGGGGCGTATAAAATACTATCCCGTGTTATACCTAATTGTTCCACCATCATTTCCCCGTTAGATGACGCCATTGCAGGTCTAAACTCACAAGACAAGATAACATGGTCTGATGATCATTTTATCTCAGCACAGGCTGCCCTTTCTGACAACCGCACCATAACCTTACCCCGCCCTGATGATCAACTATGGATCATAACTGATGGATCAGTGAAACAGAAAGGTTTAGGCGCCACATTATACATCACTCGAGACAACAAACAAAAAGTAGCAGGTTTCTTTAGTGCTAAACTACGCGGATATCAAACTAAGTGACTCCCATGTGAGGTAGAAGCTCTTTCCGTCGCAACGGCTACGAAACATTTTAGCCCCTTTATCATCCAATCTAACCGGACAGCTTGTGTACTTACTGACAGTAAACCATGTGTTCAAGCCTTTGAGAAACTTTGCCGTGGAGAATTTTCTGCAAGCCCACGTGTATCAACCTTCCTGTCAGTAGTAAGCCGGTTCCCAATGTCCATCCGTCACTTCGAGGGCTCTGCAAACATCCCTTCTGATTTTGCCAGCCGAATTGCTCCCGAGTGTGAACAGCCCAATTGCCAAGTGTGTTCCTTTGTCCAGCGCATGGAAGAGTGTGTTGTCCGTTCCTCATTCCTGGAAGATATAATGTCTGGCAATGAATCCCTTCCCTATTCCAACCGACCAGCATGGCTTCAACGTTAGGGAGTGTGTAACGTCGTATACTGAGACGGCCATTATAGAAAATGAAAAGTCGACGACCCTTAGAAAAAACATACTCCAAATCCTTCTTGAACTAAATACAATTGACGGCCCTCCTGTTGTTGTCCGCACAGATCCGGCTCCATGTTTCCAATCACTTGTACACAACACACTTCTACACAGTTATGGAATTTCGATCGAGTTAGGTCGAGTGAAAAATATGAACAAAAATCCAGTGGCCGAAAAAGCCATTCAAGAACTGTTAGTAGAATCACTTATATATCAACCATTCAGCACTTCGATTTCACATCTTCAACTGTCTATGGCCATAGCTAGACTAAATTCACGCATTCGATCTCGCGGCCTGTCTGCCGTGGAAATGTGGACACAGCGTGATCAATTCCTCAAACAACAGCTACCAATCAATGATCAGGAACTTATTCGGGCTCAACAAGCGTCAAGACAACGAAATCACCCACACAGCGAAGTCTCCAAATGCCCAAGGGGCCGCAAACCAGATCCTACTTCACTTTCTTTAGGTGACTTAGTCTATATTCCCTCTGATCGCTTCAAGATTCGCCCTCGAGGCCGTTATCTCGTAACCTCCATCGAGGGTCAGTGGTGTTTTCTCAAAAAGTTCAGTGGATGGCAGCTAAGAAATAAATCATACAAAGTCAAAAATACTGAATGCCAGCCTGGGCTCCACAAATCCGCCGTATCTTAACCATACCAACAGCTCATCTGACGAGGATGATATACCTTTATCTGTTCCCAGTCCACCTGAACCCCCCACGTTGATCAAGTCGTAAGAAAACTAGACCGAAGCATTTAAGTGATTTTGTGCTAGATTTTTTAGTATCGTTTTTTTATAGACTTTTGGGGCCGAATAATCCCCGAGGACTTGAAGCCAGAATGACTAGTGATAGTTCCTCTTTGTGTCAGTCTACAGTTTTTTCATTGCATATGGGGCAGAATAATCCCCGAGGCCCTGAGGTTAGGACAACCCGAGACGGGCACCTCCCCCAATAACACATTTATGATTTCCTTGTTACTTATCTCGATCCTGCCTTATTTGCCTGTATTTGAACTTTTTATGGACCTACCGCATATATAACAATATATAACTAAACACTTTTGATTCTTGGTTTTCATAAAAAAAAAAAAAAAAAAAAAAAACAAAGTCACGCCAGTATTTGTTATTGTTAACATTATGACGTCATAGAATTCCCTCCAGTACCAGGCATGCGCCGCGTCGTTAGGGAACATCCCAGTCTTTGCCTAGGTTGCGCTGTGCTTGTGTTGTATGTTGTAACTTCGAGTATATTATTAAATCTCGTCATCACTGATAGTGTCTTCTGAGTGAATTACCTGTTGTGTACATCCCCGGTGTATTGTCCTAATTAACTGGCGCAGAGCGAGCGTGACGATCAGCTAGCACTGAGATCCATATCCCACAGTCTTCGTTTGCAATGACTGCGTCGGTTCTCTAAATATTTTCTTGAAAATAATCAATTTCAATGTTCCAGCTGTACCACGTTGTTTTACATGAGGCCCTATGAAGTAGGGTAGACTTGCTACTCGTTTTGACATTTAGTGAATCCTGCTGGCCCAGGCCTAATACCGTATACCTCGACGCCACAGAAAGGCCAAAGCGAAAAAAATGTTTGGTTTGTGTAAAAGTGTTTAACACCCAATTTATAAGGCTAAGAATTGTTCGATATTTTTTATAAAATAAGACTTGATTACAAATTTGAGCAATTTTCACAAATTAAAGATTCAATCATGAGAAGATATTTCCAATTCCAATAATTCCGACACTGGCAGTGATGATAATAAACGTTATCGGAAAAAGTGGTGATATCACTTATATCACAGCTGTATAACTCAAGATCTCACTACAAATTATATAATAAAAGTATGTTCTCTGGTTTAATCTGCTTTAAAAGGAGTAAGTCGGTTATTAGCTGACATCTTTCAATCGAAATTGATAGATCGAATCCGACTCAGACCAAATATTAATTGGATCGGAGTGGATTTTTCCCCAAACAGAGAGCCCCCCGCCCCCACCCTTCCACACAAACACTAAACCTGGCAACGCTGCCTTATACGTGAAATAATCTTGAATGCTGCTTTAAAATCATGCAATTAAATACTTTTTGTGTAAATTAAACTTTATCGTTTCAGTAATTTATTTAGTTGTCCTCTTTTAAATACGTCACTCTGGTTATTTAATTCCACCATTCCTTTACAGATTTTGGATTATATATTATTGTTCTTTTATTTGTATTTCAAAATGACGTATGTACAGTGCACAGTATAAGCCTGTGGCTTAATGTGTTCATTTTTCTGATAATAAATATGTTTAGAAAACAAAAATCATGCCATTTACTTAGCAGTATATTCGCCCCCTTATGGGTTAGGGATAAGCCCGATTTCACCCACCCCGAACGCTGACTTCAAACGCCCAACTTCTCTGGACGATCGAAAAACTGCTCATTTTCCCAGTTCATCCAACATTAATAATTTTGATGTAACTTTTTTAGGTATTTGCATGGGGAGGTAACCGCGAATCCCAAATTGTGCCAAAAAGCCTGACAACCATTCCGTCTTTGTTTGGCGTATCCATCAAACAGGTAATGTGTAGTACAGTCAATAGATCAAATACTTAAAGCGAGCATTTTTGGTAAACGTCTTTAGATTTACAACCTTTGGAACCAGAAGGATATTGTGACTAAAATGAAACCGTAAGATCGTTCCATGTACGTACCAAGGAACATGTATCACATCGCCTTTGAACAACTTTGACTCATATGTGCTTGGATCATGCTATGGCAAACCATACTGCAAAGATACGTTGCTATGACAGTTACGAAAAATCTTACGCTACGTACGCCCTTTCATAAAACAGCCTTCTGGGACCTGTTTCACAAAGCGGCGTAGTGTAAGTTTTTACGTAACTACCATGGCAACCTATCTGTACAGTATGGTTTGCAGTTATACAAAACGGCGTAGCCTAATTTTTTACGTACCTGTTACAACAAATTATTTCTGCAGTGTGGTTTGCTTGGCCGTTGTGTTTCAAACGTACGTTTCACTGAAACGGGCTCCAGTTTCACAAAGCGGCACAGCGTAAGTTATTACGTAACTGTCATGGCAACCCATACTGTAGAGATACGTTGCTATGCAAGTTACGCAAAAACATATATACTTTACGGTTGAAGACTGTCCGAGAGAAAAGTTTGGCAACCTTTACAAGGTGGGTTATCAATGGTCCATAGGCCTATCTGACATAATAATGAATAAATCACAAGTTTAACTTCTCTCTACTTGGAATCAATTTCTTTAAGAATATGTATTGTACGAACACGGCCAAAAAGGAAAGGCGATTTTTGGAGCATAACCTAAAAAAATCGTCGCATTCTTTTTTGTCTCTTCGACCTCTACGGGAATTTATTACCTTAGCTCACTGATGTCATAATTGACATTTGATATGTACATCATCAGTGTTGATAGGTCATACACGATCAACGTTAAGTCAGTGGGTCTTAGCGATTGGTTGAAATGGTAACCAAATGGCTTAAAAACCAAGTATGTAGTCAAAAGGCAGGTATTTCCGATTGGTGACAGAATATACGCACATTTTCATCCGCCCTTTTCTTTGACGCCTAGAGACCTTACAGGAAGTTTCTTTATTTCAATATTAAGCTTAAATTGGCATCAGCTGCCAAAATGTTGATATTTTGACGTTGACACAGAATGTAAAAATTATTTGCTATTTTTCTCAAGACGTATAATTCTGAAGCTTTTTCGTGCTTCTAGTCTCGAGAATGTACGATAAAGTATTGTTTTGAACTAGCTTCGGCTTAGAATGAATGAATTGTCTTCCCGGTTATTTAAATTTTGTTTACTTTTTTTAACACTATTCCGGTTTGTAAAGGCCACATACTGCATGAATTTTCCTCATTCCAACGCCAATCATTTAGTTTGTCGATGGCCTTCAAAGCCTCTTACTCTCGCGATGATCAGAAACTAGGAATAAAGTGTGCATACTTTTGGCAACTCATGCCACTTTAATAAAAACATATCCAGGATCAACGTACGGTAACAAATCATCATCACATATTCAGAAATCGGTATTTAAAGACATGGTAACCACGCATATTTAAATTAAGCAGGTAAATTAGCATTTTTCTCCGCCGAACGTAATTTAAGGACATTTAGCAAAGGACGTCCTTGGCCTTTTGCCACACATTGAATGCATCAATAGTGTTTTGCCAAAAACCGGTGGAAGGGAAGTCATCTTTGTTTCCGAGATCGGGGGATTGAGGAGATGCTGCTGTCATGCTTCTCAGGCTGGATCATTGTAGCTCTGCTTTAGCCATATGTTGACCCAGCAAAGAGGAACATTACGTATGCCAAATACATTATCCTTCTTGACGTTTTATGTTAGTGGTTGGGGAGGGTGGTCTTTTGGTCTGTTGGTACTTTTGTCGCTATGTAACCTTAGCTGTTGAGTGCAATGTTAGCCCCCAATCAATGAATCGATCAAATGCTATATATACAACCAAAACATGTAGGACAACTTGCACAACTTTGTACATGGTGATATATAATATGGGCTTTCGGGATCAGCTACTCCCATTATCATAAATTACAGCACACAACTCAAAGTTTTACATATGGGTAGCCCAAACAATCGGTTTTTACGGTGCTGAGAATCTAACATACACACCATTGATTTGGAACCGTACCAGAAGACATAAAACTTTCATGGTTCAGACCTATCGTTTAACTTGTGGGTACTTAGATTGTGTGTTTATTTTCACTTAAAATAATCACAACCTATATCATTGATTGTATTGTATATCGGTTTTTTGCTAATTCTTGATATGTACCGTATGTAATGGCTGTTAGACGATAACCTACAGACACGTTCTGTGCTGTAATTTCTGCTGATTAAAGTGGCATGAGCTGCCGAAATTCCCACTTTTTTCATAATTTCTGATGGTCACGACAGTAAGAGGCTTTGAAGGCCATCGAAAAACTAAATGATTGGCGTTGGAATGAGGAAAATCCATACAGTATGTGCCCTGTACGAACCAAAAACGTGTTCGAAAAGTAGCAAAATTTAAATAACCGGGACGACCATTCATTCATTCTAAGCCAAAGTTAGTTCAAAACAATACTTTATCGTACATTTTCGGCACTAGAAGCACTAAAAAGCTTCTGAATTATACGTCTTGAGAAAAATAGCCGATAATTTCAACATTCTGTGTTTACGTCAAAATATCAACATTTTGGCAGCTCATGCCCCTTTAAAGAAGCTGCTCACATTAAAGTGGCATGAGCTGCCAAAATTTCCCTAAGACGACCAGATCTATGCTTGTTAGTACCTCTTGTCTCGAGAATGTACGATAAAGTATTGTTTTCAAACAACTTAAGCTTAGAATGAATAAATTGTCGTACCACTTATTAAAATATTGTTTACTTTTCGAACACTATTTCGGTTCATATAGGCCATATACTGTATGGATTTTCTTCTTTCCTACGTGAATCATTTAGTTTTTCGATGGCATAAGCCTCTTACTGTCGTGACAATCAGAATTTTGACACCTCATGCTACTTTGATTACCACAAAGTCTTACAAGCTGTCACATGTGTATAGTAGGTTCGCTCCATAGACAATACTTGAACCCAGCAAGCCCTCTGAAACTTTGGGGATTTACGTACGTCAATTACCCGACCGTTAGCGGGCGAAAATAGCCGAAGGGTGTTCCGACTGCCCAGCAAGATGCTGGGAAATTTGTTAGTGACGTCATCGGGCTTCCTGAAATTACAAATTTTCCAGGTTGTATGTGGTTTCCACCATACGTTAGTGCTGACTGACGAGGGAGTAGCATATGACACAGACGCAGGATTTAAAAAAATAAGAAAACTAGAAGGAATAAGGTTTGTCTTTCCACTTTTATAAAGCACTCTATAGTTCCAGATCAAGCACTAAGTTGCTCGTTTCAGCGAGTTGCCAAGATTAACGGGATTTTCTCTCATTTTCACGCGTTTTTTTTTCGTGCATTCAAATAGATTTTATTTCTATCAAGCAAAACATCATCTCCCTTGGTGTGCTTTCTTACTCTCGCGATATTCTGGTACAGGCTTAGCCTGATGGGACCAGTTACCAAATGTGATAATCATCGATCGTGTTATAAAATGGTTGGGCTCTTAGTAATCTAGCATTGGGAGTACCAATATGTAGGCCTACCTGGGTTTTTTTTTCTTATTTAAAATAAATTAGCATAGCGGGGTGACTGAGTTTTCTTTATCGGAAGGCAAAGGTGGAAGTAACCAGTTATCAATTCAATTCAACTCAGTTTTTTTATTTGTACAAAACACCAAATCTTTTGCAGTGTACTAACACAAGGAAAATGCAAAAAAAAAGATAACATCGTACCAACATTATGGGAAGTCATTAGGCTAACGGTCTACCAATAAGCTTAAATAGAAGTTTAAAAGGCATGAGCTGCCAAAATTGAGATATTTGGCCATTATAACAGAATGTTAAAATTATTTGCTATTTTTCTCAAAACTTACAATTTAGAAGCGTTGGAATGAGGAAAATCTATACAGTATGTGGCCTATAAGAACCAAAATAGTGTTAGAATAGTAAACAAAATTTAAATACCCGGGACGACCATTCATTCATTCTAAGCCTAAGTTAGTTGAAAACAATGCTTTATCACACATTCTCGAGACTAGAAGCACCGAAAAGCAATGTGTTCAACTAACTTAGGCTTAAAATGAATGAATGGTCGTCTCGGGTCATTAAATTTTGTTTACTATTCGAACACTATTTTGCTTGATATAGGCCACATACTGTATAGATTTTCCTCATTCCAACGCCAATCATTAAGTTTTTTAATTACTTCCAAAGCCTCTTACTGTCGTGACAATCAGAATCTATGGAAATAATCCGAATTTTGGCAGCTCATGCCACTTTAACTTGCCCAGATAGAAGAAATCGCATCAAAAGGCTAATCGGTTTTGTCTTCTATTTTGCTTCACCTTGTCAATATGGTTTTCAGAATCGCAGACATTATGTGATTAGAAATAAATTTAATAGTTTTTATTTTGCTAATTAAAACAGCTCACTATTTATTTCGTTCAAAGGTTTGTGGAAATAGCTGCGGGTACGCACCCAGATAGATGGGGGCAGCCAAGTATATGTGCTGGTCTTACGTCGACTGGAAAAGTTTATGATTGGGAGGAGGGGAATACTATCCCTTCATTGACAAAACTGACGTCAGTCGATGATTTATTCGCGACCTGGTGCCTTTTCACTTGGAGAATGTGTTGTATAGGTAAGCGGATGTATAAAAATTCAGATAAATAGATAGGCCTACTAACAATCAACGTGGACGTGGAATGGACACGTCCCATTGACTGGTTTGGATCTGACTTTGTGAAAAGCGCCGCCATTGTTGAGTGATGAGCGCGAGCATTACTAATGAACTATATGCGTGGAATGGAGATCACGTGGTATTTGATTGCATCGAATGCCGCAATCGTTAGGAGATGGTGTAATTTCGATCCAGATGAGTTAAAGTGGCATGAGCTGCTGAAATTCGGACTATTTTCATAGAGTCTGATTGTGACGACAATTTGAAGCTTTGAATGTCATCGAAAAACTTCATGATTGGCGTTGGAATGAGGAAAGTTCATACAGTATGTGGCCTATACGAACCGAAATAGTGTTTGAAAAGTTTAAATAACCGTGACGACCATTTATTCATTCTAAACATAAGTTAGTTGAAAACAATACTTTATCGTTTATTCTCGAGACTATAAGTACTAAAAAGCTTCTGAATTGTAAATCTTGAGAAAAATAGACGATCATTTTAACATTCTGTTATATTGACCTAATGTTTCAATTTTGGCAGCTCATGCCACTTTAAGCGCGCGCTTCTCCGCTATCAATGGCGGCAGATTTTACAAAGTCATATCCAACCAGCAAATGAGACATGTCCATTCCACAAATATAGTTCATTGAGCATGACCGATCTGGCTCGATATTGTACCATCTCATAGTAATAGCGGCCTTTGATGCAAATCAAATACCGCGTGACCTCCATTCCACGTATATATAGTTCATTGGATAATAAACATACACGTTTGGAACGGGAAAGTTTTTAGATTCAAACGTTACAAACCTTTGGGTTTGAACTTGGACCCGAGAAGGTGTCGTGAAAAAGGTATTATAGCATTTGTGGTTCTTTACAATAAGGCCAGCATGTCGCCCATATGGCCCAGAATAAAAAAAGAAAAATACACACTGCTTCTGTCCTCCACATAGGAAACAAATGACATATTTCCCCTTTATTTCCCCATTATCATTGTCTGTTTAGTTTCAGTTTATCCGACTTCTTTCCATAGCTGAAGGTGCGAACAATTTTGGCAATAAATAACAGGGAAAATCTTCTTGTCTAAAATAACCATGGGGGCAGGTTTCTAATTGTGTCAAAAAGAGGTATATCATTTAGACCTTTATGCCCAATCTTTAGTTGTTGTAATAAATTAAATCCACATGTCATTAGGTTGATGGTAGACAGGAGCTTGGCTATAGTCAGTAGAATATCCTGGAACACTTTGTAATACATTGACAATACTTACGCATCTCTATTTATGGTATACTTGCAGATCGAGGTTTCTTGGACGTAGGAGCTACGAGACGTTGCTATACAAGAATCCGCCATCGACCATCCTATTTATCCTGAATACAATCATATCTAGCGGCTGTTTCTCAACGCACTTACAACCGTCGTAACAGTCGCATCGCAAAAGAAGCCTAGATGCCAATGGATACCATAGTGAAGAGATACTACGTAATTGCAACTGCGATTGGTCGCACTGTGCGACGGCTTCGTGAAACGGCCCCAGGTCTTAACGTAACGTTGAAGGTATATGTTGCCATGACAGTTAGGCCTTGCATTGGACTTACGTCGGGCGCAACGGTGTAGAGAAACACCTCCCAGCAGAATGCCAACGCCGATCTAGATAAATGTTCTATGAGGTGAAAGAAGAATTAATGAGAGTTTTTGTTCAATTTTAATGGTCTAGTATTTTAGCTTACACTTGTTTTTTATCAATAAAACTCGTCAAATGTCCTCTTTAAATTCCCAAAGGCCTTGTGTTCAATTTCATGTTTATTTGGAGTTGTTTTTATCACGTCACATAACAGGGCATAATCTAGGGCAAATGTTTGGGCACCCATAGTAGGACTTGACAATATCATCCCAGGGCCCATGGAGTCTGCGTGGAGAGAACTCCTATTTTAAACCACCATTTCCATCTAATTTCTCTAATATTTATGTTTGAAGTACTTTGCAAAGCACTTTCACTTGTATTCAATATTAAAAAGCAATAATCACAAGAATTTTTTTCTCATACCCTGGTTTGGGCGCCAAAACTTCAGAAGCCCAATATATATGGCATACACAGCCGACTTTTAAGTGGGTTGTATACTCATTGCAATAAGCCCGTTTAGAGTCAATCGCGATGACACGCCTATCTTTGTGTATCCATGTACTGGCAAGTACCAATCGTGATGACGATCCTATCTTTGTGTACCCAAGTACTGGCTAGTCTTGATATGCATAGATATCCGCATCATACCAATTGGTTTAGAGTTTGAAGACGTCCCACAAGATCGCGCGAGAACAACGTTTAGAAGTAGGCCTATAACCCTTTATGTATATGAAGAGCTGCTAGCTGTTGTTACCCTGTTGTTTTATCTGTGATTTTCAGCTTACAATCCATACTTTATTACTACAGTTTTTTCCTGATACTTAATAAAATATACCCGAATTTGATACCCCTTCTGGACACACAAAAGATAATATTATTTCTAGCACAAGATGCCATATAGTGTTTTCGGGTTAGTTTTTGAAAGCAGGGATCAAAATCTCAAATGATAGAGCTCCTCCCAGATATCTTGGTGTGTTTCATAAAATAGAATCAATGAATTAATAGAAGAAATGATTTTGAAATAAATAATCCGAGACAAAAAGATACATTATATTTCTATGATGACAAGAGAGTCCTCAGATGATCGGGAATTTGTTCTAAGGGTTATTTTTAAAGCAAAATTGATTAAAATCAAAACTGAGTTGGTGTGACGAACATTTTTGAAATTATAGGGTGGTGGGGGGGGATTATTGTCTATTCTCCATCAAAGGGCCACTAGAAGCACTAATAGATCTATTTCAAATGGCCGTCTGCATGAAATACGGTGTGTGATGTTGGTCAAGGTCCGTGAATATCCCCGAACTAAAAAATGTAGCCCCCCCCCCCCTGTGCGCCTCTAATGGCCCAGTCACAAATCAGTTGCGATGCGTCGGCGATGGGTAAAACCCGGGAAATTTTAACAAAATCTTTAGACAGATCTCACGATTTTGCACCCGTTGGAAGCGCTCTCCGGACGCCTGCGGCTTGTCGCAGATTTTTTAGGCATCGCCATAGCCGTCGCGGTCCCCAACTTTGAACTTAAAATTTTAAGATTCCTCGCAAGATTTTTCACCCATTTTGGCAATCCCAGACACAATCTCCGATGGCCTACGATGCCCTCCGATTAAGAAATACAGATGCGAGGTCAGAAAAGACCATCGCAGATATCGTCTCCGATCGCCTCCAATCGCATCGGAGGCTAATCCCACGATTTTTCGACAAAACCGGGTCAAAATCCTTGAAAAAATCTCAGACAATGTGACTGCTCCACTTTTATTAGGATTATTGATAGGATTGTTCAAGGATTCTTTATTTTCTGCGACGACCCCCGGCCAAAACTAATCCCCGACAGATCGCCGACAGATCTATGCCAGATGTGACTGGGGCATAACGGAGCCCTATAAGTACCATTTAACACGTTTTTACCGCGGTAGATAGGTTTCCACTTCGGAGAAAACGTTCCCATAAAATGGATCCTTAAATGTATGGAATGAATCATTATATAGCCGTAGAAGGTATCCATAGATATATGGAATGGATCCGTATAGACGTAGAATGAATGTTTATATATATGGAATGTATCCGTATAGACATAGCATAAATCCATAGATATATGGAATGGATCCGTATATACATAGCAGGAATCCATAGATAAATGGAATAGATCCGTATAGCAGGAACCCATAGATATATGGAATGGATCCGTAAAGGCATAGCATGAATCCATAGATATATGGAATGGATCCGTATAGACATAGCATAAATCCATAGATATATGGAATGGATCCGTATAGACATAGCATGAATCCATAGATATATGGAATGGATCCGTATACACATCGCATGAATCCATAGATATATGGAATGGATCCGTATAGACATCGCATGAATCCATAGATATATGGAATGGATCCGTATAGACATCGCATGAATCCATAGATATATGGAATGGATCCGTATAGACGTAGAATAAATCCTTAGATGTATGGAATGGATCCGTATAGACATAGCATGAATCCATAGGTATATGGAATGGATCCGTATAGACATCGCATGAATCCATAGATATATGGAATGGATCCGTATAGACGTAGAATGAATCCTTAGATGTATGGAATGGATCCGTATAGACGTAGAAAGAATCCAAAGATATATGGAATGGATCCGTATAGACATAGCATGAATCCATAGATATATGGAATGGACTGTATAGACATAGCATGAATCCATATATATATGGAATGGATCCGTATAGACGTAGCATGAATCCATAGATATATGGAATGGATCCGTATAGACATAGCATGAATCCATAGATATATAGAATGGATCTGTATAGACGTAACATGAATCCATAGATATATGGAATGGACCTCCTTACAGAGACACGAGCTGTCATAATTCTGTCTGAGGGGGCCTCCGTGGCTCAGTATAGGTAGAGCGTTGGACGCTCAATCCGAACAGCCTTCCACCAATGGGTCGCGGGTTCGAATCCCACTCAGTCTAAAAACGACCTATGTGGGATGGTTGCCAGTTACCAACGGAAGGTCGTGGGATTCCTTCGGGCATAGAGCCCGGTTTCCTCCCACAATAAAACTGGCAACGCCACCATATAAGTGAAATAATCTTGAGCGTGGCACCAAAACACCAAACAAACAATCATAATTCTGTCTGAGAAGTTAAGTGCTTACTGCACCGATACCTTGAATAACTATACTGGTAAAAGTATTAAAACCGTTCGATCGATGTGTGCTAATAACGGACAAGGTTAAATTGATTGATTAATTGATTGTTTGGTGTTTTACGCCACGCTCAAGATTATTTCACTTATATGGTGGCGTTTCCAGTTTTATTGTGGGAGGAAACCGGGCTCTATGCCCGGAGGATACCCACGACCATCCGTTGGTAGGCCTAACTGGCAACCATCCCACATCTAGGTCGTTCGAGTGAAAACCCAGTCAGAAAATTTTCTTGGGGGGACTGAGTGGGATTCGAACCCGCGACCCATGGCAAGGTTAAAATACCCGTTCGTATAAATGAGTAGCCTACACTTTGGGGTTTTTGCTGCTTATAAAGTTAAATAAAGTAGGTACAAATCCAATATTGGTATAAGCGGATACCGCTAGATTAATATTTAACTGTTCATGCCACTTTAGTTTCACCGATTAGCCTAAGTGAAATGACGTTTCGTTGAAATATTAGGCTATGTATGCTCATTGACAGAATAGTTTCTAACGGAACTGGTAACTTTCCGGGATCTGGAAATTACGATTTTAAGTGTAGACATAGGCCTATTTGCGGGTTTATGAATAAAGTTAGCCTAATTTAATACCATTTCTTGCAAGCCTCTATTGTCATATTTGCTAGCTGGATACATCCAAATTGTAGCGCATAGAGTCCGGTTTCACCCCACAATAAAACTTGCAATGTCGCTCTATCAACCAAACTGTGGCCAAAGTACAATGATGGTGTGTGCCCAGCAGAGCTGGGGAACGTTTCATTGAAACATAAACTCTTTAGAATCATCCCATTTTCTGTAGTTTTCTCGGAGTTTCGACAGAGCGCAATTTCGTTTGTCAGAGAGTGTTCTTTTGACCTGGAATACAACTGCAATTGTTTTGACTGACACACTCACCTGTGGGGAAAAGAAGAATCAGTGTGGATAAAGGGTACAATTGGTAGATTGATTGATTGATGTTTGACGCCGCACTCCAGACCATTTCACTTAGCCTATATGGCGACGTTGCCAGGTTTAGTGGAGGAGGAAACCGGGATCATTGCCGGAAGGAAACGCCCGACCTTCAGCGAGTAGGCAAAATGGATCCACGGGGCAAAACGGAACATTGAATTATACGCCGACAGAGGGCGTAACTGTGACAAATGATATTCCTATGTTGCGGCGCGTCTCTCGGATGACCTTCTGACGTATTTCTTTTTTGGCAGACGAATTTCGTTGAAGTTGTAAATTCAAATGAATAATTGAGCTACATTTGATCTAAGGTAAAGGTCTTTTTGGAAACCGAACCGATTGTGTTCCTACTCCCCAGCAATACCCTTTAAATGCTATTCTGGTTGTCGAAATGCTGAATTTTACGGTAAACATGTCAATCGTGCTGAGCGGTGATCACATCGTCATGGGGCAAAATGGAACTCTGTTTCATTTTGCCCCAACTGCTGTTCCGTATTGCCCCAGCAATGAAATGAATATTTTTCCCCATTAAACTGAGGATTAAATTTACAGAAAATAACGATAAACTGATCTAGCTTTCAAAACTTACAATAACAATTAACATATACGTATATACTGAACCGCAAAAAAAAAACGTCACCTTATTCAAATATTGCTAAATGCATATATTACCATAATTTTCAATTTTTCTCTTTTGATAACCTTGCTAGACCTGGTTTGAAGACATGCAGTGGTCAAGAAAGTTTGGTTTCTGATCATGTCATCCCTATAAAAAAGCCACCGAGCATGCACCGACTCATTCACAGTTTGACAGTAGTGCCATGCCAAGACTGTCACGGGAGCAGAGAGACGAAACCTTGGGAAGACTTCATGCTGGCCAGACTGCAATACCTGTGGCAAACCACTTCAATGTTCATGTCCGCACAATATACCGCCTGCAGCAACGGGTTCAAGCCACTGGAAGTACAGCAGACCGTCCTCGTAGTGGAAGACCGCATGTAAAAACGTTGAGGCAAGATCGATAGATTGTCCGTCAACTTCTGCAAAACTGCTTCGCTACAGCTGCGGAAACTGCAAGGACAACCATTGGCAATCACCAGAGACTAATCAGAGACGACACGGTGCGCAAGAGTTTGAGGCAGGCAAATGTCAGATGTCACAGGCCTTACAGGGGTTCGATCCTCACTGCTCGACATCGCCGCGCTCGTCTGTAATGGGCCACATAGCATCGGAATTGGCGTCACCAGGATTGGAGAACTGTAGACTTCTCCGATGAAAGTCGGTATTGCATCTCGACAGTTGATGGGCGAATGAGAGTGTGGAGAACCTTAGACGTCAGCTTCATGAAGCCCCTCTCGACTTTTTATCGCTCAACTCCGACAGCCACCTTTGTCAATGACCTACCGTCCGTTAGTTCCGCCCTCGATGTCCCGATATTGAGTTCACTCGCTTATTTTCCGCTACTGACTTCTAACAGTGACGACAGACCAGACATACTGACACCCACCGCCCCGTTAGCAACATCCTTGGATTCCCTACCAGACACGATCTGTTCATCTATAGTAAGCTATGGTAATAACTCTTTTCGACCCAATGCTCTCTACGCCAGTTGAAGACATTATAACTCCTACGATTAATGATAAAAAATTAAAGACATCACCACGTCCTCAGTTGTTTTTTTAACAACACGAGCTTTTGACACCTGTCTTGACGAAGAAACCGGCACAGGTGTCGAAAGCTGGTGTTGTTAAAAAACAACTGAGGACGTGGTGATGTCTTTAATTTTTTATCATTAGTATGGAACCCACGTTTAAAGAGAGTTTCAAACATTTCTTACTCCTACGATGTTCGCTCAGTGTCTGACTACAACATCGTCCGATCACGGACTTGCAATTTCTCCATCTTCCAATCCAGCGCTGGCCTCCACAGTGACAATCGAAACTTACATATCGCCATTTACAATTTCTCCTCCCCCTAAAGCTGTAATTCAAACCAGAAAACCAAACGCTAGGCGTGGAAAAGCCATAGTTTTATCAAGTAGTCCTTACAAGCAAGCTCTTATAAAAGCACAAGATAAGGGCAAATGCACAAATAAAACAACATAAAAAGAAATGAAACGTCCAAAGCTGGGCAAAAATGCAAACAAATAAAGAGTAATACATCGAAAAAACAACCCTCTAAAGTTTAAAAGACACAAACGATGCGCAGATGAAAAACAGGCTGTAGATTTATGACGCAGAATGCAACTATTGCTGCGAGAAATGGAGCACCGGCAAGCAGGATGGAATGATCCAATGTTCGGGTTGTTTGGAGTGGACGCACCCAGCTTGCGCCGGAATTGACGATGACGAAGATGATTTTGTCTGTGATCTGTGCATCTAATCAATCGTGCCCACATGCTTACCTCCCCTTCGCTTCAGTCTCGCATGCGAAGATTAACCTCTCTATTTAGATTGTGCATCTAATATGAGTGTCATCTACACGAAGTTATAGTTGTTCTCTGGGTCGCAATTATACCCGTTTTGTTACCAATAGAAAGTTTGCTATTCGGCCTTTAAACTGCATGGATGAAATTATTTGTACACCTGTTGAACTTGTTTCGGATTAGTTTAAAACTGGAGATTTTAGATGGTTATAAATTTGATGTTGATTCGAAGAGCTTGTCCTATTTGTGCTTGTCAATAGCCATATGGGGCAATATGAAACGGGTGTTTCATTTTGCCCCCGGATGTGTTTCATTTTACCCCCACCCTATGGGGCAAAATGAAACGTTTCCATATTTTTTTCTTTGGCTTATATTTCCCATTGGCATTAATAAGATTAAATTTAATTCATTTCAGTTTTTATATCAGTATAAGTGTGTTTTACTGAACATTATTGCACTCTATTCCTTTGATGTACGCACTCAAGAAGTTAAGTGTACCGTTTTGCCCCACCTTCCCCTACCTGGGAACTCTTCCGCATGCGGCGACCCACTCAAAAATTCACTCAGAAATTTCTAAATTTTCATGTGGTCTGAGTGGAATTCAAACCTGCGCCGCATCGATGGAAGGTAGAATTCAAACCTGCGCCTCCTCGATGGTCTCAATCGTGCCCACATGCTTACCTCCCCTTCGCATGCGAAGATTAACTTCTCTGTTTAGATTGCGATGGTCTGTGAGACGATCACTCTAACCCACTGGACCATATATACACTTGGAGTTAAAAGTAGATAAGTCCGTGGGTCCTGATGAACAGTATTTTAAAACGGCGAAATAAAAACAAAGTCCGTTCGTTTCTTGCTTCTACTTCTTATTTTGATGGCTGGGCTGCTTCACGCGCGAATTCAACAAGAACAACAACAACAAAGATGTTACCTAAGATAGGTTGCAAGCCACTTTCTAAAACACCTTGTGATAATTGTAAAAAAACAATCCCTAGAAAAGGATGCGGTCTTATTTTTAAACTCAGTGAATGTTTCACTCCTCAAACAACTAAAATTTTGTTTCCAAATTTACGACTTAGTGGTAAAGTTTGTGGCGTTTGCATAAACCCTCAGAATCTAAACTCGAAGTTGCCACCGCAAACTGTGCTAGTTAATCAGGGAGCGCTAAGACACCTGACGTCCACTCGTGCTTTACTTCTTACAACGGGCAGCGATCTCGATGACTCTGACCTTGAGTATGAAACCGACGACGGTACCTTTGATCATCTGGAACATGATGATGGCGATGACAGTTCAAACACAAAGTCACGGGTTACTCAAACTCAAAACGAGGAAAATCTTCCCTTTAATAATAATAGACCAAGCGGAAACAGTGTGCTTGAGGCTGTCAATCACATCCATCCAAATGCCAAAACCGTACCAACAACACCTTCTGCAGGCCGAAAAAGTAACAGTTTTAGGTCATCACATCAGTACAGTTATCTTCAACGTCCTGCCCGTTTTACCTCTTATATTGGGAGAAAACCAAAAGGTTATTTTAACGCACGGTCACACGCTGGACGAATGTACCACTACATGCAGAATGTGGAATATAAAGATGCCGTCAAACTGATTTCAACATTGAAGGGTGGAAAGGAAGCAGTTCTCAAGACAGCTGCTGATATTGTTAGCTTTGAAGTAAGTAAATAAATATGTAGGCAAAACCTAATCACAGGTACACGGAGTGCTCTCCCTTATCCACCCTCTGTTACTATAAATGTCCATATGACCTAATTCAACAAGTTAAATTCGACTCGTCTCTATTCTGATATTTGCTGGTTGTCGGACGACATAACGAATATCAGATTATCAAACGCTGAATATGAGGGAAAAATGCCATGTTAGCTAGTACTAGTACTATAGCAAACGGTCATGGGATGTCGCCTGGCAAAGACCCTTCCTCCCCCATCCTTGCCAAACCTGACAACGGCGCCACATAATTATAAGTGAAATAATTTTAAGTGCGGCATAAACCATCAATTTATCAATGAACTCGATATTTGAAATTTTTTTTAACAATCGCTTGTTTGTTAGATTACAGGCAGATGTCGTGAAATCGAGAGAAACCAGCTAAATTTTTGCATGTATTTTTTTATTTGGTGTTTAATACATAAATTGTACTGATATGTATGGGCGGCCGTTTGTGTCAAAATTAAACATTCAACACTCAACACAAAGTTATTACTTTACAAGAAACTGAGCACAATAGTTTTTTATTTCACGTAAACATTCTGAATATTTCATGTTTTTTTTTATATTTGACACTCTCTCTTTAATTCAAAACCCATAAGTATTCGTGCAATCTCTAACATTCTGCACTCTGTAAATCTTTTCGAATCGCGCGCCAAACATTTTGCAATCTCTAAACTTTACACGAACTGGATACTTCAAACACCACCAGGGGGCGCCCCGTTCCAACAGCGATCAGAGGTTCAGAGCCACACGGATTGACTAAAATAAGTACGTGCGCCCAGTCTGAACATATAGATAGATATATGTTTATTTATAGTGGTAGGAACCATGTTACAAGATTTAGCATTCATATAAATAAATATTTGAACCCAGCCCTGTCAGAGCTTATCAACCACTCTAAACGGAACTGAAAATCATACATGGTTACCGTTAAAGTTAACAGAAGGCGATTTTGTCATATACCATATGCTAATCTAACATAGGCCTTGACATATCTTTTTAGTATGAAACTCAAAAAGGTTTTGCAATTTTCCTCCATATGTTGGCATTTGAAGGAATAGAATATCATTTAATAGATTCAGTCTTAGATAGGCGTATGCCGGACAATCAAAGATGAAGTGGACTTGGTCCTCTGTGCTATGGCTATCACACATGCAGCTGACAGATTAGCGCTAATTCGGAGTTACCAAGTCCCATGTAGCCTAGCTAATTCGGAGATAGGCCTATAGCAACTCCCAATTACAAACTTTTTTTTTTCACTTGACCCGAATACGCTTCCGTAAATATGGACGTCTTGTCAACGGCTGAATACTTTATTTAAAAATTGAACAAATGTATTTTCATAAAGTATGATTTCAGCTGTTGGCAGAACGTCCATATCCTCAAGACCCCCGTACTTGTTTTGCTCAATCAGCGCTGCTCTGAACTTCAGGTAGACTTCCATCTGGTGGAACAGCGCGCCCCCTGGCGGTGTTTGAAGTATCCAGTTCGTGTAAAGTTTGCAGATTGTCAAATGTTGCGCGCCCCCTGGTGGTGTTTGAAGTATCCAGTTCGTGTAAAGTTTAGAGATTGCAAAATGTTTGGCGCGCGATTCGAAAAGATTTACAGAGTGCAAAATGTTAAAGATTGCACGGATACTTATGTGTTTTGAATTAAAGAGAGAGTCACAAATATAAAAAAACATGAAATATTCAGAATGTTTACGTGAAATAAAAACGATTGTGTTGAGTTTCTTATAAAGTAATAACTTTGTGTTGAGTGTTAAATGTTTAATTTTGACACAAACGGCCGCCCATAGATATGCTTTATTGATATCTTACAACGGCTGAGCATTATTATGAAATACTAAAGGGCTGACCCGCTCCAATCACTTATCACCAAGAAATGGGGCTAATTAATTGATTGGCAACATTAGATAGTTGTCGTTTTACTTATTATTTATATCTTGTTTTGAAATGTTAAATTCAATTACACTTGATAAAGACACAGGTCAAACAACTTACTTTGTGGGGATGCCTTAATCATTTCTCATTAATCGCAAAATCTAGATTAAAGGCTGGAGGTTTCCTTCATGCAATGAGCTCGATTTCCTCCCCCACTAAATCTGGCAACACGGTGTATAACATTAACATTCTTGTACGTTTATTTACAGATAAAATCATCGAGAAAATCTACATGGAAATTTAAGGATTCCCTGAGCTCAGTAGATAGTTTAACACCCGGCTCTGTGGATGTCTTGACAAAGGAGGCTGAGGCGACTTTCCCAAGTGCAGTGCAGCTCATTAAGGCAATTTTGACGTCAACGAGACCGCCTCTTCCTAAAGCTAACAACACAAGTGCTGCAACTGGGTAAGAGTCAATTTTTCTGAAGCCAAGGCGCTATTTTTAAGTACCACGAGCTACATGTACCAAATATAGGGAAAATTTTCATAGATAGAATTTATTCTATCAAAAAGTTCTTAGTTAGAGTTATTGAATGGCTTCCCGAGGGTATGGAAGATATTCTGAGAGGTGTGGCCGAGTTCGAAGCACGAGGCCAAACTTCTCAGAATTTCTCCGATACTCGAGGGAGCCATTCAATCACGTGCTTGTATCATGGTATTAGTGATTGACATTGTCAATCAACTAACACGTGTTTACTCTCTGATACCCAGTCAAGAGAGCCATTCAACAAACTTCCAAAATCGGGAAGTTATTCAACGCTTAAGCCCCGCCCACTCTCTGTTCACTGGGTATCGGATTTGTCGAAGACTGCTCATCAAAAGAAAACCGCGGCAAAGATGATACTGTACCGATAACTTGAAGAACTATAGGTAAAAGTATTAAAACCGTTCGATCGATGTGTGCTAATAACGGACAAGGTTAAATTGATTGATTGATTGATTGTTTGGTGTTTTACGCCACGCTCAAGATTATTTCACTTATATGGGGGCGTTGTCAGTTTTATTGTGGGAGGAAACCGGGCTCTATGCCCGGAGGATACCCACGACCATCCGTTGGTAACTGGCAACCATCCCACATAGGTCGTTCGAGTGAAAACCCAGTCAGAAAATTTTCTTGGGGGGACTGAGTGGGATTCGAACCCGCGACCCATGGCAAGGTTAAAATAGCCGTTCGTATAAATGAGTAGCCTACATTTTGGGGTTTGTGCTGCTTATAAAGTTACATAAAGTAGGTACAAATCCAATATTGGTATCAGCGGATACCGGTAGATCAATATTTAACTGTTCATGCCACTTTAGTTTCACCGATTAGCCTAAGTGAAATGACGTTTCGTTGAAATATTAGGCTATGTATGCTCATTGACAGAATAGAACGGAACTGGTAACTTTCGGGGATCTTGAAATTACATTTTAAGTGTAGACATAGGCCTATTTGCGGGTTTATGAATAAAGTTAGCCTAATTTAATACCATTTCTTGCAAGCCTCTATTGTCATATTTGCTAGCTGGATACATCCAAATTGTGGCGCATAGAGTCCGGTTTCAGCCCACAATAAAACTTGCAACGTCGCTCTATCAACCAAACTGTGGCCAAAGTACAGTGATGGTGTGTGCCCAACAGAGCTGGAGAACGTTCCATATTGAAACATAAACTCTTTAGAATCATCCCATTTTCTGTAGTTTTATCGGAGTTTCGACAGAGCGCAGTTTGGTTTGTCAGAGAGTGTTCTTTTGACCTGGACTACAACTGCAATTGTTTTGACTGACACACTCACCTGTGGGGAAAAGAAGAATCATTGTGGATATATGGTAGATTGATTGATTGATGTTTGACGCCGCACTCCAGACCATTTCACTTAGGCCCTAGCCTATATGGCGGCGTTGCCAGGTTTAGTGGGGGAGGAAACCGGGATCATTGCCGGAAGGAAACGCCCGACCTTCAGCGAGTAGGCAAAATGGAACTACGGGGCAAAACGGAACATTGAATTATACGCCGACAGAGGGCGTAACTGTGACAAATGATATTTCTATGTTGCGGCGCGTCTCTCGGATGACCTTCTGACGGATTTCTTTTTTGGCAGACGAATTTCGTTGAAGTTGTAAATTCAAATGAATAATTGAGCTACATTTGATCTAAGGTAAAGGTCTTTTTGGAAACCGAACCGATTGTGTGCCTACTCCCCAGCAATACCCTTTAAATGCTATTCTGGTTGTCGAAATGCTGAATTTTACGGTAAACATGTCAATCGTGCTGAGCGGTGATCTCCTCTCAGTGTTTAAAGCAGAACGCAAAAATCATCATTTGGGGCAATATGGAACACATCGTCATGGAGTTCCATTTTGCCCCAACTGCTGTTCCGTATTGCCCCAGCAATGAAATGAATATTTTTCCCCATTAAACTGAGGATTAAATTTACAGAAAATAACGATAAACTGATCTAGCTTTCAAAACTTACAATAACAATTAACATATACGTATATACTGAACCGCAAAAAAAAAAACGTCACCTTATTCAAATATTGCTAAATGCATATATTACCATAATTTTCAATTTTTCTCTTTTGATAACCTTGCTAGGCCTGGTTTGAAGACATGCAGTGGTCAAGAAAGTTTGGTTTCTGATCATGTCATCCCTATAAAAAAGCCACAGAGCATGCACCGAATCATTCACAGTTTGACAGTAGTGCCATGCCAAGACTGTCACGGGAGCAGAGAGACGAAACCTTGGGAAGACTTCATGCTGGCCAGACTGCAATACCTGTGGCAAACCACTTCAATGTTCATGTCCGAACAATATACCGCCTGCAGCAACGGGTTCAAGCCACTGGAAGTACAGCAGACCGTCCTCGTAGTGGAAGACCGCATGTAAAAACGTTGAGGCAAGATCGATAGATTGTCCGTCAACTTCTGCAAAACCGCTTCGCTACAGCTGCGGAAACTGCAAGGACAACCATTGGCAATAACCAGAGACTAATCAGAGACGACACGGTGCGCAAGAGTTTGAGGCAGGCAAATGTCAGATGTCACAGGCCTTACAGGGGTTCGATCCTCACTGCTCGACATTGCCGCGCTCGTCTGTAATGGGCCACATAGCATCGGAATTGGCGTCACCAGGATTGGAGAACTGTAGACTTCTCCGATGAAAGTCGGTATTGCATCTCGACAGTTGATGGGCGAATGAGAGTGTGGCGAACCTTAGACGTCAGCTTCATGAAGCCCCTCTCGACTTTTTATCGCTCAACTCCGACAGCCACCTGGGCCAATGACCTACCGTCCGTTAGTTCCGCCCTCGATGTCCCGATATTGAGTTCACTCGCTTATTTTCCGCTACTGACTTCTAACAGTGACGACAGACCAGACATACTGACACCCACCGCCCCGTTAGCAACATCCTTGGATTCCCTACCAGACACGACCTGTTCATCTATAGTAAGCTAGGGTAATAACTATTTTCGACCCAATGCTCTCTACGCCAGTTGAAGACATTATAACTCCTACGATTAATGATAAAAAATTAAAGACATCACCACGTCCTCAGTTGTTTTTTTAACAACACGAGCTTTTGACACCTGTCTTGACGAAGAAACCGGCACAGGTGTCGAAAGCTGGTGTTGTTAAAAAACAACTGAGGACGTGGTGATGTCTTTAATTTTTTATCATTAGTATGGAACCCACGTTTAAAGAGAGTTTCAAACATTTCTAACTCCTACGATGTTCGCTCAGTGTCTGACTACAACATCGTTCGATCACGGACTTGCAATTTCTCCATCTTCCAATCCAGCGCTGGCCTCCACAGTGACAATCGAAACTTACATATCGCCATTTACAATTTCTCCTCCCCCTAGAGCTGTAATTCAAACCAGAAAACCAAACGCTAGGCGTGGAAAAGCCATAGTTTTATCAAGTAGTCCTTACAAGCAAGCTCTTATAAAAGCACAAGATAAGGGCAAATGCACAAATAAAACAACATAAAAAGAAATGAAACGTCCAAAGCTGGGCAAAAATGCAAACAAATAAAGAGTAATACATCGAAAAAACAACCCTCTAAAGTTTAAAAGACACAAACGAGGCGCAGATGAAAAACAGGCTGTAGATTCATATGACGCAGAATGCAACTATTGCTGCGAGAAATGGAGCACCGGCAAGCAGGATGGAATGATCCAATGTTCGGGTTGTTTGGAGTGGACGCACCCAGCTTGCGCCGGAATTGACGATGACGAAGATGATTTTGTCTGTGATCTGTGCATCTAATATGAGTGTCATCTACACGAAGTTATAGTTGTTCTCTGGGTCGCAATTATACCCGTTTTGTTACCAATAGAAAGTTTGCTATTCGGCCTTTAAACTGCATGGATGAAATTATTTGTACACCTGTTGAACTTGTTTCGGATTAGTTTAAAACTGGAGATTATAGATGGTTATAAATTTGATGTTGATTCGAAGAGCTTGTCCTATTTGTGCTTGTCAATAGCCATATGGGGCAATATGAAACGGGTGTTTCATTTTGCCCCCGGATGTGTTTCATTTTACCCCCACCCTATGGGGCAAAATGAAACGTTTCCATATTTTTTTCTTTGGCTTATATTTCCCATTGGCATTAATAAGATTAAATTTAATTCATTTCAGTTTTTATACCAGTATAAGTGTGTTTTACTGTAATTGCACTCTATTCCTTTGATGTACGCACTCAAGAAGTTAAGTGTACCGTTTTGCCCCACCTTCCCCTACCTGGGAACTCTTCCGCATGCGGCGACCCACTCAAAAATTCACTCAGAAATTTCTAAATTTTCATGTGGTCTGAGTGGAATTCAAACCTGCGCCGCATCGATGGAAGGTAGAATTCAAACCTGCGCCTCCTCGATGGTCTCAATCGTGCCCACATGCTTACCTCCCCTTCGCATGCGAAGATTAACTTCTCTGTTTAGATTGCGATGGTCTGTGAGACGATCACTCTAACCCACTGGACCATATATACACTTGGAGTTAAAAGTAGATAAGTCCGTGGGTCCTGATGAACAGTATTTTAAAACGGCGAAATAAAAACAAAGTCCGTTCGTTTCTTGCTTCTACTTCTTATTTTGATGGCTGGGCTGCTTCACGCGCGAATTCAACAAGAACAACAACAACAAAGATGTTACCTAAGATAGGTTGCAAGCCACTTTCTAAAACACCTTGTGATAATTGTAAAAAAACAATCCCTAGAAAAGGATGCGGTCTTATTTTTAAACTCAGTGAATGTTTCACTCCTCAAACAACTAAAATTTTGTTTCCAAATTTACGACTTAGTGGTAAAGTTTGTGGCGTTTGCATAAACCCTCAGAATCTAAACTCGAAGTTGCCACCGCAAACTGTGCTAGTTAATCAGGGAGCGCTAAGACACCTGACGTCCACTCGTGCTTTACTTCTTACAACGGGCAGCGATCTCGATGACTCTGACCTTGAGTATGAAACCGACGACGGTACCTTTGATCATCTGGAACATGATGATGGCGATGACAGTTCAAACACAAAGTCACGGGTTACTCAAACTCAAAACGAGGAAAATCTTCCCTTTAATAATAATAGACCAAGCGGAAACAGTGTGCTTGAGGCTGTCAATCACATCCATCCAAATGCCAAAACCGTACCAACAACACCTTCTGCAGGCCGAAAAAGTAACAGTTTTAGGTCATCACATCAGTACAGTTATCTTCAACGTCCTGCCCGTTTTACCTCTTATATTGGGAGAAAACCAAAAGGTTATTTTAACGCACGGTCACACGCTGGACGAATGTACCACTACATGCAGAATGTGGAATATAAAGATGCCGTCAAACTGATTTCAACATTGAAGGGTGGAAAGGAAGCAGTTCTCAAGACAGCTGCTGATATTGTTAGCTTTGAAGTAAGTAAATAAATATGTAGGCAAAACCTAATCACAGGTACACGGAGTGCTCTCCCTTATCCACCCTCTGTTACTATAAATGTCCATATGACCTAATTCAACAAGTTAAATTCGACTCGTCTCTATTCTGATATTTGCTGGTTGTCGGACGACATAACGAATATCAGATTATCAAACGCTGAATATGAGGGAAAAATGCCATGTAAGCTAGTACTAGTACTATAGCAAACGGTCATGGGATGTCTCCTGGCAAAGACCCTTCCTCCCCCATCCTTGCCAAACCTGACAACGGCGCCACATAATTATAAGTGAAATAATTTTAAGTGCGGCATAAACCATCAATTTATCAATGAACTCGATATTTGAAATTTTTTTTAACAATCGCTTGTTTGTTAGATTACAGGCAGATGTCGTGAAATCGAGAGAAACCAGCTAAATTTTTGCATGTATTTTTTTATTTGGTGTTTAATACATAAATTGTACTGATATGTATGGGCGGCCGTTTGTGTCAAAATTAAACATTCAACACTCAACACAAAGTTATTACTTTACAAGAAACTGAGCACAATAGTTTTTTATTTCACGTAAACATTCTGAATATTTCATGTTTTTTTTTATATTTGACACTCTCTCTTTAATTCAAAACCCATAAGTATTCGTGCAATCTCTAACATTCTGCACTCTGTAAATCTTTTCGAATCGCGCGCCAAACATTTTGCAATCTCTAAACTTTACACGAACTGGATACTTCAAACACCACCAGGGGGCGCCCCGTTCCAACAGCGATCAGAGGTTCAGAGTCACACGGATTGACTAAAATAAGTACGTGCGCCCAGTCTGAACATATAGATAGATATATGTTTATTTATAGTGGTAGGAACCATGTTACAAGATTTAGCATTCATATAAATAAATATTTGAACCCAGCCCTGTCAGAGCTTATCAACCACTCTAAACGGAACTGAAAATCATACATGGTTACCGTTAAAGTTAACAGAAGGCGATTTTGTCATATACCATATGCTAATCTAACATAGGCCTTGACATATCTTTTTAGTATGAAACTCAAAAAGGTTTTGCAATTTTCCTCCATATGTTGGCATTTGAAGGAATAGAATATCATTTAATAGATTCAGTCTTAGATAGGCGTATGCCGGACAATCAAAGATGAAGTGGACTTGGTCCTCTGTGCTATGGCTATCACACATGCAGCTGACAGATTAGCGCTAATTCGGAGTTACCAAGTCCCATGTAGCCTAGCTAATTCGGAGATAGGCCTATAGCAACTCCCAATTACAAACTTTTTTTTTTCACTTGACCCTAATACGCTTCCGTAAATATGGACGTCTTGTCAACGGCTGAATACTTTATTTAAAAATTGAACAAATGTATTTTCATAAAGTATGATTTCAGCTGTTGGCAGAACGTCCATATCCTCAAGACCCCCGTACTTGTTTTGCTCAATCAGCGCTGCTCTGAACTTCAGGTAGACTTCCATCTGGTGGAACAGCGCGCCCCCTGGCGGTGTTTGAAGTATCCAGTTCGTGTAAAGTTTGCAGATTGTCAAATGTTGCGCGCCCCCTGGTGGTGTTTGAAGTATCCAGTTCGTGTAAAGTTTAGAGATTGCAAAATGTTTGGCGCGCGATTCGAAAAGATTTACAGAGTGCAAAATGTTAAAGATTGCACGGATACTTATGTGTTTTGAATTAAAGAGAGAGTCACAAATATAAAAAAACATGAAATATTCAGAATGTTTACGTGAAATAAAAACGATTGTGTTGAGTTTCTTATAAAGTAATAACTTTGTGTTGAGTGTTAAATGTTTAATTTTGACACAAACGGCCGCCCATAGATATGCTTTATTGATATCTTACAACGGCTGAGCATTATTATGAAATACTAAAGGGCTGACCCGCTCCAATCACTTATCACCAAGAAATGGGGCTAATTAATTGATTGGCAACATTAGATAGTTGTCGTTTTACTTATTATTTATATCTTGTTTTGAAATGTTAAATTCAATTACACTTGATAAAGACACAGGTCAAACAACTTACTTTGTGGGGATGCCTTAATCATTTCTCATTAATCGCAAAATCTAGATTAAAGGCTGGAGGTTTCCTTCATGCAATGAGCTCGATTTCCTCCCCCACTAAATCTGGCAACACGGTGTATAACATTAACATTCTTGTACGTTTATTTACAGATAAAATCATCGAGAAAATCTACATGGAAATTTAAGGATTCCCTGAGCTCAGTAGATAGTTTAACACCCGGCTCTGTGGATGTCTTGACAAAGGAGGCTGAGGCGACTTTCCCAAGTGCAGTGCAGCTCATTAAGGCAATTTTGACGTCAACGAGACCGCCTCTTCCTAAAGCTAACAACACAAGTGCTGCAACTGGGTAAGAGTCAATTTTTCTGAAGCCAAGGCGCTATTTTTAAGTACCACGAGCTACATGTACCAAATATAGGGAAAATTTTCATAGATAGAATTTATTCTATCAAAAAGTTCTTAGTTAGAGTTATTGAATGGCTTCCCGAGGGTATGGAAGATATTCTGAGAGGTGTGGCCGAGTTCGAAGCACGAGGCCAAACTTCTCAGAATTTCTCCGATACTCGAGGGAGCCATTCAATCACGTGCTTGTATCATGGTATTAGTGATTGACATTGTCAATCAACTAACACGTGTTTACTCTCTGATACCCAGTCAAGAGAGCCATTCAACAAACTTCCAAAATCGGGAAGTTATTCAACGCTTAAGCCCCGCCCACTCTCTGTTCACTGGGTATCGGATTTGTCGAAGACTGCTCATCAAAAGAAAACCGCGGCAAAGATGATACAATGTACAATATAGAGCTTTCTTCTGATACCACTCCTTAAGTTTTGCTCCATTGCCAGGCTTAGTGGAGGAAAAAACCTGGCTGACATCCCCACTTGTGTCAGGGTGATGGCATTTAGGGACATTGGCTATCTTGTCACAAAAATTTGCAAATAATGACATCATTCAATGTCAGGGGGTTTAACCTCATGTTCTCTGTGTATATGCCAGCTTGTAATATTCAAACTCTGTGGCCAAAGTATATTGATGGTGTGTGGCCAACAGAACTGGAGGACGGGCCATTATTGAAACATGTAACTCTTTAGAATCATCCCATTTTTCTCTGATTTTTTTTTAATTAAACCAATGCAATTGGCCCAAACTTAACACACATTGCATTTGATTCTTTAGTTTGCCGTGTTTGAGGACCGCCCGAATCTCTGATTCGCGCATTTCCTTGAAGTTTAACTCTGAAAACGTTGAGGATATCACAGAAAATTTAGTGAGTTTTGGGGTCTTTTTTTCAGGGGAACTACCATCTAAAGGATCTTTATATTTTTTAACACTATAACACACGGGCACAGGGAAAATCTTCTTGTCTTAAATAACCATGGAGACAAGTTTTATTATAGATGTGTACGAAGTTTGGACTGGTTGCGTTGCTTAAATTAAGCGAAAGTCAGAGACAAATGGGGCGATTCTAAAGTTACATGTTTCAATATGGCACGTCCTCCAGCTCTGTTGCCCCACATCATCAATATACTTTGGCCACAGACTTTGGATATCTCCAGCTATGTATATGCTAGTTTATATGCCACCATTGTCCCACCTCACAACATGTAGAGAAATCATGCTACAGTAGAGAAATCATGCATGTATCAAACATTTCTGTTATTGTTTTTCTCTTTCAGGGAAGGATCGAATTCAGACATTCATCAGATGTTAACCCAGCGCATGCTTCAGATCCTCTCCATTTTGTTGTATACTTTCTCCAAGACGTTCCAGTATCCACAGGTAACAAAATGGCGTCCCTGACCCCCAGCAGTTAAAAAAATTCATCGTATGAGACCCATCTCTTTGCATTTTTTGTGTCCAAGCGAAACACTTTGTGTGCTTGGAAATTTAATTGCTAAAAAATTGCATATACATGTTGATTGCTGTATTTTATGAAATAGTACCTAGCGCCAACAAAAGACAAAGGGCTTGCCAAAGTCTTGAAAAGATTTTGGAAAATTAAGATAAGGGGCGACAGTAATGGGAAAGAAGACATTTACGTAAAAAAACATTGTTCTGCAACTTGGTGTGTGCTGAGAGAAAGGATTTTTTATTATGTTTTTCATTGTGACCTCCTACAGCAGGGAGTTTCACAAAGTTGGGTTCCGGATGTTTTTACGGGACTGTCCTGGCAACCCATACTGTAGAGATATGTTGCGATGAAAGTTACGCAAAAAAATACAACTACTGTCAGTCCGTCCGTTCGCAGGGTTTCCGGATGATAAAACTGTAACGGCTTGACGTTTTCTCTTGAATTTTTTTGTTATTATGTATACCGTATCGACAATACCTCGGATGGGATTGTGTTTCGTGAAAATCCGCTCATAGGTAGCGCCACTGCTGGCCTAGACTATGGAAACAATGTTATAATTTAAGGTTTTCGGACGTTATCTCTAAAACAGCTTGACGTTATTTCTTGAAATTTGTTTATATTATGTATATCCACAATACCTCGTATGGGATTGTGTTTCATGAAAATCCGCACTTAGGTGGCGCCACTGCTAGCCTTGACTATGGAAACACTGTTATAATTTGATGTTTCCGGACGCTATCTCTATATTGTATGAGGCCATGACGCTGGCTCTTGAAATTTGTTTATATTATGTATATCTACAATACGTCGTATGAGAATGTGTTTCGTGAAAATCCGCTCATAGGTGGCGCCACTGCTGGCCTAGACTATGGAAACACTGTTGCAATTTGAATAAATACAACTACTGTCAGTCCGTCCGCAGGGTTTCCGGACGTTTTCTCTAAAACAGCTTGACGTTTTCTCTTGAAATTTGTTTATATCATGTATATTCACAATACCTCAGATGGGATTGTGTTTCGAGAAAATCCTCTCGTTCATGCAGGTAGCGCCACTGCTGGCCTAGACTGTGTTATTGCAGTTTTAATTTGAGGTTTCCGGAGGCTATCTCTAAAACGGCTTGACAGTTTTCTCTTGAAAGTTTTTTATATTATGTATATCCACAATACGTCGTTTGGGATTTTGTTTCGAGAAAAACAGTTACAGTTATAGTTTGCCTGCAGGCTTAGACTATGGATGGAAACACTGTTTTAATTTGAGGATTCTGAACGTTATCTCTAAAACGGCTTGACATTGTAATATGGTGTAATGGGACGTTCCACCTTTCACCATTCATAGACTTCTGGCGCTGCTTGTTTAACATTAGAGCAGACACGGTGACTCACTGTGTACATGTACATGGTCACTGCTGTGACTATTACCAAAAAAAAGTTAGAAAAATATTCACCCTGGACTGTGATGAATGCTTGAGAATTGTTGCAGCAGTTATCAGCGCTTTGGCCCCCTCCCCCCTCCCCCCTTTTTCCCCAAAAAGGAAGAAATAAAAGTATGCATACATGGAGCTTGAAGTTTGGCATTGCTTTATGATAGGTGATTTAACAATTACTTGCAAATGACGTAATTCAGCGACGTCCGAATTGCGGCCCTAAGTGATAGACCAAACAAAGCATCGGTCTGTTTTTACATGTAACTTAAAATTGTCAGATTTTTTACAACATATTTTAGAAAAGAGACTAGATATTGTGACAGTTGATGTCTGATATAATCGAGTAATGCCAAAAAATCTTGCGTGAAACGAGAGCTAGACGGATTATGTCTGAAGTCTAATTTGAATCTGGGTTTTGTCCGGTCTAAGATTGGTGCCACAACGTCATGCCATTGTTGCACAAAAAACTGGCAAATGGTCTATTATTGATAAAAGAGTGATCTCCGAATTTTATTATTTCAGTTGTGTGTTGCGCTTGAACTGTGGCGCAACAATTGTCCAGCTGAAGTGTTTACGCTACTTGAGCGATTGGGGATCTCAACTAAGTTAGAGAAGTTTAAACAGAGCCTGAAGTATTTGGACAACCCAACCGGACAGGTCGAGACATGGAAAACAGACATTGAGGTATTGATAAAACATAAATATTTTTAGCACTTCTAGATTAATTAACTCCCTTTATTGCAAACTAATGTTTGAAAACTAATGATAGTTGTCCATTATGGGGTAAAATGATAGCCCCTAAGTACAATACAGGCTTCAAAGGCTCAGTCGGTTAAATGATAGTCCCTCCGTACAATACATATGTAGGGGGCTCAGTTGGTTTGAATGATAGTCCCTCAGTCCGATACAGGCCTCGAAGAGTTGGTTAGAGTGATAGTCCCTCAGTACGATACAGGCTTCATTGGCTCAGTCAGTTAAAATGATAGTCCCTCAGTCTGATACAGGCTTCATTGGCTCAGTCAGTTAAAATGATAGTCCCTCAGTCTGACACAGGCTTCATTGGCTCAGTCAGTTAAAATGATAGTCCCTCAGTCTGATACAGGCTTCATTGGCTCAGTCAGTTAAAATGATAGTCCCTCAGTCTGATACAGGCTTCATTGGCTCAGTCAGTTAAAATGATAGTCCCTCAGTCTGATACAGGCTTCATTGGCTCAGTCAGTTAAAATGATAGTCCCTCAGTCTGATACAGGCTTCATTGGCTCAGTCTGTTAAAATGATAGTCCCTCAGTATGATACAGGCTTCAGTAGCTCAGTCTGTTAAAATGATAGTCCCTCAGTATGATACAGGCTTCAGTGGCTCAGTCAGTTAAAATGATAGTCCCTCAGTACGATACAGGCTTCAGTGGCTCAGCCTGCTAAAATGATAGTCCCTCAGTATGATACAGGCTTCAGTGGCTCAGTCTGTTAAAATGATAGTCCCTATTACGATACAGGTTTCAGTGGCTCAGTCTGTTAAAATGATAGTCCCTCAGTACGACACAGGCTTCATTGGCTCAGTCAGTTAGAGTGATAGTCCCTCAGTACGATACAGGCTTCAGTGGCTCAGCCTGCTAAAATGATAGTCCCTCAGTATGATACAGGCTTCAGTGGCGCAGTCTGTTAAAATGATAGTCCCTCAGTACGATACAGGCTTTAGTGGCTCAGTCAGTTAAAATGATAGTCCCTCAGTACGACACAGGCTTCAGTGGCTCAGTTGGTTAAAATTATAGTCCCAAAGTCCGACTTAGGCTTCAGTGGCTCAGTCTGTTAAAATGATGGTCCCTCATTCCGATACAGGCTTGAACCCCTTCAGTGGCTCAGTCAGTTAAAATGATAGTCCCTCAGTCCGATACAGGCTTCATTGGCTCAGTCTGTTAAAATGATAGTCCCTCAGTACGATACAGGTCTTGGGGGGCTCAGTCAGTTAGAGTGATAGTCCCTCAGTATGACACAGGTCTTGGGGGCTCAGTCTGTTAAAATGTTAGTCCCTCAGTCCGATACAGGCTTCAGTGGCTCAGTCGGTTAAAATGATAGTCCCTCCGTATGATACATGTGTGGGTGGCTCAGTTGGTTTGAGTGATAGTCCCTCAGTACGATACAGACTTCAATGGCTCAGTCTGTTAAAATGATAGTCCCTCAGTATGATACAGGCTTCAGTGGCTCAGTCTGTTAAAATGATAGTCCCTCAGTCTGATACAGACTTCAATGGCTCAGTCTGTTAAAATGATAGTCCCTCAGTATGATACAGGCTTCAGTGGCTCAGTCTGTTAAAATGATAGTCCCTCAGTATGATACAGGCTTCAGTAGCTCAGTTGGTTAAAATTATAGTCCCTCAGTATGATACATGTCTGGGTGGCTCAGTCAGTTAAAATTATAGTCCCTCAGTATGATACAGGCTTCAGTGGCTCAGTCAGTTAAAATGATAGTCCCTCAGTACGATACAGGCTTCAATGGCTCAGTCTGTTAAAATGATAGTCCCTCAGTATGATACAGGCTTCAGTAGCTCAGTCGGTTAAAATTATAGTCCCTCAGTATGATACATGTCTGGGTGGCTCAGTCGGTTTGAGTGATAGTCCCTCAGTTAGACAGTCATTCCACCGATTCGGCACAATGGAGTGGAATTTTAACTTGATTGGCGGTTTCCTCCCCACTAAACCTGGCAAGGCAGCCATTTAAGTGAAATATGTTGAGTATGGTCTATAATGTCAATCAAATGGTTAATGATAATTAAGAATGTACAGATGGAAAAAAATTCATTAAGTTTATGGAATCTACAAATTTATTGTACATGGTGGGCTTCTGTGGTACAAACGACAAACGATAACGGTTCCCCCCACAGTGCCCCACAATTAGCTAATTCTGTTTCAACGAAATTTTCTTTATATTTGGCAGCTCTTGCCACTTTAAGCAACCAACCCAAAAATACCTGATAATTAACGATATTAGTAGAATACAATCTAATGAGTGGAAGTGGTGTGAAACACTAAACAATCACCAATATTTTTCTTGGCTAATTTCTCATCATTTGTCCATAGCTGTGCGGTCTAACATAAAGCCACATGAATTTATCTATCTTTCAACTTTATTAATCGCACCTCTGTGAATCAATATCTCTGATCAACTTACCTAAAAATGTACCTCTTATTTTAATCTTTTATGCTCCACGAAAACTTTTGGGGGAGCTTATAGTCGCCGCTTTGTTCGTCCGGATTTCTTGTCCGGGGCATATTTCTGGTAATAATGTCAGGATTGGTTTGAAACTTCGCTGGTATATCCTCATTACCAAGACCTTGTGCAGCGATATGCTTTTCTCTCCGTGGCGAGAATCATTTTAGAGTTATTGCCCTTGGTTTCTTCAATTTGTCAAATTTTACCCAGACTGCTTGTCTGGGCCATACCTTGGTTAATATTGTCAGGGTTGTTTTGAAACTTTGCTGGTATATAGTCATTACCAAGACCTTGTGCAGTGATACGCTTTTCTCTCTGTGACAAGAATAATTTTAGAGTTATTGCCCTTGGTTTCTTCAGTTTGTCAAATTTTACCCAGACTGCTTGTCCGCCCCCTCCTCTGTCCGGAATTTAACACATTCCAGTTGTGTTGGGTTATAATAATAATTTCACACAACGCAGACACATCAGTGGCCAAAACTGCTATAGTTATTGCACTTTTCTCATTATTTGGTCAAATTTGCTGAGCCTATATCTGCGATGGGGAATCAGTTTTACTGATACTTTTCTTTTTTTGTTTTTTTTTGTTTTGTTTTGTAGAAGGGATTGAACCCAAGTGGAACTGGCCAAGATAATATATCTGCCATAGATAATTTAGACAAGGAAAATGTTACAGCAAATATCCCTGCCGAGAATTCGGGGGAAAGAGAGGAAAAGCCTTTAAAAGGGTATGCCGTGGGGTGGGGCAAAGTTCAGCTTCATAACGATGACGATCCACCAGAAGCCAGAAAATGGACAACATGTTTTGCCGTAAAAAATCGTAAAGAAATGCTCAGCCCAAAGAACAAGGAAGAAATCCCTGCCAATACTATGTCCCCTTACAGTTTCCTTCCAAGTCCAGAAGATTATCTCAAGTTGAAAGAGCGAATGATTTTCGTCGTACGGAGAATTATTCAGGATAATGTAACGTGTTTCAAGGACGTTGACATTCCGAATCATATGACCCATCCACATTATCAAAAAATGTGTGAGAAAAGCGAAGTTGTAAGTTCGTTTGGTTTCATTTTCGTTTTTTTATAATTCAATTTTTATTTGTTTTACATTGAATAATCTACCAGAAATGAATTTATCAAATTATTTTAGGATTTTTAGAGCCCTGTTTTGGTTTACAAAATTTGAAAGACATACCTGGAGTAAGGAATTTTCTCCGTGAACAACAATGTTTCGTCCCCAATAAGCTGAAAAAACATTTTGAATCATGTTATTTTTAGGCCCCCTATCCTTGAACTTTCTTATTTGAATGATGTTATTTAGTGATTGCAAAAGAAGTCAAAACTAAGATGGATGTAGAATGTAACGCCTAGCGCACACGAGAGGATCCGGTTGAGTTGCCGGCCATGCATTGCCGAGAGCGAAGCTGTCGCCCTTCTGTGCGTGTAAATTTTGGTACGGAAAGTGTCTGGCATGTTTGATATTTTCTTCCTTGGGAGGCAATAATCTCACCCCCTTGTCACAACGATGAGCTGGCAGCTAAGAGCTGAGAGGAGGGAAAGGCCAATCGTGTGTGCCTATTTAAAGGCACACTTGCCGCGAAAATCAGGAATATTGTTTACATTAAAAAAGAAAGTCCGTTTTCTGTATTTTTCCCAGACAATATAAGTTAGGAACTTTTTATTTTTGCCAAAATTTAAAAGTTTGGACGTCACTTGTATTTTTAATTTGAATTTGAAAATTTGAATTGTTAGGTGCCCGTAACGTAAACAAACCGCACTGCCCCCTATTGGCGATTTTATGTTTCAGTCGAGTGAGTGAACTAACGGCAGAGTGCAATTTTATGTAGGCCTATTTATCTGAGAAATACAGACTGACGATCGGTTAACAGCGACTGGAAAAGCCTGCTGATTATTGTTTGAGTGTAAACCACAGATAAAAAGGCCTGAAATGAGGGTAAGCCAACACGAAAGTTGACCGACACTGATCGTTGTTGTTGTAATCAGGCTTCGATTCTTCGTTTGTTTTTCACCCCATTTCTACATTCTAAAGCTAACTAGACATGTTTTATGTGTCCTATGTTTAAGTTTAGTTGTATTAGTCGTAGTAAGCTCATGTAAATTGGTTTTCTTAGCAAATTTAAACAGGCTACGGCGGCTAGTGGGCCTTTAAACAAGTAACCACTTCCATGTTCATAACACTGGTACAGTAGTGACATCTTTCTCTATAGAGAATGCCTGTAGAAAATTGTCTATTGTGTGTTGTAATATCGGATGATGAGAGTAGCTACCCTCGAAAGCTCATAAATATACACCATCATGTACAATATAGTATAAGTCGTCCTATGTGTTTTGGCTTTAGTAAAACCACTCCATAGTAGAATATAGTAGTGACATTCACATGTAAGTAGGTCAGTGAACTAGAATGACCAGGATCTTGCCTCAGCCATCAGCTTATCATCTGTAGCTGCTCCCCTGACCTTGCGTGCCTTGTAGCTCCGCGAAATCTCCTCGTCTTAAAAGGAGACATCGCTTAGGTTTGTTGTGGTTCTCCATTGACCTTCAGATTATTAGAAAAATACAGAGTGATCAGTTTCGAATAAAAGGCTCCAAGTCGACTTTTCGCCAAAAATGTACATTTAACGAGTCCTGTGTTGCTATTGTTTTGTGTCTGACAGTCAGTAAACAAATAACCAAAAGTAGACCAAAGGCGCTGCCAGAAAGGGCTCTACTGTGCACTTCACTCTTTTTACCACAACAAAGCAGACATTGGAATCCTCAAATAAAACAACCTATCCAGTGGTCCGTGGGAGCTGGGAAAGTTACCAATGGCCATCTGGAAACCTCATCTTTATAGAATAGCACACATTTTAATGCTATTAGTTCCGGGCACGTCCCTTTTAGGAACCAAAACACTTTATTCATTTACTTTTCAGCCTTAATAAGTTATAATGAATTCATTGAAGAAATACGGATATGTACGGAAACTTCATCTCTCACTCTTTCACCTAAATCCAGTCGCACACTCTAGAGGCAATTCTGAGCTGGCCACTCTAAGATGGTCACGGAAAGTCGAACAATCATTTGACGCACATTAGGCGATTCTCAGTGACGGTGTAGAACTCAATTACGACATAATACGTAAAGCAACAACGCAATGTGACAATGTCTGAAAACATGTGACGTTACATTTAGTTTTGATTGGATGATCAAGATTTTTGCTGACAGTGCTGTTTGTCGCACACTAAATGATTCTTCGGCGAAAGTGGCTGACTATCTTCTGAAAATCAAACATGCCAAATATCTCAGCGACAGGCAACCACTGTTGGCCACAATGGCCGGTAACTACCGCACATTAGGCGATTCGCTATTTGGCCAATCAGAATCGCCTAGTGTGCGCCTGGCTTAAATGAAAAGCACCTTTTGGCCATCATAATTAAATTTCCCTTTTCACCTGGAAGCATCTTCGCAAGCCAAGTTAAAATCTTCATGTAACCCATTCCGTGTTTTACCTTGGCGGACGACTCCACTTCAACCCGTAAATCGAACAGCGCCCACTGGTGGGAATGTAAGAGTTGTCTTTCCTAGACTTACAGAGTCTTAGCCAATCAGCACTCGTTAAACAAAAGTTCAAGGTGTACACAGCCGCCATTACGTTATTTTCAGTGTAAGTGCCTGAGGATTTGATTAGCTGCGAGAAGTTTTACTCGCATCCAATCAAAACGAGCTGTTCGATTACGGGTTGAAGTGGAGTCGTCCGCCAAGGTAAAACACGGAATGGGTTACATGAAGATTTTAACTTGGCTAGAGAAGATGACCTGGAAGTTACCTTCATGCATTTCTTGTTTATATTTTTTAAAAACATTTTTAAATTTGTGCTGTGTATTACATTTGTACAAATAATTTATTTTGTTCATTTGATAGGCTCATCTGGGTTTGATGAACGTAGACTCGTCAAGATCTCAGGGCATAATTTCCGTGATGAAACATCTACAAGATTTATTACCCCTTCACAAAGGCGAACCTTTGCCATCGATCGCCTACGGAGCAAAACTTAGCAAAGCCAAACAAAAAACAAACAGAAAGCAAGACTTCAACTCTGTTACAGCCAAAGAAAGATTAGCGGGACTTGTTGAATCTGCGTCAGAGTTTGAAAGAGAGGCTTGTCTTTTTCAGGTATATTTAGTTACTAGTTACTAGTGTTCTTTAAAGTGGCATGAGCTGCCAGAATTCAGACTATTTCATAAATTCTGATTGTCACGACAGTAAGAGGCCTTGAAGGCCATAGAAAAACTAAATGATTGGCGTTGGAATCAGGAAAGTCTACACAGTATGTGGCCTTCACAAACCGAAATAGTGTTCGAAAAGTAAAAAAAAAGTTGAATAACCTGGACGGCCATTCATTCATTCATTCTGAGACTGAGTTAGTTCAAAACAATACTTTATGATACATTCTCGAGACTAGAAATACTAAAAAGTTTCTGAATTGTACATCTTGAGAAAATTAGCCGTTATTTAAAGATATTAACATTCTGTTTTAAGGGCAACATATCAAAATTTTGGCAGCTCATGCCATTTTAAGTCGAGTGCACTCTCAATTATTTTGCATGCAACAAAAACGCAGTTGTCTGCAACAGCAATTTTGTTAATGACGAGCATCACTCGAGAATGAAATCCAGTTTGATTTTATACAACGGCCTTAGGGTCTATAATAGTGTTCTTTAAAATGGCATGAGCTGCCAAAATTTGGACTATTTCATAAATTCTGATTGTCACAACAGTATTAAGAGGCTTTGAAGGTCATCGAAAAACTAATGATTGGCGTTGAAATCGGGAAAATCTACACAGTATGTGGCCTACACAAACCGAAATAGTGTGCGAAAAGTAAAAAAAAAAACTACAGTGTATTTGGTACACTATCATCTTCATCCCAGATATCATGTGGAGTTCCCCAGGGATCGGTGTTGGGTCCAGTCCTATTCCTGATATATATAAACGATGCCAACAGGGTATCCAACCTTGTAAATCTAATACTTTTTACTGATGAGTGTGGTATCTTCTTCCTCTGATATAAACACCGCTCTTAAAACTATGGAAGAAGAACTTCTGAAACTTCAATATTGGTTCAATGCTAATCGTCTTTCACTCAATTTAAACAAAACCAAATATATGATAATCCGACATAACCCTAATCATTCTTTGAGGACCAGTCATCAATTTTGACTTTCTGGCAACATCATAGAACAAGTCCACCACTTCAGGTTTCTAGGTATCATCTTTAGTGACAATTTAACCTGGAAGGCACATATTAGTTATGTTTGCAAAAAAGTAACAAGAAACAGACAAGAAGATTTTCCCTGTGCCCGTGTGTTTTAGTGCTCATAAATATGAAGACTCTCTATATCCTCTATTATTCACTCATCTATCCCTATTTTCTTTACGGCAATATACTATGGGGCAACACATATCAAACCCATCTTCATCCTCTATTTCTCCTCCAGAAACGCGCTGTCCGTCTCATAACATAATCTCATAAACTAGATCATACACAACCGCTTTTCTCCAAACTCCAATTATCACACTTCCTAATCTAAACCTCTATAACTCTCTACTTATCACACATAAATGTATGTATCCTTCTGATCAATTACCCTGAATATTCATTCAACTTTTTATCAGACAAACAGACTTACACCAATATCCAACCAGATACCAACATCTCGCTCTCAACAGACCCTTTCCAAAATCTAATCTCTCAGTTCATTCTCTCAAAACCAAAGGACCATGTGAATGGAACAAACTGTCTGTACATCTAAAATCCATTCCCTCAATATCACTCTTCAAATCAAAACTAAAAATTTACTTAACCACAGCTCCTTAGTTCAGTTAATCACGACACTATTTAGAACTCTGCCAATACTTCTGTAAATAAGTTAATTTATTGTTTCTGCACCTGTATCAACAAACAAACTATTTATTATATCTTTTTTAGGGATAGAACAAGCCCCTTGGGGTTTTATTCCCGCCAGATCAATACTCATATTAACCGTTTGTACTTATTATTTCTTTTTCTGGTGAATAAATAATCTAATCTAATCTAAAAGGTCTTAGTGAACGATAATCAACTCAGGGAATCAATTTGTATTGAATTTTAAAGAGGGCATGATTCGCCACACCGTTGATGTATTTCCGTTGAAACTCAGTTTTCAAATTATCGGCTATTTTTCTCAAAATAATTAATGTAGCGTTTTGATCTATTCTAAGCCTAGAATGAACGAACGTACTTTATCGTCTCAGATAATGGGTCTGTTTTCCTTTTTCTGTAATCAATGTCGTTGCTTCCTTGGCTCAGTAGGTAGAGCGTTTGATGCTCAATCCGAACAGCCTTCCACCAATGGGTCGCAGGTTCGAATCCCACTCAGTCCCCCAAAAAATTGGAAAATTTTCTGACTGGGTTTTCACTCAAACGACCTACTGAATGTGGGATGGTTGCCAGTTACCACCGGAAGGTCGTGAGTTTCCTCCGGGCATAGAGCCCAGTTTCCTCCTACAATAAAACTGGCAACGTCGCCATATAAGTGAAATAATCCTGAGCGCGGCGTAAAACATCAATCAATCAATCACACTCGTAGTACGTACATTTTTTGCGCAAAGTGGTTATAACTTTAATACAGGGGGTACTTTATTGTCTGAGATAATTGGTCTGTTCACCTATCTCTAATCAATGTTTAACTAGCTGAAAGTGGATTATTTAGAATATATCTCATATTATTCATCTTCTGGCCATAATGATTTTGTTTTCCCCTATTTTTATTTTCTAGGATGTGATAGACAAACTTTGCTGCACTAGCTATAAAGTGAAAGGAACAGTGTCTCAGATTAAAACACATTTCAGATATTTTACCAGTTTCAAAGATTTCAGGGAAAAGTACAAACTGTGTTTTAAACAGTTACAGGTAACTTAAATAGATATCAAATATTAGGAATGGGCGTCTTGTCCCCATTGAGGCCACTCAGTCGCCTCATGTGGAAGAGTTGCCAGGTACTCGGCAAAGGTCGCTTTCCTCCTGGCAGTGAGCCTGGTTTCTTCCCACAATAAACCTGGCAGCGCTGCCATATAACTGAAATAGTGAAATAGAGTGCGGCGTAAAACACCAATCAATCAATCAACCCATTGAGGAACTGCAGGAGCCTTCCATTGATGCGTTGGACGCTTAATCGGAACAGCCTTCCACCAATGGGTCGCGGGTTCGAATCCCCAAAAATTAGAACATTTTCTGACTGGGTTTTCACTCAAACCACCTATGTGGGATAGTAGCCAGTTACCACCGGAAGGTTGTGGGATTCCTCTGGGCATAGAGCCCGGTTTCCTCCCACAATAAAATTTGCAACGCCGCCTATACTGTAAGCGAAATAATCTTGAGCACAGCGTAAAACACCAAACACTCAATCAATTAACCATTGATGCATCACATATTCTAATCCCGCTCAATTTTTTGAATTTCTGATTTGATTTTTACCCCTCGTGCAAATTTTGCCAGAAGGGTATTGTCGTTGCCCCTGTCGTCCGTCTGTCCATTGGTCCTTGTAAACACATTATCTAAAAAAGTCTTTAAAGGGAAAGAAAATCTAAGCTTTAGACTAGTTTAAATGGAAAGAGTAGAGTTCATTTAGTCCAAAACAACTGTCCAATGTATGGTTTATCCCCTCGTAAGTGAATAATTGAAATTTGAAGGTGGCATAGGCCATTCACAAGGACGCCACCATTTTTTCATTAGTTTTATCCAATTACTGTTGAATAAAAATTTAAGTGCGTTATAGAGTAGTCATGTGATGTAATTTAGCCAATGGCTGGCTAAGCAATGGTGTGCGGTTGCATACTGACCTATATATTCGGAGACAATCTTCCCACTTCAAGTTTGTCGCCATGTTTTTTGGACCTAAATCTACCAGTATACGTTAGAGAGCGGTAAAAATACGTCATTATTGATCTAAAAATAGCTTCACCAACATCAGGTCATCCTAAAACGGAAAAATGGCTACACAGATAAGCCACTGAAAGGACATACTTCTGTCTGTTTTTATTAGCTTGAGGGTCACTGGAGGTAATTGACATGCAATGTTTTAAGTACTTTGAAGGTTGTTATCGAAAATAATCCCTATGTTTTTCTAGAGATTTCCCCTCCTTTAACTTACAACTTTGAAACTTCACACATTTGTTTAATTCAGCAAGTACAAGAAGCCTATTTAAAATCAACGCGCTCAGAAGTTTTTTTCAAGAGTTATGCCCCTTACATTACCGCTGCTATAAAAAGCCTTGTAAACACATTATCTAAAAAAGTCTTTAACTTACAACTTTGAAACTTCACACATTTGTTTAATACAGCAAGTACAAGACGCCTATTGAAAATCAACGCGCTCGGATGTTTTTTTCAAAAGTTATGCCCCTTACATTACCGCTGCTATAAAAAGCCTTGTAAACACATTATCTAAAAAAGTCTTTAACTTACAACTTTGAAACTTCAAACATTTGTTTAATACAGCAAGTACAAGAAGCCTATTTAAAATTGACTCGCTCGGATGTTTTTTTTTCAAGAGTTATGCCCCTTACATGACTGTCAGCCAAAAACCTCCTTGTAAATGTGATGCATGTAGGTGGAGTAATTTTTAACTCGCAACAAATTGTCAGGAAAGTAAAGATATCTTTTGTTTCTTTGGCCCAGACCCGAGGGGTCCTGATGGCGACAGCCACTTATTCTGTGTTGCTGGGAGCTACCTCTGTTCAAGGATCCCGGTTTCCTCCCCCACTAAGCCTTGCAAAGCCGCTGTACATGTATGAGTAAAATAATCTAGAATACATTGTAATACATGCATCAATTGAGGCACTACAAACAGATTGAAACACACTCAAACTTCAAAGCTGCATGGGAAGCCTTGGTGGGAGCCATAGTCTCAGTATGGTACATGTACAAGCCCTCCACTAATGGGTCAGGGGCTCGTATTTTGGTTGCTGAATACTTCTATTGCCCTGTCTCATTTCCATCACAAATACATTATTTTTTGCTCCGCTGCAGATGATGGACAGGGCATTACATTTGTTAATCTGACGAGGGTCAGGAGGGGATATGTCATCTTCTGACGAATCTTGTCCTCTTTTTTTTCAGTTCTGTATTGAAGGCTATATTCTTCTGTTAGCTTGTAAACTGAAAAACATTAAGTCATTAGATGAAACCCCAATAGACTTTATCGCTGGTAAGATGAGTAAAGATGAACAAGTTCGATATTTGGATGACCTTTCTCGGAAGGTCGTAGACACAGTTTGGATGCCGCAAGATTCGGACCAAGTACAGCAAGCTATTCACGCTTTCTCCGTCCACGCCAGCGACAGTTCTCAACATCTTTACTGTATATGTGGAAAAGGTATGTAGATAATACATACTTGTTTCTTTCTACTGGTTTCCTAGACTTTTTTAGCTGAGTTGACTGCTGACTTGTTTCCGCCAATGATGAGTTTCTCACCTATCAAGACAGATCTTGGCCTCGACACTTCAAGAGATTGATTGTTTGATGTTTTACAACTCACTGAAGATTATTTGGCGGCGTTGCCAGATTAAGTGGGGGAGGAAACTGGGCTCATATACCATTTGCCAGTTTTCCGCGCCACAATGCCATGACGTCATGGCACCAATCTTAGACCGGACAAGCCCAGCTTCCATTTAGACTTCAGCTATAATCAGTCGAGTTCCCGTTTCATGCAAGCTTTTTTTCGCATTACGTGACTTTTTCAGACACAAAGTGTCCCAATATAGGGTTTCTTTCCTAAAATGTGTTGTAAAAATGCTGATGAAAATTTCGAGTTAAAAACAGACTAATGCTTTGTGCGGTGTCCCAGTTAGGGTTGCAATTGTGATGTCGCTAAATTACCTATTGCCCGTAGGAAACCGCCGACCTAACGCAAGAGAAAACCTCAGCAAAACCTCACACCTAAGATATCGGTTGCTTGAGTCTGGTAGCTCAGCACATAGCTTGACAGAAAAGGTTGCTTTTGTGTAACGGCATTCTTAGAGTTATGCCCCTTCGTAAAATCTAATCATCGACTTTTAACAAACTTGTTTGAGACTACTGTCTGAAAAGAATATGTATATGTAGGCCTACATTGTAATTTCAGACTTCTTTTAGCAATATTTTTCAAACATAATTATTATCAAACCTAGACAATCACCAATGTTTTACCAAGTCAAGGAAATTGACAAATTTCTTACAGTCGTCAGGCACTCATCGAAGGCTGGGGATCTCCTCCTGGCAAAGAGCCTCACCCACCTTATTCTGGCAACGCTGACATGTAAATGAAATAATCTTTAGTGCTGCATAAAACATAAATCAATCAATCCATCGCAGTGGAAATCCAACTGCACTTTAAATATACATGGCGTAAACAATTTAGGGTCGTTATTATTATTTTTTATTCTGTGTATATACATGTATTTATAAATCATCACTGATCTTCGATATTTCTTATTTATAGGGGATTATCCATTAGAAAGACGTTATTGTTATTTATTTTTTAATTTTGCGTAGATATTTATTAATCGTCCCTAATCTACAATACTTCTTATCACAGTAACCGATCAAGAAATGATTCGGTGTGCCAACTTTAAATGTCCCATCCAAAAATATCACCGAGGATGTGTGGATGTGCTCCCCGAGGATGAGGATGAGGAGTGGTTCTGCAGCGAAGCCTGCGAGGAAAGCCCGACATCCATTTACTGTTATTGTAAATCGAGCGGCACAGCGGAGCAGTCTGAAGAGGAAAACTTGATGGTTCAGTGTCGAGCTCTCAAAAATTGCAAATTACACGAGTGGTATCACTTGAAATGCCTCGGTACTACTCTGGAAGAATTACCAGGTATGTTATTTTTATATGTGTTCGTTTAACTTTCTCGTTTCATTAAAAGTTACAGGATACAGTTTCATTTCCCATTTGCAAAAATTTTAGCGTTTTGATTTGTGGCTAGTTCACTAAATCTCGCTAAGGCTTTTCCTTTCCATTTTCAAACACATGAGACATCCTTGACAACAATAAAAAAAACGGTGAAATAGTGCATGCCGGTTTTACGGTCCATGCGATTTAATGTTGGTACCGCCATTTTGACAGGTTGAAGAATTCTATCTCTTAAAAGTGGCATGAGCTGCCAAAATTCACACTTTTTTCAAAATTTCTGATCGTCACAACAGTAAGAGGCTTAGAAGTTTAACGAAAAACTAAATGATTGGCGTTGGAATGAGAAATATCCATGCAGCATGTGTACAGTAACCGGAATAGTGTTCGAAAAGTTAACAAAATTTAAATAACCGGGACAACCATTCATTCATTCTAAGCCAAAGTTAGTTCAAAACAACTATTTATCGTACATTCTCGAGACTAGAAGCACCAAAAAGCTTCTGAATTATACGTCTTGAGAAAAATAGCCGATAATTTCAACATTCTGTTTTAACGTCAAAATATCAACATTTTGGCAGCTCATGTCACTTTAACCTGCTGCCGTTCACGTTTAAGTTAGTGATATAATATTGGGTAGAAGAAAAATTTCTGTTTGGATTTTTCACTTGGTTTTCCACATGAGCTGTGAATGGCATTTCAAAAAGGAAATAATCTTGAGTGCGGCAAAAGCATCAATCAATATACATATATTGGATACCTGTTATTGTTGACAGATCCATGGTACTGTAATGATGAATGTTGTCTACAATGCGGGGATGACGACCAAATATATAACTACTCCAAAGCCCTCATATGGCAAGGGCTCAATATTTTTGTACGGAGAGACGCTGTAAGGGAAGGCGATGGACCGGACATTGTGCGGCACTGGAAATTTGACCTACTTTACTTTTGGACGGAGAATCAAAAAGAACATTTCCAAACAGCGTGTCGATTCTTAGCAGGTAAGAACCCTGGAACCTTTTCACAAAGCGGCGTAGCATAAGTGTTTACGTAACTGCCATAGCAACCCATTCTGTATGATACTGAGATACTTACATGTAGCAGCTAAGAGCACTGTAACCTTTTCACAAAGCGGCGTAGCATAAGTGTTTACGTAACTGCCATAGCAACCCATTCTGTATGATACTGAGATACTTACATGTAGCAGCTAAGAGCACTGTAACCTTTTCACAAAGCGGCGTAGCATAAGTGTTTACGTAACTGCCATAGCAACCCATTCTGTATGATACTGAGATACTTACATGTAGCAGCTAAGAGCACTGTAACCTTTTCACAAAGCGGCGTAGCATAAGTGTTTACGTAACTGCCATAGCAACCCATTCTGTATGATACTGAGATACTTTGCTAAGGCAGGTACTTAAAAACTTACGCTACACTACTGTGGAAGAGGCTCCTGGTATGGGGAACCCTGGTATAAGGGTCAAAGGTTACCAATTGACATCTCCGTCTGACAGTGCCACATGTTTCGGCAAACATATTTAAAATAGATCATCTGGCCGGTGAGCCCGCTTTTCTTCCCTACCAAAGTTTACAACCCCGTCATTAGGTCAAATATTCTTGAGTGCAGCATGAAAGCATCAGTCAATCAACCAATTAAAGTTTAGACAAAAGCACAGTGTTGGCTTGGTGACTTTACAAATATCACAGAGCTATTTTGCTCAGTGTGTCTACATTTTTCAAGCATTTGTACTCAGCATGTTTCCTGAGGAGAGGTCAACTCTCTTTGAAAAAAAAAAAAAAAACAGATTAAGATATAAATAAACAGAAAAAATTAAATACCACAGCAAAAATGTTGTTTTTTTGGGGGGTAAATTTGGTTTAAACAGAAATCTAAAAAAAAATATATTTAGATGAAAAAATCTTTGTTGAAAAGAAATATTTAGAGGAAAAAAAAAACACATAAAGGGATATAACTCCTACATGTAAGTGGGAGATAAATCTAGGTTTAGCTATCTGAAGCCACTGGTGAGTTTTGTGGGAGATCCAGGCTCAAGCCTGGGTCGAGTCAGGCCAAAGACTTTAACAGTGGGAGATGCTGCTGGCGCTCAGCAATAGGAGTTAGCAGCGGCTGGTTGGCCCGGTGTCCGTATAATGTGGCTGGGTGAGGGGGCTTGCTGGGTGTCTTCGGCCAGTCGTCTCGGTGAGGCAGCACCAAATAAAAGAGCAGTGGAAATCTGCCCTGCCACAAGGAGACAACGTCTTCATATGACTGAAATACTGTTAAGCAGGACATAAAACTCAAATGATTCACTCACTGTTTTCTGTGGGTAGACTTCTGGGTTAGATGCTCCCAAAAATACAAGTTACCATACATGTAGTTAGAAGTCGTTTGCAAATCCCAGTCAGTTGAAGAATAAAAACAAAAATTGTACTGGGTTTTTGCTCGGCTGATCTGTGGGGAATGATATCTCGAGTACATCTTCCATCGCAAGTTCTTTCTCACTACATGTACATGTGCATAAATGTTAAATACGCATGACTGTGACGTGCATCACCATTAAATCTTTTTATGCATTTATGTGTGATCTGGGAGCTATTTCTTAAGATATTTACGACCGACGTAATTCCAATCCAAGGCCTAACTGTCATGGCAACGTATACCTTCAACATTACGTTACAACCAGGCGCAAAGTTACGCCAGTGTTGAGAAACCGTCATCTCTTATACAGTCTTTGATTTCGGGATCATTTTCAAGCAAAACCAAAAACATACTGGCAAATAATCTGGGTTTTTTCACTATGAAAGGAGTTTTTTGTTACACTGAGGGTTAAGGGTTCTTTACCTGCAAGAGCCGACAGCCCGCTCATGAGCGACCAGCTTTGTTGTCCGATTTAGACAGTGACATTATAATATAAGCTTCTCCAATCATGTCCCCAGCAAGGAGGAACATTAAGTATGCCACATACATTAGCCTTCCTGACATTCTCTGGTCGGTGGATCCTAATGTCAAAATTTAGATCTGGAAGGGTGAGAGAGGCGGGTAGGGGGGGGGGGGGGATTGTTTGGTCGGTTGGTACTTTTGTCACTGTATAACCTTAGCAGTTGAGTGTTAAGCCCCAATCAATCAATCCAATCATCTCAAAACGCAAATCATTGCATTCATGAATAATTTAGCTGTCCTTAGCGCCTCAAAACTGAAGCACGCTAAAACAGTGTTACGTCATCAGGGGCGGAAAAGTTGGGACTCTAGAAGGCAATAGTGAATTCAGGGGACGAATATGTTTACTGAATGACACTGGGCACTGGAAGGTAGCTGAATTATTCATGAACGCAATAAGGGCCATTTTGAATTGGAGGAGGTTATATTGTTACATGTATTTCACAGTTTTAATCAGACAACATAACTGACCGCTCCAAAGCAGGCAGTCGACTCTGCCAGTCTACTAAGGTCTATACTAGTACATGTACACTGTAGGTAGCTAAATTATTTATGAATGCAATCATGGCTGTTTTGAAACGATTGGAGGAGGTTATTTCACCATTTTAATCAGACAACATATCTGACCACTCAGAAGCAGGCATTCTACTCTCCGCCAGTCTTCTAATGCAGACACTAGTACATGTACACTAGGTAGCTAAATTATTTATGAACGCAATAATGGCTGTTTTGGAACGATTAGAGGAGGTTGTATTGTTATTTCATTGTCTAAATCGAACCACATACCTGGCACTCTACTCTACTCAAAAGTTGGCCGAAGGCTATTGTCGTCGTCATGTCCGTCCGTACATCTGTTACCAAATTATCTTGAAAACTAATTGAGCTACCGGAATGAAACGTGCTTAGGTGTTATAACTCAGTATGAGTAGGAAGTCTATCGAAAATGAATACCGCCGGATGATTTTTCACAGAGTTATGCCCCTTTGCAACTATTGTATGACTTATTCTCTATATACACTGTATTATGTATTTTTTGTCTTTACAAGACATTTTACTTTCATTTTTGTGGGTTTTATTTCAACTGCACGTACTAGATAACTGATATGCATGCTCATCTATTTCACCGAAGCATGCAATCATTGTCATTAATGTCTGTCCGTCCGTAAGTACGTTCCTTCCTACATCCAATGTTGAATTATCTAAGTATGGATAGGAAGTACGTTCATTTTTACATCCAATGCTGAATTATTTTATTACCATATAATCTGAATTATATGGATAGGAAGCATATTCAAATTGAATGCTGCTAAATTCTTGTTACTCACAACATGCCTTTTTGTTGGAAAAAAGGCTCTAGTGCCGAGGGGCTTTGGTTAGCGCAGCTTCATGTTTGGATGGCAATGAGCCATGAGTCTGTCGGCGTAATACATGTACAAAAAAAAAATCCTATTGAGTCAGAAACCTGGAAAAAAAATTGTTATTGCCAATAGTTATCTTTAAAGTGGCATGAGCTGCCGAAATTCACACTTTTTTCATAATTTCTGATCGTCACAACAGTAAGAGGCTTTGAAGGCCATCAAAAAACTAAATGATTGCCGTTGGAATGAAGAAAATCCATACAGTATGTGCCCTGTACGAACCGAAAACGTGTTTGAAAAGTAGCAAAATTTAAATAACCGGGACGACCATTCATTCATTCTAAGCCAAAGTTAGTTCAAAACATTACTTTATTGTACATTTTCGGGACTAGAAGCATTAAAAAGCTTCTGAATTATACGTCTTGAGAAAAATAGCCGATAATTTAAACATTTTGACAGCTCATGCCCCTTTAAACAAACTTTCTTGTTTATAAACGACAGGTGTGTCTGGGTTCCATGGTAAACGAATTCAAGAGGACTTGATTTGGAACCGTCTTGTAAACATTGGCGGCACCCCAGGGGGCAACATGGGCCTGGAGGGCGCTCTAGATTATCTCAACTCTTCATTCAAACGTAAGACAAATTATTTAGTTTTGAACACTAAAACACATGGGCACAGGGAAAATCCTCTTGTCTAAAATAACCGTTGAGACAAGTTTCTTATTGTGTTATAAAAGGTGCATATCATTTAGACCTGTATACCCATCATAAATTGTTGTAATAAAGTAAACCTATGATATTTCATTAGGTTGTGACTGACAGGAGCTTGGCCTTAGTAGAATTTTCTGGAACACTTTGTATTACATTGACAAACCACTGGTTTTTTTAGACAAGAAGATTTTCCCTGTGCCCTTGTGTTTTAGCGTTCATAAATATATACACATACACATGTATACATGTATGTGTATAATTTGCCCATAGACTGATCCAGAGACATTTTGATACAGGTATGGGCGCCCAAACTCACAAGCAAAAAATCCGCCCAAATTCTTAAAACCAACAGATTTTAATGTCAAAATAGCATTTAATGTTGAATTTTGGGCCAGAGATGTTGTTTTTGTCTTATTGTTGGAACATTTTGAACCGAAATGGTATGCCCAAATTTTCCCTGGATCAGTCCCTGTTGCCTGTTGATTTATTGCCAAATTATCTGCTTCAGAAAATTCTACTGACTAAAGGCCAAATACCTGCCTGACGTCAACCTAATGAAATATACTTAGCGCCATTAAAAACGCACGACCCATAGAATGTAAAATATTTTGAGAAATGTAAAGTGTAAAATATTGTAAGTACTCTTAAATTGAAGAACAAGGCATTGGTCACAATGAGACAAAGAACTGACAATATGTGAAACCCTGGTGACATTTATTCCTTGCAAACAAATCGTTGATACAGAAATTGAAGGTGTCATCATTCAATAATGGGTATGTCCACCTCGGGCATCAACGCAAGCAGTACATCTGCGCCGCAAGGACCTGATGAGTGTGGCTATTCTGTGCTGTGGGATCCGGTCCCACTCTTCCTGCACTACCTGGATCAATTCACGTCGGTTGCGTGGCCTGGGTTGACGTTGTAAAACAAACTGATGTACCGATCCTGGCGGGCTGTAGTGACTCTTGGCTGACCAGGACGTGGTCGGTTGGCAACATTGCCAGTTTCATGTTCCCTGATTCTGAGGCGACTAATTGTGGAGGGATGACACTGCATGTGACGTCCTACGGCGGCACAACTGAGACCCGCCTGTAACATGCCAATGGCACCTTCCCTTTGTTGTGTCGTAAGTCGGGGCATTGTAACGTTTTCTGATTGGGGTAGAAACATAAAATTCAACCGTGGGTTTTTAATGGCGCTAAGTATATCATGGGTTGTGGTTTATTATAACAACTTATGATTGGTTATAGAGGTCTAAATGATATGCTAATATACTTTACTAGGGGCATGTGTTTACTCCGTACTCAAGATTATTTCACTTATATGAAACCATTTATCCTTTGGGTTTGAACTTGGGAAGATGTCGGGGAAAAAACTGAAATACCATTTGTGTTTCAGTATAACAAGGCCAGCATTGCTATTGCCAAGATTATAGTAGAAGACTACAAATTACTTCAAAGTAAAATTTCTCGTCCTCTGACCCAAAGGCCAGTCATTGCTTATATAAAGAACAGATATACTGGTCAGGGCTATACTCCCCTGTATGCCTTCCACGTAGGTTTTTCTGGGGGGAACCAAAATTTTCACTTTCTTTTCCCATGATCCTATGGGGTACAATCTCAGTCTGCTGATATTTTTAACATAGCTTAAGATGTGTAAGCATTGTCAATGTGTCTCCATGGTTATTTTAGACAAGAAGATTTTCCATGTGACCGTGTGTTTTATAGTGATCATAAATATATAACAAAGTGTTTTCCAGAAAATTCTATTGACTAAGACCAAGCTCCTGTCAGTCAAAAATACCATACCATACCTTATGATGGTGTATAAGGACATACCTCTTTGTAACACAATAAGAAACTTGTCTCCATTTGGTTATTTTAGATAATTAGATTTTCCCTATGCCTGTGTGTTTTAGTGTTCATAAATATATATATATGATGGCGGCTATGTTATGGAGGCCACTAGATAGAAACCCTGTACATTTCATGTATGTCTTTTTTTTAACTTGGATAGAAGAAGCCGCCTGGCTTTATTGCCGCCAAATAACCTCTTTTCTTTAAAATTTAATCCTCTGTTACGTATGTATCTTTACAAATCCCACCAATGGATTGCGGGTTCAAATCCAACTCAGTCCCAAAAAAATGTAAATTTTCTGACTGGGTTTTCACTCGAACGGCCTAAGTGGTATGGTTGCCAGTTACCACCGGAAGGTCATGGGTTTCCTCCAGGCATAGAGCCCGGTTTCCTCCCACAATAAAACTGGCAACGCCGGCATATAAGTGAAATGATCTTGAGCGCGGCGTAAAACACCAAACAAGCAATCTGTACTTGTTAATCTAATTTATATATATTTGTACATATTTGATGAATAAACAATCAAGCAATGAGAGTTTGTGATTTCAAGCAACATTTATGAATAAAGAAGTGCTGGGCTTTGTTAAAGGATACGAATCATACTCAGACCAAATAAAAATTAAAAAATTTCTGAGTGGATTTTTCACTGGGTTGCCGTATGTGGAAGACTTGCAAGGTACTCGCCAAAGGTCGAGGGTTTCCTCCCCCACTAAACCTTGCAGTGCTGTCAGATAAGTTAAATAATCTAGAGTGCAGCGTAAAACATCAATCAATCAAACACCAAATGGGAGTTTGTAACTATAAATTGACTAAATATGTATTTAAAAAGCATAACGTTGAAACAAAACAAGCTTCCAGTAAGGTCTCTGATGTTTGATATTCAAATAAAAATATTGGAAAAGCGAATAACCCATGCAAGCTGAACATAAGGGACATATTTCAAATAGGCAGGATGTACCAGTACACTTTTTTTTGTTGCTAAAAAAACTATCTTAACTAACGTTTTCAAGATTGCTGTCTGTAGGAAGCTGTACTATTTTGTTTAAAATGACCAACAATCAAGCTCATGCCACTTTAAAGAATGGTCTTAACATTTCTGTCTTTTGTTTTTCAGAACTTCTGTCAAATTTTCAAGAGAAATGCACAGAATCTGACCTCTGCACTTTGGCCCAATTAAGTGGGTCAAGGTCACAAGCGTTAACGGAAATGTTTGGAAGCCAAGACGAGGTAGCTAAGATACGTTTAATGGATGGTTTGTACAACAGATCAAAGCAGTTCAAAAAACAACTGAAGTCTTTCGTTGAAGAATATGAGAAAGAATCGCTCTTAGAGTATATCCCGCCAAGAGAGCGTAAGGAAGTAGATCATTTTTTTACGAGACCTGTTGTGAGGGAGCCTCTCAAACTAGGTCAAGAAATTTGTGAAGTTGCCCTGAAAATGGACCAGCAAAAAAGTGGGCTCTTTCATAATGACGGCGATTTAAGTACTGACGACTTGTCCGAATCGGAGAGTTTGGAAATCCCGGCCCAGATAGAAACTCCAACAAGAGGAAGACGTAGAAAAGGTCCTGGGCAGAAAAGTGCAAGTGAGTTCAGCCCACCGGTTAAAAAAGGAAAAAATTCCCGTCGAAAAAAGAAGAGTGAGTCACAGCTGGCAGAAGAACACCTAGCAGGGCATCTGTTAGAGCTAGCCGATGAAGCCGATAGCCAAGAATATGTTACATTTGAACTTGTTGAAGAAGGTATGCTGAACGAGGAACAAATACAAGAACTGTTGGCCAGATCTCGTGACCAGACAGTTAATTGTGACTCTGACCCAGATTGGACTCCGGATTCTTAACACCAGAACTCTTGACCAGATCAGGTGACCAGACAGTAAATTGTGACTCTGACCCAGATTGGACTCTGGATTCTTAATACAGGAACTCTTGACCAGATCAGGTGACCAGACAGTAAATTGTGACTCTGACCCAGATTGGACTCCGGGTTCTTAATACAAGAACTCTTGACCAGATCAGGTGACCAGACAGTAAATTGTGACTCTGACCCAGATTGGACTCTGGATTCTTAATACAGGAACTCTTGACCAGATCAGGTGACCAGACAGTAAATTGTGACTCTGACCCAGATTGGACTCCGGATTCTTAACACAAGAACTCTTGACCAGACAGTAAATTGTGACTCTGACCCAGATTGGACTCCGGATTCTTAACACAAGAACTCTTGACCAGACAGTAAATTGTGACTCTGACCCAGATTGGACTCAACATATGGTATTTTTTTGTTTTTGGTGCATTCAAAGTATGCACAATTTTCTAGATTACCGCAGTTAATTGCATTAAAATACTTAGTATGGTCGATTCTTGCCAAAAAACTATTAAAACAAGCACAATTTTCGGACTTCCCTCTTATTTGGAACATTAGCAGAAAGTTCCCCAGGTACATGTACCTAAGGAAGGTGAGGGGCCTCCGTGGCTCAGTAGGTAGGGCGTTGGACACTCAATCCGAACAGCCTTCCACCATTGGGTCGCGGGTTCGAATCCCACTCAGTCCCAAAAACAAAATTGGAAAATTTTCTGACTGGTCTTCACTCGAACGACCTATGTGGAATGGTTGCCAGTTACCACCGGAAGGTCGTGGGTTTCCTCAGGGCATAGAACCCGGTTTCCTCCCACAATAAAACTGGCAACGCCGCCATATAAGTGAAATAATCTTGAGCGTGACGTAAAACCCCAAACAACCAACCAAAGTAAGGTCAGGGTTTCCACCCATCCTAAACCTGATAACGGTGCCAATTAGTGGAAATCATTATGAACGCGAAATGAAACTTAAGGCCTGTTCTCACTGTGCTATTTGCCATACCGACTCGCAGGATGCGATTAAAATGGATGATTATAATTGGTCAAAAACATTTGTCATTTAATCAAATGCATTGATTTGAATCGCATGCTACAAGCAACAATCAAACAACTTTATGACAACGCTTCAAAGTTTGTCAAACAAAAGTAACTTCATGTTTGTCTTTACCATGTTTATGAAGAAACATCTATACAAGGAATCAACCAGTAATTTTGTTATAAATTGTCTTATTTTAGCCTAAATTGAACTTGTTAAGTTTTAGAATTTGTTGAAAAGTTAAGTGTTTTATTTTTAGATTTTATCTAAAGTGTACTTACATAATACATATATAAGCCAATAAGGTAAATTTTATTGAAGATTTTTTTAAGGAAAATTATCATTTTTCTTAATTTTCAAGAGTTATCCCCCTTGCATTACTGTAAAAATTGTAAACCTTGTAAAACACCATAAAGTTGTAAATTGTCATAACTGTGAAACTCCTATGAAAAAATCAACTTGCTTGCACAGTTGATCAAGAATTATCTCCCTTACTCGATCAGCCAAATATGAACTCATTGTAAACAACTATCTCAGGCCAATAAAAATTGAAAAATTTATAAGTAGATTTTTCACTCAATCACTGTATGTGGAAGAGTTGCCAGGTACTCGTTGGAGGTCAGGGGTTTCCTCTGAGCAATGAGCCTGGTTTTGTCTCCACTAAACCTGGCAACGTCGTCATGTAAGTGAAATAATCTTGAGTGTGGCATAAAACATACCAATCATTCAATCAATCAACCTAATCTGAGAAAGATTATTTCTTGGCTTGTTTTGTTTTGGACGATGTAAATATTTAAATAAACTCATCCTCATCACAGTAAATTTGAACTCCTGTTATCTTCTTGACAAAGACTGACTTTTACGGAGTAAAATTTGATCACGTTTGTTCTGGGTTTTTTTTTAGATTATTTTTATATTGAAATACTTGTTCATGTAAATACCATTAAAGAAAAATGGTAAACATATTCAAATTGCTTTCTTTGTTTTGATAATATAATTCAAATTGTTTTAAAGTAGATAGAATGGAATTTCCAAGGTATGTATTGTCGATTGATTGATTGATTTTATTATTAAAACAGGAGAAAAAAATAATACATAATAATCAAATATAATAAATTAATGCCATGCAGTATATTTTACTCGTTGGTATTTTGCGTTTGTATAAAAAATTTGATTATCAAGACTTGAAGGGACAGTAGAGGCCTTTCTTGGCTGTGCGGTTGATCTACTTTTGGCTGTTTGTTTACTGACTGTAGACACAAAACAATAGCAGCACAGGATTCCCTAGCCCAGATTATCGGTCTTATGGCGACTGGTATTATATGGCTGCTAATGTGTCTTAGGACGGACACGGAGAGAGAACAAAAAAATTCGGCAGATCCCAGATTTCTCTGCTAAGGATTCCCTAAATAACTCGTTAAATGTACATTTTGGGCGGAAAATTGACTTGCCGCCTTTTATCCAGAATTGACCACTCTGTACTTTTCTAATAATGTGAAGTTCAACGGAGCGATGTCTCCTTTTAAATAAACGCAATTTGTCGCATTTCCTTAAAGTGACATGAGCTGTCAAAATTCGGGGTTTTCAGGGGAAGTCCAGTCTTTCATTGAAGTAACTTGAAAAACTAAAGGATTGATGTTGAAATCAAAGATATTAGCTTAGTAAACAAAATGTAAATAACCGCGGGACGACCATTCATTCTAAGCCAAAGTTAGTTCAAAACAATACTTTTTGGTGACTAGAAGCACTAAAAAGCTTCTGATTTATACGTCTTTAGAAAAATAGCCAACAATTTCAACATTCTGTTTTAACGTCAACATATCCACATTTTGGCAGCTCATGCCACTTTAAGAACCTGTGCCACTTTTTTTATTTTTTGTAAAAGTACGCTGTTTAGTTTTGGAGATTTTCAAGATTAAAATGGAGTCTCGCTTTTTTTTTACCCAGCCATTATAGCATATATATATAGCCGATGTTTAGAAAATAAAATTATTTGAGCTTCCAAAATCATGAATTTTCGACACATTCTGTTTATCAAGAGAAACCTCGGCGTTCTGAAAAAAAAAAATAAAGGATCGACGTTGAAATAAAGAATATTGGTCGTTCTCAACCCTTATACGAACCCAAGATGTGTGCTAATAAAATTTAAATAGCGGGGATGAAGTAGTCCGGGTTTCTGGCTCCAAAGTGGCTATTTTTAATACTGATGGTCCAAAATACAGGCGTAAGTATAAAAAAAATAATGAATTCGGAGTCAGAAACCCGGACTAGGATGGAGGAGTACATTTTGGAGGCTTAGAGGAAAGCTCTGCGTTCTTTTTTTTTATCAAAATGACGAACAATTAGCTACGTCTGCATCAACGAAATTGTCCCTGTGTTTGACAGTTCTTGCCACTTCAATACATTAAAAGTAAGCCATTAAAACCTAGTGTCAAAGTGGAACGAAGAAGAAATTATAGCTTTTTCAAGATTTGTACACAATTTCTGTAAACTGGGGTAACTTTGAACGGCCCGGTATCTTTGAACAGTCAAAGATGAAAATGGTAATAGTTATGTTTCTAGCTTTTTCACCATTTTTAGTATTTGTTTAGATTTTCACTTATTTGAAAACTTAGATTTTCATTTTGACTGTTCAAAGATACATGTACCCCGTAGCCGAGAAATCTTGGCTCTGCCGAATTTTTTTTTTTTCCGTGTTCGTCATATGACGAACACGGAAAAAAAAAATTCGGCAGAGCCAAGATTTCTCGGCTAATGTACCCCGCTGATCAAAGTTACCCCAGTTTACGGTATCGTTGATGCAGTCGTTTTCTGTTTATTTCACTTTTCTTGCCGGGTATAAAGGGACCGAACGCCCACAGAAACCTACCATTTTTTGAAGAAAAAAGGGTGTAATAGAATTAGAAAACAGTTTTGCCGTAGAAGCTTAAAAATGTTCCACGTTGACTCATTTTCAGAGAAAAAATTATCTCGGATGAGTAATGAAGATACATTTAAATTTTGTTTTACGGAAAAAATGGTATAGGCATGAGACTAAATACTACTTCCGATTTTATAACAATAGTGAGGCCAAATTGGATTGGCCTTTAAGGCTTTCATTTTTCATCCCTCTTATTAAAATGAATTTAAAAAAAACTGCATCATTAATTTGTAATATATATATATTCCAACCAGCCAACAACCAAGTAAATACAAATGCTATAGGCCTATTGCTCCGCGATCTATATCATCTTTCTCACATTTGATATTTTGACATTTATTCATGGATCAATCTTAAAAAATGCTTGATTTTAATTACAACATCTCCGCTGAAGATTGTATTTTCTGACTTCTGTCAAAGTTGAAAGTTCACGCATATTTGACCTCGCATGCCGTAGCAACGTCGTTCTGTTGATAGCAACGCATCAGAAGATGGCGACTATCAACATTCGCTGATGCGACCGTCTTGCAGCTGAGAAAATTCTAAGAATTCCTTGAGATTTTGGTCCATTCATTTCTAAAAAGTTAATCAACAATTGCTTGGAGAATCCAGTTTATCTTTTGAATACTGTATTAGTCTGTGGAAGCTGTAAAAAAGAAAGAGACAGCATTTTTCGGTAAGAATTTCTACATCTGACAAATTTTATACTAGCAAGTAGTAAGTCACTAAGTGTGGTTTTGTTGTGGGGTTTGTCAACAAAGAACTGTTCTTACGATCTGAACTGACTTCCTTAACATTTTACACATTCAACTCAGTTGTTTATCATTGAAAAGAACAGCCAAATGTACAAGATATAGGCCATGCTTGTTTTTTTAAGTGTACATTTTCCCGCTTCAAAACTTTTAAGAATCACGCCATTTTTTAGTCAAGTTTTGCTGACATCGGGAAATCTCGGGATGTCGGAATTTTCCGAAGAGCTTCAACTTTGACCTTCAAGCATAGGTACTGTGGTTCTGTTGGTAGCAACGCCGTTCCTGCCGATAGAAACGCCGTTTTGTTGGTAGCAACGCCGTTCCTGCCGATAGAAACTCCGTTCTGTTGATAGCAACGCGTGTCAGAAGATGGCGACTGTCAGAACTCTCTGATGCGACCGTCTCGCAGCTGAGACAACTTTTAAGAATTTATTGAGCTTCTTGTCAACGACTTCCTCCATAGTTATTCAACAATTGCCTTGTGGTTTGAGGGTATTTTTAACGAACTTTGTTGCTGCGTTAAAGGTGTGAAAAAGAAGGAAAAGGCGTTTTTCGGTAAATATTTTCTATAAGCTGCAATTTGGGGGAATTTTCAGCGTGGACGGACATTAACTTGATTAAAAACGTTTTTATCGTAAAAACCGGCGAAATAGGGAATTCTCATAATGTCCATCTTAATCATTACGCTAATGCACTATTTTACGGAATAAAATACGGTCGTTGGCATTAAGACATGTTTTGTATTTATGGAATTTATTTTCCCGCTTCAAAACTTTTTGGCCTTTGGTAAATCACGCCATTACCGTCTTCATCCAGCCTCACAACTTCGGCGGTTCTCGGGATGTCGAAGATTTCCGAAGGGCTTCACATTTGACCTTTCGACTTAGATACAGCTGTTCTGTTGATAGCAACGTCGTTCTGTTGATAGCAACGCCGTTCTGTTTATAGCAACGCTTCAGAAGATGGCTATCATCGAAATTCGCTGATGCGACAGTCTCCCCGCGGAGAAAATTTTCATGAATTTCTCTAGTTTGACGTCAACCTAGTTCTTCAAACTTGTTTAGCAATTGCATTAAGCATTCATTTTGAAGTTTAAGTACTTTCCTGGTGAGCGGAAGCTGTAAGAAAAAAAGAGACGACATTTTTCGGTAACTTTTTTCTAAATCATGTGTATTTTGGGGTTTTCAGAGTTTGAGTTTCAGTGAAGTTCACTTTTAACAGTAATAACACAGGGAGTGGTTTTATTACAAAGTATCACACGCTCTTAATCTTTTTTGCCGATGTCACTGTCCAAGTAAACTATCAAAATGAACAAATTTGTATACCAGAAAGCCAATGAAGTTATTTGCGACCAAATTTTCCCGGTACGAGACTTTAGTCGTTGGTGATCACGCCATCTTGAAAAACTTCGGCAAGCCTCGGAAGGTCGGAGTTTCCCGAAGGGCTTGAACCTTGACCCTTGAACCTGGATACAGTCGTTCGGTTGATAGCAACGAGTATCAAAGATGGCGACTATCAGCAACCGCTGATGCGACCGTCTATTTGTAAACTCAACTTGAAGTTTCTTTAGCTTTTAATCGTGCATCGCATCCTCAACAATTGTTCAACAATTGCTTTAGGTACTGCATTTCGTTTTTGAACGTATTGTCGGTCTGTTTAAAGCCGAAAGGAAGAAAAGGAAGACATTTTTCGGTAACTTTTTTAAATCCGAGATTTTTTTTCGAGATCGAGTTTCACTGCCACTGCCAGTTGACTTGGTTTTTCTCCTTGTTGACAGAAACGTTAGTTAGAAACAAATTTTTTTTTTTTTTAAGGACTTGACCTATACTAATGACTAATGTTACATCTTTTCGCCTCAAAACTTCAACTTCAAGTTCATTTCAAGTTCAACTGATAGTGATACTGATAGTGACTGATACTGTTCAAGAACGCTTCGCCTTCGGTCATTCTTTAATTTAATTTATTCCTATACCTACAGCTACATTGGTTGAACAACTATATCTGACAACAGCCAACAGTCGTTGTAATCACTTTATGTTCTGGTTAGCTCTGATTTTTTTTTTTTTTTTAGAAAGTTAATGGAAACATTTAATTTAAATTATACTGCAACTACAATACAAGTTACATTGCTAATGCTATGAAGATTAAAATTAGGTTTCTGAGACAGAAAAACTGTTGGAATGGTAGATACATCTGTCTACTCTTAAATCACCATGCTCTTTTAAATGTAGCCTGCTTACTATTTTTTATTTTAGCTTGACAGAAGTTTAACTTTAAAGTTAGTGGAGAGGGGACAGTTGTTGTTGATGCTTTTTGAATTGGCTCATTAAGCTTTGACTTCTTTATACTAAGAAAAGTTTGAAACTCTCTTTAAACGTGGGTTCCATACTAATGATAAAAAATTAAAGACATCACCACGTCCTAAGTTGTTTTTAACAACACGAGCTTTCGGCACCTGTGTCGGTGCCTTTGTCAAGTGTTACACTTGACGAAGGCACCGGCACAGGTGCCGAAAGCTCGTGTTGTTAAAAACAACTGAGGACGTGGTGATGTCTTTAATTTTTTATCATTCTTTATACTAGTCACTAGTAGTGATGGGATATGGAGTTTCCAAACACTGACTGTATTGCCATTGGATTTGGAGTCTTTTATATTGTGCAAATCTTCTCCCTCTATTCTAGTAAGAAGAAAAACAAAACTCTGGCCCTCCCGCTCCCCAAGTTTTTTTTTTGTCTGATCCCCCACAGTTGAATCTCATTGCCACCACACCTCACCTATTATGGGAGTTTTTTCCCTTCTTCCTACATGCTTTGCTTAAGTCTATGACTAAGGTGCCCAAGGGTTAAAGCCTATTTTTGAAATATAAGAAAGACATATGAGATATAGGAAAAAAAAATTTCCAAAAAACAAAGAAGTTAAAATAAGTAATGAAACATGATATAAATAAAAGGGATTTAAAGAGAAAAACAAAAAAATTCAATGAAAAAATAAATTGAGGAAAAAAATTGTTAGAAACAAAAATTAAAAAAAACAAGTAATTTACAAAAAAAATCAATGTTGACTGTCATAAGGTCCCGGGAGAGGGGGGGGGGGGCTAGGTCCTGCGAGCTTTGTGTCTTGACGGTGGTTTATTACCATGTCCTGAAGCGGGAGAATCTGTCCATTAAAACTCTTGAAGTCTACCCCCCCCCCCCTGTCCACTAAACACTCTTGAAGTCTACCCGCCCCCTGTCCACTAAAGACTCATGAAGTCTACTAAACACTCTTGAAGTCTACCCCCCCCCCTGTCCACTAAACACTCTTCAAGTCTACCCCTCCCCCTGTCCACTAAACACTCAAGTCTACCCCCCCCCCCTGTCCACTGGACACTCTTCAAGTCTACCCCCCCCCCCCTGTCCAATAAACAATCTTTAAGTCTACCCCCCCCTGTCCACTAAACACTTGAAGTCTACCCCCTGTCCACTAAACACTCTTGAAGTCTACCCCCCTGTCCACTAAACACTCATGAAGTCTACCCTCCCCCCCTGTCCACTAAACACTTGAAGTCTACCCCCTGTCCACTAAACACTCTTAAAGTCTACCCCTCTGTCCACTAAACACTCTTAAAGTCTACCCCCCCCTGTCCACTAAACACTCTTGAAGTCTACCCCCCCCCCCCTGTCCACTAAACACTCTTCAAGTCTACCCCCCCCCTGTCCACTAAACACTCAAGTCTACCCCCCCCCCTGTCCACTAAACACTCTTCAAGTCTACCCCCCTTGTCCACTAAACACTCTTCAAGTCTACCCCCCCTGTCCACTAAACACTCTTCAAATCTACCCCCGTCCACTAAACACTCTTCAAGTCTACCCCCCCCCCCCGCCCTGTCCACTAAACACTCTTGAAGTCTAACCCCACCCCCCCCCCCCCTGTCCACTAAACACTCTTGAAGTCTAACACCCTCGGTCCATCTACTATAGCACTACTTTTGAAGTCTTATGCCCCTGTCCATTTAACACCCTTTAAAGGATATATGAACAAGATTTAAAGCTGGTTTGTGCTTGTTTATTGACTAAATATATATTTGAAAATTATCAGTTGAAACGAAACAACCTTCGCGTTAGTTCCCTGGTAGTCAAAAAACGAACGGAGAGGAAATATGCATATTTTCCGTATTTTTCGTAACTGCTCGGAAAAATGACGTCATACACGACCTTCGATGTGTACAAACTGCCACGAAGACGTACTGAGACAACAGAAATCGTTTATTACGTCATCGCTCTGAGGGTACGTACACAACGGAGGTCGTGTTTGACGTCATAAGTCCCTGAGATAATTAACTTTCGTAAGCATTGTAGATCGGTAAACGTAGCTTGAATTTTGTATGTTCTGCGACCGAAATTTAATTTTCTTTTTGGTCAGACTTTTAAAGTACATGTTCTACAACACACCTAACGCAAATTAGAGAATTTTTCCAAAAGCTGTTCATAAACCCTTTAAGTGTAACATACCCACCCGCTAAACACTCTTGAGGTCTAACATACCCACCCACTAAACACTCTTGAAGTCTACCCCACACCCCCCTGTCCACTAAACACTCTTGAAGTGTACCCCCCCTGTCCACTAAACACTCTTGAAGTCTACCCCCCCTGTCCACTAAACACTCTTAAAGTCTACCCCCCCCCCTGTCCACTAAACACTCTTAAAGTCTACCCCCTCCCCCCTGTCCACTAAACACTCATGAAGTCTACCCCCCCTGTCCACTAAACACTCATGAAGTCTACCCCCCCCCCCCTGTCCACTAAGCACTCATGAAGTCTACCCCCCCTGTCCACTAAACACTCATGAAGTCTACCCCCCCCCCCCCTGTCCACTAAACACACTTGAAGTCTAACACCCTCAGTCCATCTACTATAACACTTTTGAAGTGGCCCTGTCCACTAAGCATTCTTGAAATCTAACATCCCCACCCACTAAACACTCTTGCATTCTGACATCCCCATCCACAAAACTCTCTTGAAGTCTTAAGACCCCAGTCCACTAAAGTCTAAACACTTAAGTCTATATCGCCACCCACTCAACACTCTTGAAGTCTAACATCCCCACCCACTAAGCACTCTTGAAATCTAACATCCCCACCCACTAAACACTCTTGCATTCTGACATCCCCATCCACAAAACTCTCTTGAAGTCTTAAGACCCCAGTCCACTAAGTCTATATCGCCACCCACTCAACACTCATGAAGTCTAACATCCCCACCCACTAAACACTCTTGCAGTCTAACATCCCCACCCACTAAATACTCTTGCAGTCTAATATCCCCACCCACTAAACACTTGTAGTCTAACATCCCCACCCACTAAACACTCTTGCAGTCTAACATCCCCACCCACTAAACACTCTTGAAGTCTAACATCCCCATCCACTGAACTATCTTGAAGTCTAACATCCCCACCCACTAAACACTCTTGAAGTCTAACATCCCCACCCACTAAACACTCGTGAAGTCTAACATCCCCACCCACTAAACACTCTTGCAGTCTAACATCCCCACCCACTTAACACTCTTGAAGTCTAACATCCCCATCCACTAAACACTCTTGAAGTCTAACATATCCACCCACTAAACACTCTTGAAGTCTAACATCACCACCCACTAAACACCCTTGAAGTCTAACATCCTCACCCACTAAACACTCTTGAAGTCTAACATCCCCACCCACTAAACACTCTTGAAGTCTAACATCCACACCAACTAAACACCTTTGAAGTCTAACATCCCCACCCACTAAACACCCTTGAAGTCTAACATCCCCACCCACTAAACACCCTTGAAGTCTAACATCCCCACCCACTAAACACTCTTGAAGTCTAACATCCCCATCCACTAAACTATCTTGAAGTCTAACATCCACACCCACTAAACACCCTTGAAGTATAACACCCCCACCCACTAAACACCCTTGAAGTCTAACATCCCCACCCACTAAACACCCTTGAAGTCTAACATCCCCACCCACTAAACACTCTTGAAGTCTAACATCCCCATCCACTAAACTATCTTGAAGTCTAACATCCACACCCACTAAACACCCTTGAAGTCTAACATCCCCACCCACTAAACACCCTCAAAGTCTAACACCCCCACCCATTAAACACTTGTAGTCTAACATCCCCACCCACTAAACACTCTTGAAGTCTAACATCCCCACCCACAAACACCCTTGAAGTCTAACATCCCCATCCACTAAACACCCTTGAAGTCTAACATCCCCATCAACTAAACACCCTTGAAGTCTAACATCCCCATCCACTAAACACCCTCAAATTCTAACACCCCCACCCACTAAACACTTGTAGTCTAACATCCCCACCCACTAAACACCCTTGAAGTCTAACATCCCCACCCAATAAACACTCTTGAAGTCTAACATCCCCACCCAATAAACACCCTTGAAGTCTAACATCCCCACCCACTAAACTCTCTTGCAGTCTAACATCCACACCCACTAAACACCCTTGAAGTCTAACATCCCCACCCACTATACACCCTTGAAGTCTAACATCCCCACCCACTAGACACCCTTGAAATCTAACATCCCCACCCAATAAACACCCTTGAAGTCTAACATCCCCACCCAATAAACTCTCTCGAAGTCTTTGATCCCAGTCCACTAAAATCTAAACACTGAAGTCTAACATGATCCCATCCAAATTTCTTTTCAGATTAGGGCAATACTCTCCAAAGTAAGGGATTTAGCTAATGGTATAAGCTAGTAATTTCTTTCTTTTTCTGTTCACCAGGTCGTGTTGCCCTTTAAGGGTGCCCTCCAAGGGGGGTGGGAGAAAATGCCCCCCCACAAAAACATGATGAGGAAGGAATAGTAATATTGGATTACTATAAATAGTCGGGAGGATGGGGTGCCGATTCTCTAAAAACAGAGTAGGCCCCGCCCCCGAGGAAAACACTTCTGGGAGCAGTAGGCCCCGGCGTTGGAGCGCGCGGGCCCGTCTCCCAGGATTCTTGAGAAGGAAGACAACTCAGACTGTTCAAACACCACCCCCACCAGCCAACCCAACTACAACTGGTACAGATGTCGACGATGGTAAATATTTGTATATTCAACCATTATTTATTTATGAACACTAAAACACACGGGCACAGGGAAAATCTTCTTGTCTAAAATAACCATGTAGACAAGTTTCTAATTGTGTTAAAAAGAGGTATATCATTTAGACCTTTAAACTCCATAAATTGATATATTGATGATCGATGAGTTTTTGATTGATTAGTCTTTCAAACCTTAATCAAAATAATATTATTTATTACTAGCTACACTTAATAAAGACATCTGTATACATGTAGGTGCCGAAAGCTTGTGTTGATTAAAAACTACTAACTTCCTGGTGAGGCCTTAATCATTTGAATTCTCATTAGTATGGAACCCATGTTTAAAGAGAGTTTCAAACATTTCTTAATATTATTTATATGGCAGTCAATAATTGTTAGAGGAAGAAATCAGAATCTTTGGCTTGATCTAGACACTTAGGAGACTCTCTCACTAGACTGTTAGTTGCAAAGCTATTTCCCCGCATGACATGACGTAGACTGCGACTGTTGTGCAGTGCACCTCCAGCTGCACGCGCAGATATTAGGCTCTAATTTATTTGTTGGTGGTTTTTTTGTTAGGTCGTAAATCATCGTGTGGTGTTTCGTTCACCGTATCTGCTGAGGAACTTAAGACTGAATGTCTCCTTCCACCTCGTCGCCTTCAGGTAAATGTTTAACGATACCATTACCATGTCAGGCCCTGAGTTGCCCTGACCCTTGACCTCCTCAGTGCCTTATTTGTTTCTCCAGGTTATTGGATAACGTCAAGGCCAAATTGGCCGCAAAAATGGGTCGTGCCTGAAATTATCCCAAATCCAATGCTCGTATAGTGTTTCTTCTACCTGACGGGGGCGTCATTGGTCCAGTGGGTTAGAGTGATCGTCTTTAAGTCCCACATAGGTCTTCCATCGATGCAGCGCGTGTTTGAATCCTACTCAGATCTAATATAAATTGAAATATTTCCAAGCGGATTCTTCACTGGGTCGCCATATGTTGAAGAGTTGCCAGGTACTCGTCGAAGGTCGGAGGTTTCTTCTGGGGAATTAGCCCATTTTCCTCCCCCCACTAAACCTGGGAACACCGCCAAATAAATAAAATAATCTTGAGTGCGGTGTAAATTAAAACATCAATCAATCTTCTACCTGAGAGGGGTTCCTCCTCCTAATCTGATGGGATTTGTGTCAGGCATTATGCCGTAAACGTACCTAAAGTCTGCAAACCCTGGCCCAGTTCTATTTAATCAGTCCTGTAGAACTTTATCCCACTATTGTAAAAAGAACCCATCATTTTTTAGTTTTGATGTATTTCATAAGAAATAAGAACCACATGTTCACCGTAAACGTATATGCTTACAAATTCATTATCATCTATATAAAAATTTCCGTTCTTTTTAATTAGTGTTTTTGTACTTTTTAGGTACAGGAGGGGACTAGGGAGGGTATTTTGGAATATACTTATAAAGTTTTTCCTGTATTACTTATTTATAATCAACTATTTATATTTTTTTTTCAGCCTCTGAATCATCCCCATCTCTCATTTGAAGAGCTGCAGCGAAAGCAGAGATTAGCTGATGCTAAAAGGGAAGAGGTAAAAACAAACTACATGTACATGTGGCTTCTTATTACTTTTTCGACCTTGTTAAAAAAAAAGGGTATACGTACGCCGTTGGCCAGCTATCGACCTTCTTAAAAATATCCATAAATTTTTAATTTTTTCACCCAAATTCAATGCTACATTTCGATGGTTACGAAAGTTAATTTACCTCAATGACATATGGCTTCAAACACAACCTCCGTTGTGGTGACGTAATTCACAATCTCTACTGTGTCAGAACAGCTTCGTGACAGTTCTCTCTAGTAGTTAGGAAAAAAACTGAAAACTTTTTACCTCCTGGAGCCTGTTTCACAAAGCGACATAACGTAGGTTTTTACGCAACTGTCATAGCAATATATCTCTTCAGTGTGGGTTGCTATGACAGTTACGTAAAAACTTACGCAACGCCGCTGTGTGAAACAGGACCCAGGAAGGAATTTTGAAGTGAAGCCTTTTGGAGGGAATTCAGGCTTTGCAATTGTGTTCCTGCTGTTTATTTCTTTGACCTATCAGTGAAAAAAATCAAAAAAGATAAAATAAAAAAAAATCAACTTATCTACTGAGAGAGATTTTGTAACCAAAAACAAAAACGTTTTTATTTTTGGCCTCAATCAAATGGGCCTGGCATTTTGTCGAAATCAAATATTTATCCGTTTATTTATGTTGCCAGGCTCTCCGTAAAAAGCGTGCCAAAGCTCATCGTAACTCCGCGAGAGCAGAGAGTGTTGCTCAAATCAGAAATATGGATAGGCCCGCGTCGGCCACACCAAAAGTAAGAACCTTATTATTCATTGAGTATAATTACAGAGTTTGTTTGTTGTTTAGTCTGTTCAGTGAATCAAAAAGATTGTGTGGATTTTACATGTAAACTTTATAAGTGAAATATTTTTGAGGTGAAAAAAAAAATGCCCTCAAATTATCTCCCCTTTTTAACATGGAAAAAGGGTTTTGTTTGGGGAAATTTGAAGTGGCCGTTGTTTTTGATTTATGTGAAATGAGTTTTAATTAACCATAGCGTATTTAATTTTCTTTTTTGCTGTTGAAGACTTGTATAAAAATAAATTTCTGGATTATTTTATCTGCATTATTTATTTAATCTTCAACATTGTTTTAACACTGAATAAATTTTTTCAGTTTGAGGCCCAGATGAAGGCGGCTGAGAAACTCCGTGAAACAAAACAACGCGAAATCATTGAAAGACAAAAACAGAGAGAAGAACGGGCTAAACATGTCCGACAGCAGGTAGAGATTGAAAAAGAATTTATTAAAAGAATAAAAAATTTATTCATTTTGATTCGGAATAATTAATCTTAACATCCAATATCAGCATTTAGATTCTGTAATGATGTTATTTCTAGAATTATTAATTTTTAATGACTGTTTATTTATAATTCATCTTTTCTAACAGCCCCAAGTGGCCAGCACAAATGTGGGTCAGGGAAAATGTCCCACAAAGGTCATAGACAACCAGTGTGGACGTTTTGGGATTTTACAAATGTAAAGGCCCGTTCTCACTGTGCGATTTGTCGTACCGACTTGCAGGATGCGATTCAAATAGATGCATTTGATTGGTTGATATATCATATTGACCAATTAAAAGCATCCATTTTAATCGCATCCTACAAGTCGGTACGACAAATCGCACAGTGAGAACTGGCCTTAGACCACTCCACCAGTGTCAAGCCCAAACATTCTATAAGGTTAGACAAACTGTGTAGCGTCACAAAGCCGACTCTGGGTTTGTCTAATCTTTTGGAAGGTTCGTCCAAAACATGTGGCACTCTCAGAGAGGTTAATTGGGTCACAAAGGTGCGTCAAACGTTTGGCCTGACCAGATGGCAGAACTGAGGGCTCAATTTTATGTTACTTAACTCGTTATAATTTTGTTTATTTATTTAGAAAGAGGAGCCATTGAATGAGAACAGACTCACAGCCTTTGTCAGTTTAGAGAACAAAGGTTCCAAAGAGCTCTCCATTCAACAGGTACACTTTAATATTTCTCTTTAAAATTATTATTTTTACTTGATCGATTGATGTTTTACGCCTCACTCAAGATTATTTCAATTATATGGCGGCGTTGACGGGTTTTAGTGAAGGAGGGAATCGGCCGCATTGCCCGGAGGAAATCTGTCATCTTTTGGGAGTACCAGGCAACCGATTCTAAGTCCAGTGAGAAACTTTTCAGTTGTATTCGATTTGAGTGGGATTCAAACCTGCCAAGCAACTATGAAAGGCCTATGTCGGACTTATAGAATATCAGCCCCCCCCCCCCCCCCCCCTCCCCCTTCCATTTTTCTTGAACTTTATTTACTATGGTAGGTCGTAAGTCTTTCTGATTGTTGAATCAGTACCTGGTGGCCATGACAACATAATCATGTGTTTAGAAATTATCTTAAGAGCGTTATGGAACAATCAATCATTTCTGTTTTTTTCACTTAAAGAGCAGGAGTTACCTCCCCTGAATGTAATAATTATTTTACTTTCAGATTCCATTGTTTCAGAATATATATCATTGTTTAAAACATTTTCAAAAATTTATAATAAAATTGTTTGTGTTTAAGTCAATTCAAATTTAATAAATGCTGTTAAATATATATATATATATATTTTTTTTTTTTTTCAAGAAATTTAAAATCATATTTTAATATATTTTTGTTGTTTTTTTTTTTTTAGAAATTGGATAAGAAAATTCAAATTGTGGATAAGCTTGCAAAGCGCACCACTGAAATGTCAAATATTGCTGTCGTTAAAGTCCAACAAGTTCCGCAGAAGGTAAGTTTCCTTACGAATGGTTTTGAAGTTGAGCTTTTCGCCATTCAAACGCACCCATGCCCATTCAAAGCAAAAGTTTAGACTAATCAAAGAGGCATGAGCTGTCAAAATAAGGCCTTTGTTAAGAATTCTGATTGTCAAAAGAAGTTGACCGTTTTAAGTACTGGTACCTAAAGGATTGATGTTGAAATAAAAAAAATTGGTAAAGCCTTTCAAACCTTAAAGTGGCATGAGCTGCCAAAATTCTCACTTTTTTCATAATTTCTGATCAGTACGACAGTAATAGGCTTTGAAGGCCATCGAAAAACTGAATGATTGGATTTGGAATAAGGAAAGTCTATACAGTATGTGGCCTATACGAACCGAAATAGTGTTCGAAAAGTAAACAAAATTTAAATAACCGGGACGACCATTCATTCATTCTAAGCCAAAGTTAGTTCAAAACAATACTTTATCGTGCATTCTCGAGACTAGAAGCACTAAAGCTTTTGAATTATATGTATTGAGAAAAATAGCCGATAATTTCAACATTCTGTTTTTACGTCAAAATATCAACATTTTGGCAGCTCATGCCACTTTAAATTGAAGTGTTGCTTTATTCTCCCCCCTCAAATTATTTAACAAGTACATAGGAGTGATAGCGTCAGGTTTTTTTTTTATTGCAATGCAGTTGTAATAAAAGAATCTTTAAAAAGTTTATTTGCCTCTTCTGAATTTCATTAAGTTATTTTGACATTGCCTTTATCTCAATAGATTGAAGTTCGCCCAAGAACGGCCCAAAGCTTCCAAGAGAAGCCTAGCAAGGGGGAGACAACTGCAGCCCAGGGAAGCAAATCTCTTAAGGTATGGTCACATGGGCAAACTACAGTACTCCCCTGTCACTACCCAGGATTGATTGATTGAGGTTTTATGCCACACTTGTATGGTGACGCTGCCAGGGTAAGCAGGGGAGAGAACCAGGCTCTTGGCTCACAAGAAATGTCCGACCTTTGACATACACCTGGCTGAGAAACCAATGTCATTATTTTACGATGACATAAAATACATAAATATGTTACACTTGATGATTGATTGTTTGGTGTTTTACGCCGCGCTTAAGATTATTTCACTTATATGGCCGCGTTGCCAGTTTTATTGTGGGAGGAAAACGGGCTCTATGCCCTGAGGAAACGCACGACCTTCCGCTGGTAACTGGCAACCATCCCCCATACGTCGTTCGAGTAAAAACCCAGTCAGAAAATTTTCCAATTTTTGGACTGAGTGGTATTCGAACCCCGCGACCCATTGGTGGAAGGCTGTTCGGATTGAGCGTCCAATGCTCTACCTGCTGAGCCACGGAGGCCCCCTACACTTGATGAGGACATGGATACAGGTGCTGAAAGCTCGTGTTATTCAAAAACTTACATCGGGATGATACCTTAATCATTTCTCATTAATACGTCGTTATTATTGTATCTTCATGAAATCAGGTAGATTTAGGGGACAGTTTAGATACGGTTTAATAGTAGTACTTGTTAACTTGTTAGAAAATAATCGAAGTATCGTAAAAAGTTTTAGCCCACGATTTCACAATATATTCTTTTCGATTGAAAGTTACCGAACACAATTCATTTCATTCTTGTTTTTTTTTTTTTTCTCAGAGAGTTGAACCAAACACTGATTTGTTAACCAGTGTAGAAACCCCTGTAAAAGCTGCTGAAAAATCAGCTGAAAACGCTGCTGAAAATCCTGCTGAAAAACTGGCAGAAGAATCTGCAGATGAAGTAAGTGCGACCATACACTACACTAATGTAATCTTTACCACGAATACTTGTCGAAATTTTTTTTTTTTTAATTTCTTGTGATTGATTTTTTTAATTGAATTTTTTATTTTGTCAATTTTTTTAATAAAATATGATAATAAAGTGTAGTTTTTAGACAAGAAGATTTTCCCTGTGCCTGTGTGTTTTAGTATTGATTCATAAATATATATAATACAGTGTTTTTGATTTACACATAATGTTGCAGGATTTAAACAGAATGTCTATATCATTGATTTACATTATAATTGTTCATCTATTAATTACTCCATACTAAATTAATATCATAAAGTACAGGAGCTCATTTCAGAAAGCAGTCGCATCACAAACAAATCCAAGTTGCCCTTGGATACCACAGTGAACAGTTACAACATCATGGTAACTGCAATTGATAAAAGTTTTAGCGTCGACTTCGTGAAACGGCTCCCAGATTTGTTGTTGTTATAGCTCTTTTTTTCACTGATTCATTCAAGATAATTAACCAGAGTAACCTCCCCTTACAGGTGCCCCCAGTGGCCCCAGAAACCCCTTGTCTCAAAGCCCGATTCCCTGAACCCATCCTGGTCAAAGAATATGATGAGCGTGAACTCAAAATCAACTTGGTGAGTTTGGGTTTCATTCTACCAGACAAAAGTTATATTAACAAAAAATATGATATTTGGTATTTTTTTTAGAAATATATATTCTTTTAAATAACGAGAATACTGTAATATTCTTTTAAAGGTCCAATAATAAAATGTATGTTACCAAAAACTGCCTAATACAGGAAGAGAGCACTGGGTATTGAGGAAGTCTTAATAAGAGAAGAATTGATTTTAATTACAATAGTAGTTTTAACTGAGTACTGTAGGATCGTTCTATTTTTACTCCTTTAATTAAGTTGGAAAAGCTAGCCTCCTCTAAGGGTCCCTACAGGGGAAAGTTGGTGGCACATTGAAGCCTCTCTCTGACTCAATAAGCATGTTGCAACTTTTTGGTCACGGATACACTTTTCTCACGCTAATCAGTAATATTCTTGCGTACCAAGCCAGTGTAAGAGTCTATAGTGTAGCAAATTAAATTTAATTTCATAAACAAGAGACCATTCCATAAATTTGTTTGGCATTTTGTTTTCAGCAAGAAGCGCAAATCCGCGCCCTGAAGAACAGGCACGCCCACAGGCGAGAAATCATCATGCGCCAGAAGTACAGGGAATATAAGGCAAAGGGAGTGCGTAGAAAGGTAAGCCTTTTTGACAGTAATTGTTTATTAAGATTTATGATTTTAGATTGACAGCTGTCAATCAGTTAGGATAATGAATTACAACTAATATGAACTCATGTATTTTGCAAGTGATTTGGTCTTGCCAAGCAGGACCTGCAATTTGCAATTAAGTTAGTTTTGGAGTGAGTTTGGCATTTGATTTAAATGGTCTGATATTACTTTTATAAATGAAGTGACTTTGGTTGGTCTACACCAACAATGACTACCATTATTCGATCTCAAAGAAGTTACTTTTCATTATGATAAATCTAGGTTACCGTATCTAGTCACAAGCACCCAGTTTGGCCATTCAGCTAGCCCTGATGGACCCGCTAAAAACTTGATTTCCAGCACTGGAACTAAACTTACATACAGTGTATGGATATTTATATTTGCAGGAGAGAAAGTGAATGTTTTACACTATTTTATTCTCATCCCAAAAAAAATCCAAAATTCAAATTTAGAGAAGACCACAGAAAATCAAATTTATGAGTGCTATTATTATATTACTATATTAAATAGCGATTTTATTTTCAAAAATATGTGAAGTTGTTTAGCAGGGTTACATAGACAAAATTTTCGCTTTCATAGATTTATGAAACTTCCATATTTCTTTTGAACAGGATCCAGTTAAAAATCTATTACAATTTGTAATTAGGTTTTTGTAAAGGTATTTATAATGTTTAGATGTGTGTTACTCTTTTAGCACCTCTGTATTTTATCTGTGTGTTTTTATCTGGCTTTTCAACTTATTATTTTGACATGTTTTCTGTTGCGTTTCCTATTATTATTCCTGTTTTATATTCACATGCTTTTGTCTTAGCACCCTATTTTGCCCAGGGTGGTTGGGGAGGGGGGAGTTTGAGTACTAATTTTCTTAGTAACTTTCCATTCTACGTTCACATGCTTTTGTCTGAGTGCCCTGTTTTGCCCTGGGAGGTGGGGGGTTGGGGGGGGGGGTTCAGTGTTTGAACCTGCTTTCATTACTTTCCATCTAGCGTCATTGTTTTCTGTTGTATTATCTAGTATTCATGCCTTTGTCTTACGGGGGGGGGGGGGGTTGTAAACGAGACTCAGAGAGAGAAGTTAAATGTGTCTTCAATACTAATTTTGTAACTAACCATCCGTCTATCGTCTCTGTTCATTGTCAGTGTACATTTCCTCGCTTCATTTTCTAGCACTATCAGACCTTAGGATTTCACGGCAACCATCAGTTCCGCTAGCCTGTTCTAAAACTACGTAAACGAAAAATCTGTTAGCCATCATGAAAGCCAGTATATGGTATGATGTATAATGAAACTAGCATCGGCACTGGTTGGTTCCCATCATTTCAATAAATGAAACTGATTCAATGTTTCTGGCTGACACAGAAAATACATGGCCTGACTGTAACAAAACTAGCAAGTTGATCTGTGTTTATAGCTTGATATATATAATAATAATAATCATATTACACCTGTAGATGCAATATTAGCTAAGGGGGAGAGGTTCCAACAAACAGATGCAATCGTGTTGACCCCTATCTTTGTGTACCCAAATACTGAAATGATTCTTGATATCCGTAGATAGCTGCCTCATCACAATTGGAAGATTTGCAATTTCAAGAATCCCATCATTTTCCGAATGATGTCATTAAACTTCAGGTCTAATGACGGTTACGAGTGCCTCTGTGGCTCATTAGGTAGAGCGTTGGACGCTCAAATCCCACTCAATCCCCCAAAAAACGAAAACTTTTCTGACAGGATTTTCACTCGAATGATTTATGTGGGATGATTGCCAATTACCAGCAGAAGGTCGTGGGTTTCCTCCGGGCATAGAGCCCGGTTTCCTCCCACAATAAAACTGGCAACGCCGCCATATAAGTGAAATAATCTTGAGCGAGGCGTAAAACACCAACAATGAATCAATCTATAACTAATGACGGTTACAAGTCACCTTTGCTTTCTGCAAAAGAACTTTTCCTAAATCCTTTGTTGAAATGTTAATTTTATTTTATTTTTTTCTCCAGGCACGTGCCCTTAAAGAGGAGGAAGAACTTGACCTCCCTGAGATCGAAACATACGACTCCGATGATGACAATGATGGTAAATATCGCTCATATTGGCGAATAAGCAAAGATTCATCCAGAAAATTCCGAAAATAGTGTGTCCAAATAGCTATTCTCCGCAGAATTTGGTGTCCAAAATGACCTACTTTTGTATCCTGGCCTTGTTAAAGAGCTAAATTATTAGGTCAATTTTTACGAGATTGCGTGTGGACACCTATCTTGATTAACCCCCTTTGTAAAGTTAAAGTTGTGTGAATTGTCAAAATTCACCTCAAAGTTACCAAGAGTTTACATGCATTTCGTGTTCATTAAAAAAACTAAATGGTCGTCGAGATTGAAATTGAAGCATTTTTGTCATCATATTTTTCTAAAGCTGTGCCACATAGGTGAAAAGGTAATACTGCGATAAAACTTGCAAAATGTTTGTCATAAACCTACCATATATGTTTGATAAAACGTGTGCCAAAAACACCAAAAGTGTGCCATAAAACACTTTAGGTGTGCCATAAAACACTTTAGGTGTGCCATAAAACACCTAATGTGTGCCATAAAACACCTTAGGTGTGCCACAAAACACTTTAGGTGTGCCATAAAACACCTTAGGTGTGCCACAAAACACTTTAGGTGTGCCATAAAACACCTTATGTGTGCCATAAAACACTTCAGGTGTGCCATTAAACACCTTATGTGTGCCCTAAAATGCTTTAGGTGTGCCATAAAACTCTTTAGATGTGCCATAAAACACTGTAGGTGTGCCACAAAACACTTAAGGTGTGTCATAAAACTTCAAACTATAAAATAATCTTGATCTTAAGATTTGATCTTACGTGTTACTAACTTATCTCGCATTTTTTTTTTCAGAGCCCTTTGCATGGGCCCCTGCCCGATTCGTGAAAGAAGCACCAGAATATGATGCTTTTTTCGATGACTAGAAGAACAGTCATCTTTGTTTCCATGACAACAGTGTCAACATCTAACTTGTCATGATGAATGGGTATTTAAGATTTTTAAGGGTTGGAAAAAATATTAAAAAAAATAAGGGAAAGGCTGTTATTTTTTTTTTATTTATTTTTTTTATTTAAAAAAAAAAGTGCAACTATAACACCTATGTTGTCAAAAAAAACTTTTTTTTTTTCAATTATTTTTTTTTTTCTAAACCTTTAAGCATTAATATGATCAATTATTCAGGCACCAAACGTGGCCGAATTATGTCTGTTTATTTGTCATTTTTAATGTCTTAAAGTAGTTTTATGACAATTTCTTTTGCATTGTAATTGGGGGCTTATTTAAAACCATGGCACCAAAGTAATGCACAGAATTTTTTTTTTTCATATTTTTTTTAATTTAAAATCAAATGCTCTATAATTTTTTTTTTCCTTCAATTTTTTCTTCTTTTCTTTCTTTTTTCTCTCTATTTTTGGGGCGGGATGGGGCGAACAATTTGGCAACAGCTGGCCAATTAAACCACAGTTGTCTGAAGCAAAACTTTGAAAATTTGTCAAATTAACATCAATGATTTCAAAGTGTTCAAGCTGAATATACCATGGCCTACAGTTAAGAACATGCACCATAAAATTATAACTGTTTTGACATCGGAAAATTTAATAAATTAAAAAACCCTTGGTGCCATTGGAGACCAAAATTAGACAATTCCATCGTCATGGCAACAAGAAAAGAATTTATGAAATTTCTACATAAAGTTGTGCACTTTTTAACAACTATTGTCTATGAAATCAGGGTGTATTATTTCGATGAAATATTTTTATTTTGGTTACAATTGGAGAGCAAATTGAGCAAATAAATTGTCATGGCAACCAAGGTAAACAATGCTTTAGAAAATTTCATTGGATCACTTAATCTGTTGACTAAACTATATCACAGTCGCCATGGTGATTAAGCGAAGAATTTGGGGAACAAAATGGGTTGGTTTGAAAATTAAATTTAAAAAAAATTAAATCAGAAATGTATCAATTGGATAGAAAAATTCAATCCAGGAATGAATCAACAGGCACGAATAACAATATCGTTTTTCTGATATTCTAGATCGGATAAGTGAGACATCAATTCTGCCAAAGTGTAATAACTTGCAGAATATAATTTAAAGAAAAAAAACAACTAATTAAAGTTAATCAAAGTTATTACATTAGGTTAGATAACATCAATAGTGCCAAAAATGATATTATAACAGTCAAAATAACATCCATATTGCCAGGCTGTTTCTTAAAAACCAAATAACATCAGTGGTTTTGGCAACCTTAAACCAAGAGTATTAATGACGAGAATACTCATACGTCAAAAAAAGGGTGGGATAAAAAACGAAGAAAAAAAATGTGGGTGGTTAACAAAAAAACTGGGATATAAAAAAAATAAATAAAAAAAATTTAAAATGTTATTTAAAAAATTCTCAAATGAAAGAACTTGTATTTGGATAATCAGGGTTTATCCAGTTTTAATTATAGGCAAGAAACAAAATCAATTTTGTCTTTTTATCAGCACAAATAGGCTCTTAACATCAACGCTACCTGTTTGTTGGCATTTTTATTTGGGCAATATGTACGCAGAAGATGTTGAATCGTCATGGATACCACCAAGGCTGCCTTCTGTGTGAGCCTTTTGTTGTGTACATCAAAGTTGCCTTTTCTCTTGTCAGGCATATATTACATCAAAGTTGCCTTTTCTCTTGTCAGGCATATATTACACCAAAGTTGCCTTTTCTCTTGTCAGGCATATATTACATCAAAGTTGCCGTTTCTCTTGTCAGGCATATATTACATCAAAGTTGCCTTTTCTCTTGTCAGGCATATATTACACCAAAGTTGCCGTTTCTCTTGTCGGGCATATATTACATCAAAGTTGCCTTTTCTCTTGTCAGGCATATATTACATGTACATCAAAGTTGCCTTTTCTCTTGTCAGGCACATTACATCAAAGTTGAATATCGATGTTCCTTCAAAAATTTTGTTGAAATATTTTTGTTGTAAGCCTGAACAACTTACTTCAAACTTATTTTCAGCATTTAAATTCAAATTTCCAATGGACATCTGTGTTGAAGTATTTTTGGTGTAAGCCTGAGCAACTTACTTCAAATTTGTTTTCAGCATTCAAGCATAATTCAAATTTTTGACAAACCTGAACAGATAATTACAAATTAAAATTCAAATTTTAATAGTTGAAATATTTTTGGTGTAAGCCTGAACAACTTACTTCAAATTTATTTTCAGCATTTAAATTTAATTTAATTTGGATAAACCTGAACTATTTATTACAATTTTAAAATCAAATTTTCATTCCAAAAATCTTGTTGAAGTATGTTTGGTGTAAGCCTGAACAACTTACTTCAAACTTATTTTCAACAGTTAGATTTAAATTGAAATTTTTTAATGAAAAAAAATCTTGTTGAAATTTTTTTTGTGTAAGCCTGAACAACTTACTTCAAAATTTATTTTCAACATTTAAATTTGTGATGAATGTGAACAATTTATCACAAATTTAAATTTAGATTTTCCAAATCAAAAAATTTCATAGGTATAACTCTGAACAACTTACCTCAAAATTTATTTTCAACATTTAAATTTGGGATGAACCTGAACAATTTATCACAAATTTAAATTCAAATTTTCAAACAACAGAATCTCATTGAAATATTTTTGGTGTAAGCCTAAACAACTTACTTCAAATTTATTTTCAACATATAAATTTAATTTAAATTTGTGATAAACTTGAACAATTTATCGCAAATTTAAATTCAAATTTTAAACCAAAACTTAAAATTTATAATCAATATTATTCAATACAGTACCTGTTTCAGAGAATGTAAAAACCTTAGTTAAATTTATAACCAATTAAAGTTTTTTCTCCATCAATTGTACACAAACAATTAAACCAAATTTTTTCTCGGCATGTAATTTATTGAAGATCCTAATGTTGAACCGAATACACTTTTTAGCTTATCTTTTAGCAAGTCAGATTTACAACAAACAGTATTCCAATCAATTCCAAAACAAAACAGAAAGTAAAAAAAAATGAAAAGGGCTGACTACTTAAGATTTTTTTCTTATTTGGATATATATATTTTGTTTTGCTTTTGTTTGTTTTAGATTTTGATTTTGTCTGTTTTATCATAATTACTATATCTTATTTTAGATTTTGTTGATAAAACAAGGTTGTACTGGACTTTTCCGTACATATTTAATATAAAAAATTATAAAAGAAATAGACAGTTGTTATTACTTTCTGTTGTATTTTTAATTTTCACAGTTTGCGTTTAATTTAAACCAATTTGATCTAACTACTATCTAGGGTCTGGTGCTGTTTTAAAACATTAATACTGTGGTGGTAGTGATCATAGATACTATAGTGGGAAAACTCCACACCCTATAGGAATTTATTGGCCTGCTACAAACACTGAACTTAAAAAGAACTGTTTTAAAAAAAATTAAATAACACAAAAATAAAACCAAAAACATTAAAAAACACTATCATACAAAAAAATCTTTTCATTTTTTTTTCATTTTGAAGAGCGTTAAGAACTTAGCTCAAATTTTAGAACAATATGGTATGATTGGCTTGAACTACTAATCATTGAGTTTTTATTTTTTATTTTTTTCATTTAATGGCGAGGATAACTTTCTATAATGAAGTTATGTGCATTTTGGTGCTATATTTAATGATATGTACAACAATAATATTTACATATTAATTTTGTAAGTTGTATTTGCCAAAAAGTGTAAAAGTACTTTTTTTTTGTTCGCATAAAAATATGCAACTTTGACCATTGTGCTAATGATGACCTGTTGTCCATAATTAGACCAAAGTTTCCTTTTTGCAGAAACTTTATACAACAAGGTTATCTGTTACCAACTTATAAAGTTTATAATTTTGTATCTAAAATAACAATTTTGACTTGGATATATTTTATATCTTTTGTTATTTTTTTTTACGAAATAAACTTACCCATCGAACTAAGGTTTTTTTTTTACTTATTTTTTGTATCCGAAATTTTCTGAAGTTTCTCTATATTGAGTGTTAAGGTTATTTTTTTTCAAAGAAGTGTAATTTGGAAACTATTTAGTGACAACAAGTTTGAGAGCGTCATTTAAAGTCTTTTAGAAGAACCAACTTATATGTATGTCCATAGATGAGGGATATATATATATTTTGGTTTCTACTCAAATTCTCAAATTGTGACAATCAAAATGTATTCCCTATTTAATTTTTACTTGGACAGCTTATGCTATCTTGATTGATTGATTGTTTTGTGTTTTACGACGCGCTCAAGATTATTTCACTTATATGGCGGCGTTGCCAGTTGTCTATTTAATTTTTACTTGGACAGCTTATGCTATCTTGATTGATTGATTGTTTTGTGTTTTACGACGCGCTCAAGATTATTTCACTTATATGGCGGCGTTGCCAGTTTTATTGTGGGAGGAAAACGGGCATACCATCTATGATCTTGAAGTGGCACAAGCTGTCAAATTTCGCACTTTTTTTCGGACTATCAAGACAAAAAATAATTTGACGTTCATCAAAAAAAAAACAAAAAAAAACTAATTGATTGGCTTTAAAATGAGTAAAATCCATCTAGAGTCTGTGGCCTAAAGACGCGTATTAGGGCTAGGTGAAATTTTTGTTTTTATCATTCAGATTCCCAAGCCAGAATTAGCTAATTTGAGCTTTCAACTCTAAATTATCATTAGGACTTGGTAACTTTGATTTAGCTGATTCTGCTGCTAATTCGGAGTTATTAAGCCCGAATTAGCTAATTCGGAGTTAATATTAGTTACGGGCACGGTCAGCACCAATCAATAACCTATAATGGAGAAAAACAGACTTATACAATATCAGTCATTATGGTATTCAAAGTTTCTGGAAGTCTCATTAATTGCAGTTTTCAAAAATATGCGAGTTTTTAAAGTTCGTTCAAAACGTAAATTATTGACACGCGTTGAAATAAATATAGTTCAGTCTCCGGGCAATGAGCCCGGTTTCCTACCCCACTAAACCTGGCATCGCCGCCATACAAGTGAAATAATCGTGAGTGCAGCTTCAAACATCAATCAATCAATCATGTCACTTAAATATTAAGTGGGTATTTAGTTTGAATACCCAAGCACAATGGTCAAGTATATTGATGCTGTGCCGACCATCAATATCAGTACACTTGGCCAGTTAATCGTGTCTTTAAAAGGCCATTCTCCGTTGGACTTCAGGGGCCTCCGTGGCTCAGTAGGTAGAGCGTTGGACGCTCAATCCAAACAGCCTTCCACCAATGGGTCGCGGGTTCGAATCACACTCAGTCCAAAAATTGCCCGGTTTCCTCCCACAATAAACGCCGCCATGTAAGTGAAATAATCTTGAGCGCGGCGTAAAACACCAATCAATCAATCAATCCGTTGGACTTCAGATTATTTGAAAAATAGGAAGTGGTCAATCTGTGATGAAAGGCTGCATGTCAACTTTCCACCAAAAATGTACACGTAAAGAGTATCTTAGGGAATTCCGTGTTGCTATGGTTTTCTACCTGACAGTCAGTAAACAAACAGACAAAAGTAGACCAAACGAGCAGCCAGAAAGGGTTCTATGCGCACTCGATTATTTGGACCAAAGCAAAGCAGACATTGGAATCCTCAAATAAGACTATACCTGTCAAGTGGTGGGAAAGTTACCAATGGCCATCTGGAAACCTCATCTTTATATAAACAACAGCAGAATAGCATACATTTTAACGATATTCGTTCCAGGCACGTCCCTTTAAATGACATGAGCTGCCAAATATCGGGGAATTTTCGTACAACCATACATTTTAAGAAGCGAATTGTTTGTTATTTTAAAAAAAGAAGTATAATACAAATCACATATGGAATTCATCCCCAAGACCATTAATATATATATTTATAAACACTAAAACACACGGGCACAGGAAAAATCTTCTTGTCTAAAATAACCATGGAGACAAGTTTCTAGTTGTGTTAAAAAGAGGTATATCATTTAGACCTTTATACCCCATAAAATGTTGTAACAAACCAAACCTATGATATTTCATTAGGTTGACGGCTGACAGGAGCTTAGCCTTGGTCAGTAGAATTTTCTGGAATCCTTTTGTAACACATTGACAATGGTTACGCATTTTAACTATGGCAAGAATATCGGTAAACTGAGATTGAACCCATAAATTTTCGGTGGTCCAGTAGGTGATCGTCCCTCAGTCCCACACAGACCTTTCATCGACGCGACGCGGGTTCGAATCACGCTCAGATCAAACACAAATTACAAATTTCTGAGTGGATTTTCACTTGGTCGCCGTATGTAGAAGAGTTGCCAGGTACTCGTTAAAGGTTTAGGGGTTTCCTCCCGTCAATAAGTCCGGTTTCCTCCCAACTAAACCTGGCAACGCCGCCATACAAGTGAAATTATCTTGAGTGCGGCGTAAAACATCAATCAACCAACCAACTAAAACGTCTTGAGTTTACTTTGCATATAGACGTCTGTAGATATGCTAATAAAATAAATACGAAATACACAAAACAATAATCGTTTATTTTCCAAAGAATACAACATTGTATTTACAATAGACTGAAAGTTTAATGACGTCACTCGAAAAATTATGGTACAGAGGAGGGATATTGTTGGAAGCGACCTCTTTGTTAAAGGAGGGGAAATCTCTAGAAATACATAGGGATTATCGTCGATAACAACCTTCAAAGTACTTAAAACAGTTCACGTCAATTACCTCCAGTGACCCTCAAGCTCATAAAAACAGACAGAAGTATGTCCTTTCAGTTGCTTATCTGTGTAGCCATTTTTCCGTTTTAGGATGACGTGATGTTGGTATAGCTATTTTTAGATCAATAATGACGTATTTTTACCGCTCTCTAATGTATAAGGGTAGATTTAGGTCCAAAAAAAACATGGCGACAAACTTGAAGTGGCAAGATTGTCTCCGAAAATATAGGTCAGTATGCAACCGCGCGCCATTACTTAGCCAGCCATTGGCTAAATTGCATCACATGACTACTCTATAACGCACTTAAATTTTTATTCAACAATAATTGGCTAAAACTAATGAAAAAATGGTGGCGGCCTTGTGAATGGCCTATGGAGCTTATTCTCTATTGTAACGCCACCTTCAAATTTCTATTATTCACTTACGAGGGGATAAAACATACATTGGACAGTGGTTTTGGACTAAATGAACTCTACTCTTTCAATCTAAACTAGTCTAAAGCTTAGATTTTCTTTCCCTTTAAGCCCTTACCTGTGACACGCATGACTGCACATATATAGTTTTTTTCTGAAAAGATTAATTGCCATGCGCTATGCCCTCCTATGAACTCATTAGCGAATCCTAAACAATATCTAGCAATTGTAAGCCTTACCATATACGGCAGGTGAAAAGCAATTTTGTATATATACTAGGGCCTATAAAGTCGCTTTATACGCCTGTTGTAGCCTATATTATGGTATTGCTTGCAAGGCAATCTACACACAAGTTACAAACCTACGTGTCAAGAATTGACTTGACGTGTTAAGCCTAGCGCACACGAGAGGCGCCGGCTGAGCTGCCGGTCACTCGTGGCTGAGAGCTAAGCTGTTTCCCCCGTGTGCGCGTAAATTTTGGTGAGATTTTCGCCTCTCGAGGCGGCGAGGAAAGTATATAGCATGTTTGATATTTTCTGCCTCTCGTGGCAAGAATCTCACCGTGTGCGCACAACGTAAGCTGCCGGCTGAGCTGAGAGGAGAGGTAGTCCAATGGCGCGGTACTTATTCAATCATGTGACCACTTAGAATATTACGTAACACGGGTAGTGACACTTGTGCAGGTCAGTGAACTTGGGTGACAAGGAACTGGCCTCAGCCGAGAGCTCATCGTCTGCGCTGAAATTTGTAGCTGCTGCCTTGTAGCTCAGCCGGCGCCTCTCGTCTGCGCTAGGCTTAAATGATTGATTGTGAATAAAGTCGCGTCATCGCCAGAAATTATCTTTTTGCTTATCATTCAACTATTATGCATGCTGTTTATATTTAACTGCTTCTATTGTGAACACTGATTGTTTTTATTACTGTGCACTAATCTGCTTTTCATTTGCAACAATTGCGACTGTCCTGTCTTTAGTGTCGTCTTCCATGAAGGAATGCGGTTAACACGGTTTGGAAATCTCTACAAAATTTAAATATGACTAGGTGTTTAAAGTAAAAATGGAATTTGAACAGACAGATAGTTACCGCGTTAGACTTAATGCATCTGGGCTATTCGAAGGTAACCGTCGGGACCAGTCAGGGTTCCGTCTTCCAAGCAGGATCTTCGCCTGGGGGGTATTTCATAAACAGGTTTAGACGGCTAAACTGACCTAGCCGACTAGAATAGCAATGCTTTAACATTACTGCTTAGTCGACTATCTGACCGTAGTCGGCTATATGTGGTTTATAAGATACCCCCAGGGAGATCGTGGATTTCTACTAAGTGCTCTGTGGACGCGCGTTGGTATATCGCAGGTGTTTAAGGTACTGTGTGACAATTTATTTTACTATTATTTGGTGTGACTTAAGGGCGGTTGTAAAACCAGCCATTCTTTGGAACCGTTCAGTTTGGGATACGTTTGCAGTCCCTAATTTTAGTGATTTAAGCTCCTGTTTCTAATTGTTGGGAAATTCAGAAATTCGTGGGATGGAAGACCAGAACGTTCACTCTTCAGTTTACAAGCTTGAACATTACTAACAATTAAATGCATGCTAATTTTGATTTTTTTCATTACATGATTTGAATGATATAAATGCATGAATTGAATCTTCTTGCAATTAACGTAACTAAATGAGTTAATTGCACGAATCTGTTTACACATTGCAATTTAAATACATGTTTTCATTTTCAAGTGGATTTTGATTTGTTGATTTGGATGGATACCAGAACGGAAAATATCTTGATTTAAAACTAATTTATGGCACTACGATTGGACATAATGTAGCATACACACCCAGGGGCCCGTTCTACTATAAAGCCCACGCAAAGTTACACACAGGTTACACACAGCATAGAGTTGGGCCGCCAGACTTCCTATAATTTAACAAGCGTTTTCGGCCGGCGCAACTTACGCCAGCTTAGTACAACGAGCCCTAGCTGTTCAAGATTTCGAAAACTAAAATACATAATTAACGCTAGCTTACCTGCATTAGATTGTTGATTTCCCCTATTGTCGTAAAATTACACAGGCCCAATCATGAAACAAACGATGAAAGTAAAATTTAATTGTTAATATAGCTATAGTACATTTGTCCTCTTGTCGACTATCGACTTCCCAGACCATAACATTACACACGAGACAGACATGGGGGAAAATAATATCAAATATTTAACTCTATAAGTCAGTCTGTGTAATATACGGAGTCCATAAAGATACTTGTTAAATTTTCTAAATACTCCTCCAGTTCTCAAGAACTTCTGATGTAGGCCTACATGTAGTCTGTCTTCCTAAATTAACCTAATATTAAGATGAATATTCAGTGCAAGGTTTTAAGTGGCATGAGCTGCGAAAATTCGAAAAATTTTCATAATTTCTGATTACGAAGAGAAGTTGGGCGTTTGAAGTATGGCCTACCTTGAAAAACAAAAGCATTGACGATAAAATAAAGAAAAAATATTGGCAAAGCCAATAAGCCGAACAAACCGAAGATATGTGGTAAAAAATGGACACCTTTCGATTAGCCGGGATGTATATATACGGGTTCATTGTTAAGGGTAAAGGGGTTGTTACTTATGTAACATATGTAACATGAGTTTCAATGGAAAGCTGTTATTTTGTACTTTTCCATATAAATGACCAACAGTAGAATTTTTCTGTTTCAACGAAATTTTCCTTGTATTTTGCAGCTCATGCCACTTTATGTGAATTTTAGTTCTTGACGCCTTATCAGGAAAACAAGATGTATTCATGAAGTTTTTAATTGATGGCTTGCTTCTCGATCCTTTGTGCTAGGCCTTTATGTGGGTCTTTTTAAGCCAATACGTACGAAACTATGTCTGTCGCCTATATCTACAGCTCTGTACGGGTTATCGTTGTATGATATATAGGGACTCCATTTTCATCATTGGAAAACGTCGCATTATCATGTCCTGTTTTGGATAAACCATCCACCTCACTGCCAGAAACAACGTACGACTTTCCGTTTTTAACTGGTATTTCATTGACGTAACCTTTTCCCGGTTTTTTGCTGACGTAATCTGTGAGCCCATGTTTGTAAAACCCAGTTTGATTGGCTCTCAGTAATGGTCCCCAGCCACTTATAGGTCGTGTTACACGCCAGAAAAACTGAAAATGGTAAAGCATTCCTGATTAAACAAAAGAATGACACGGATAGGCTGAATGTCACAGCAATTACAATTGGACGGTACATAGTGACAAATAACTAAATTTAAAAGGAGCGCGCTATTTTCAAAATATATCGCAAAACAAGATACTTGCTCCTTCTGGCAACGGCCAGGGTTTACGAACACACGAGCAGAATGCGTCCCAATGCTAGACCTTGAATCAGGGCCAACCAGATTCTTGCGCATCGATATTGGCATTGTTGACTGTATTTTAGAATAATATGAGAATATATTTTTTCATAAAATCAAATGCTATAAAATATATACTTCAACTTTTTCAAGTGTTGCACATATAAGAAGTGTTTGAAAAAAAACGGTTGTGGGGGGGGGGGGGGATCCTTTTGTGCATCAATGATAAAGAGAAAACCCCCAAACACCAAAGATAATGTGTTATAATAGAAAATAAATTTAAACACCATTTCTGATTGAATGGGAATACGTACGTCTATTAACCCAGTGACCTTTGCCAGGTAGTAGAGGAACCAGCCCGGGATGAAGGCGAGAGGGAAGGCCGTTATCAACCAACCCACTGAAATACCCCAATCCGGATACTCGTAATCGTTTAACTTCAGTGGAGTGGTCTGGATACTGTAAAACACTATTGTCGCCTGAAGTCCAAAACAATAAAATAAATCCGTTAAAATAGCACGAGTCGCCAAAATGTTAGCACTTTTCTGTTGGAAAAGGATTTAGAAAATTCGCTTTTATTTTGAACTAGCTTTATAGGCTTAGATTAAATGAGCGCTCGTCCCGGTTATTTAAATTTTGTTTACTTTTCGAACACTATTTTAGTTCGTGCAGACCACGGACTGCATGGATTTGCATCATTCCAACGCCAATCATTTAGCTTTTCGATGAATTCTAGGTCACGATCAACCAAAATCAGTCAACATTTTTTCCCCATTTTTCGATACACTACAGTTCAAATATTTGGCATAATCCGTCAGTTTGATAACACACAAAGATACTCACGATAAGAACTATAGGAGAAATGACACACCACATGATGCGGAAAAACAGATATGGTTTTCTGCCCAGCATCATTTCAATATCTTTGGCAAAACGACTATAACCTGCAGGGCAGAAAAATAGAAAATTCGAAAATATGGCTGTTATGTCAGATGGTAGACGTCTCTGACGAAATTCATATCACCATTGAACTATGTAGGTGGAATGACCACGTCTCATTGGCTGGTTTGGATCTGACGTTCTAAAACACCATTGCAGCAAGATAAACGTGTGCGTGACGTCCGCCATATTGGATTGAAATCGCCTTACCATCTCGTTGCATTGGCAGCGGTCGCTGGAACCAATGAAATATATGCGTGAAATGGACACGTCTCGTTAGTTGGTTTGGATCTGACTTCGTACAAAGTGCCGCCATTGATAGTTGATGCGCGAACGCATGACCTATCTGGGTCGAAATTGCACAATTTCCTGGTAATGGCGGGTTCGATACAAATCAAATACCACGTGACCTCCAAACTTTATTTGAGAGTGATATTGACCAGTAAAGTTGAGCGTTGAAATAAGAATACGCTGAAATAAGAATACGCTGAAATAAGAATACGCTGAAATAAGAATACGCTGAAAAAAGAATATGTTGAAATAAGAATACCGACAAGGCATGTTATCCATAAGAACTGAAGATATGTGCTAATAACAGACAAAATTAAAAGAGCCGGGATGTCTAAGTACGATTTAGAGGGATTTTGTTTCGGGTTACAAAACGTATATTAAGGAGGAGCATTTATTTTGTACTTGATTAAACAACTGGCTGAATCTGTTTAAAAACAATTCCCCAAATTCGACAGACTTTTTTGTCCTTTGCAATCTGGAAAGAACCAAATCCCATTAAAGCATCTATCAATCGCTATGATATATTTAAATGCCGTTGTAGACATAAATAGAGCACTGAAAACAATTATCGTAAGAAGGCATCAATGGGTCTCCGTACTACTCTACTTGACTCCGTACTCTGGACAGAGCATTACTTCAATTTTCAATAAATCAATTAAACGGCTATTCTAAAAATTTATTGTGAATTTAATGGTACTTGAGAAAAAGTAATGTTATTTACCATAAACCCAGTTGAGAGTAGTAAACTCGAACAGTCCCACAAACAAAAGAGGGAAACCCCCTATGTAATTGTCCACCAGGTTCTGTAAGTACGTCCCTGACTGAAAAAGGAAAGGAAAACATGTCATTTCGTATTCATATAGGCTTACGTAGCCGAGAGATCTCATTGCCGGAACCCGGAACCCCCGTTTAAAACGTACGCTCACGCTCACAAGGTGAGCTTGATGAGAATTTAATCCTGGGCATCCGAGGATGAGCAATCTTGGCTCTGCCGATTTTTTTTCTAGGGAGCAAACGGCATGGAGTGTATGTTAGATTCTCAGAACCATCCCATAGAGACTGATATTTCGGGCTAGCAAATACGCTGAAATTGTTTTTTTTCAGTGGTGCGTTTAATTCCCAATAGCTGGGTTGTTTTTCTCATAAATGCCCATGGTCAAGAAAAGCTCGAAATTTGGAGGCCATTGAAAACGTTAAGTGGTATGGGCGGCCAAAATTTGGAGTTTATTCATAAATTCTGAGCGTCTTGAGACGTTCAGCGTTTGAAGTTCCTTTGAAATACTAAAGGATTGACGTTGAAATAGAAATTGAAAATCAAAATGTATAAGAAAAAAATGTTTTTTGGCAGCTCGTGCCACTTTAAGGGTCAAAACAATGGCAAGGTCCAATCTATTCCACTGCAAGCATTTTTAATCCTCCAATCGGATTGACGACTAAGTTACATCCGGGCACCACTCACCTGTAGCGTCATCGGAATGGCGATGACAAAAAACAGCAAACAGATACAAACTCGGAAGATAAGAGACGGCCATTTTCGTCTCAAGATTTTGTATTCGTCAATGATTCCCGTTATTACTGTCTCCATGATCGAAAACTAAAAATAGAAAAAAAAAATAGAAAATTACCCATATTGCTTTTAATATGTTAAGCGAAATTCATAAATACCTTTGTTCATGTAGGGCCTACGCCTACATGTGTTGACAGCTTTTAAACTAAGAGTTTCTTTCGTGTAAACTGTGATACGCTGTACCACTAAATGAGTTTGACAAACCAGTCTATCTATCTATTAATTAATTAACCAATCTATTGATCAATCAATTAATCAATCAAGTAATCAATAAATCAACCAACAAATTCATATATCGATCAATCAACATGTCCAGCAATCAAGCAAATCAATCAACCGATCAATGCTAATCCAATTATCTCCATAAAAAAACGGACGTATCATTCAACCTATCGAAGATTTTTTAAAAAATCCTAAATCTATTAACCAATTAGTGAATTGATTTTTCACTAATTTACGTAAGACGTTGCTTTACGACTTATCGTACTGGGGCGTTGGGGGGTATATGTTGCCTAAAGGCCCATTCTCACTGTGCGATGTGTTTTAATTGGTCAATAAGATTTGTCAACCAATCAAATGCATCCATTTTTTGCATCCTACAAGTCCGTAAGACAATTCTCACAGCTACGCCTTGGGTCGAACATAAATCTACGAAGAAACCGTTACAAGAACTTTCTTGTGGACTATAAACATAAATTGGCCACAGCCGTTATCCATTAAAGCCCTAAGGTTTACCTGCGAGCTGAATCCCAACGTTATCATCATTAAGAAAAAGAGAATTGCCCAGAGGGGGGATAAGGGCATCTGTGAAATACCCTCGGGGTACACCACAAAAGCCAAGCCAGGACCTGCAGATAGAACAATCAGCGTTTATTAGGAACGTGGTACTAACTGGTGATTCTTTAATCTATAATATATATTTTACAACTTTCCAATTGCTAGAGGTTTTCACTCAAACAACCTATGTGGGATGGTTGCCAGCTACCACCGGAAAATCATGGGTTTCCTCCGGGTTTAGGGGCCGGTTTCCTCACACAATAAAACTGGCAACGCCGCCATATAAGTGAAATAATCGGATAAAACACCAAACAATCAATCAATCAGTCATATTGCTACATGACATACAATAATAGGATAACAAGCCTAACACAATCTATAACATTTCTGTTTTATAAGCTTCGAGTATTGACAGAGGTGCGTTGTAAACCAATTACGGTACTAAAATGCACGAAATTGTTCACCCACGGGCAAAATAGCCTTTGCTTTAGTTACTCGTTCCTTTACAAAGGGTGAGAATGGGGAGAGGATTTAACTTTAACATCATTGTTTTAATCCAATCGGGAAGTTCTGAGTGGACCTCACTTGAATGCCGCGCGGGTTCGAATAACACTCATACCTAATAACAATTTTAAACGTTTGTTCACTTGGTCACCGTATATGGAAGAGTGTTAGGTACTCTTCGAAGGTTGGGGATTTCCTCCGGGCAATGAGCCCGGTTTCCTCCCCCAGTTAATCTGACAACGTCGCAAGACAAGTGACATAATCTTGTGTGCGGTGTAAAACACCAATCAATCAGTCAATCAACCAATCAGGAAGCACCATATATAGTAAAATAATAAACAATCCATAAAACTCAACCCTATGGGTCTTTCTTTGAGACATAGGGTTGCATTTAAGGATTGTTTATTAATAAACAAAGGGTGTTATCTGGAGAGGGACTATGAAGTTATCTGGTTACCTCCATCGGCTACTTTGTCCACCGAGACACCTTTGTTCTTGGCCATGAACCCCAGGACGGAGAAGATGACGAAGCCGGCATAAAAACTGGTCAGACAGTTGATTACAGGTATGATGAAAGCATCTCTGAAAATAAAATGGTGGAACATAATTTCTTGGTACCGAAAGACGCAACATGTTTCTTAATAAAAACTGTAGGTTCTGATAAGATTGATTTATCTTTTTCCGATTGTGGATTTTCAACAGAAAGCTGGGTCGATTGGTTGTTTTAGTCATAGAAGGGGTTTCGTTTCTGTGATTTTAGCTTATTGGCGCGTTCAAAAATAGAAGGTCTGTGTCGGACTGAGGGACTATCACTCTAACTGACTCAGCCACCAAGGCCCCCCAGAAAGTAGGATGTTTCTTTATAACGTATATTGACTTGAAGAAGGGAATACTTTTGAATACGGTGTAAATCCATTTAGCGAGCAGCGATTTTTAGCAAAGTTACTTATTTCGCTAATGTCTACACGCTTTTGAACAAACTTTGGGTAAGTTCAGTTGCGATGCGATATTGCGCATGCACCAAAGGCCGGATGCAAGCAAGAGGACTAATTGGCACAATGAACTACATACGTGGAATGGGCACGTCCACGTTGGCTGGTATGAATCTGACTTTGTAAGAAGCGCCGCCATTGCTGAGGGATCGATATTCCACCATCTCTTAGTAATGGCGGCGTTCGATGCAAATCAAATACCACGTGACCTCCATTCCACGTATATAGTTTATTGGATCGGTATAAGCCATCGAAGGTACTGTGTTTCTCCTGCTTTTGGGATGATTTTCCTCTAACAGACAATATTGCCAAAACCAATTTCTAGAAAACGTCAAACATAAACCACCACACTTTGACTGTACTACACACGTTGTTCGACGGATGATGCCGCAATCCGTAAAGTCAGCCATTTTATCTTTTGAAATTTAGCCAATCTCATCATTTGAATAACTAGGGTATGGTTGTGATTTGTTTCGGATTCTTTTTTTGTTTTGACTGAAATCACGTTAATAAGGAGGAGTCGTATGTTTTATTTCCTACGTACCTCATGCAGTTATTACTGAACTTATTATAACTGGCCATTGCGATTAAACCCCCTTGACATGCACTGAGAGAGAAAAATATCTGAGCGGCGGCGTCGGACCAGACCTGAAAAAAGCATATCCACAAACGTAACAATCTCATATTAAAGAGTAAATTGCAAATCTTAAATACCACGAGCACGGGTTGTGGAATGGCTCATAGAAGGGGTTTCTGCAAACAAAGCAAGAGTTTCATTTAAAAAAAAAACTTTTAAGTTAAAATGAAAATATATGTCTATAGGCCAGTGCAATCCATAATTTGCCCTCGATAAGAGAAACATATGACAGACTGACATTCAATTATATACGTTTTTAAAGGGAACATTCTAACTTCTTTAAAAGAAAATATTCATTCCATTGTTTTAACAGTCAACTTAGGGTAACTATTTAAACAAATCGCTGGTGGAGGACGTGGACACTTTTCCATTTTATTTCGACAAGTAACTTTATATCTGGGGGCTGTTTCTCAAAACATTTAAGCCCCGACGTAAGTCCAATGCAAGGCCTTACTGTCAAGCCAACATATACCTTCAACTTCACGTCCCGACTAGGCGCAAAGTTACGTCGGTGTTGAGAAACAGTCCCCTGGTTAGTTATAGCAATAACGACTCAAACACAGTGTTGAATAATTTCATCTTCAATTTCCTTTTCTGTCGTGGTACATTCGGTAGACTGCATCGATCAAACTATGCTTCGCGGAACAGAAGCTCTTACCGTAGCATCCTTCAATCTCTCCCAATCCGGAGTAAGATAAAACATGATCCCTTCGTAAGCGCCATCTAGCGTCACACCACGAACCAACATGGCCGTCAGCAATAGGTACGGAAATATCGCAGTAAAGTAAACCACCTTGACGAGCAAAAGCAAAACAAATAAGAGATTTACAAAATTTACAAAGTAATTCATTTTCCATTGGGAGATCAATTAAAAGCCCAATAGATCGTCTCCCTCATTCGAACCCGACCCATTGAGGTATGCTTCGCGTCGTCGTTTAAAGGTAGGGACTATTTTAGCGTTTCTCTAGTTCGCCTTTAAAGAACAATGTTTCCCGAGTCTAAATTAACAACCCAACACGCCTTTGGTGCTTTTAATGGTCATTTGAAAATTCCCTGTGTCAGAGATGGAAGCGGCGTGAGTCTGTTCAAGATCGCAGGCATTTTCTCCATCGTTTTAGCTCTGAGTAAAGTTGGAGTGCCAGACCATGAGGCCGCTTGATCTAGTAAACCAATGATTTGGCTAAAAATGACGGAGTTTGTTGAACTTCACACAGAAGTTCGACCACTTATCTAAAATGGCGACTTTGATAAGCGTCTTTAAGAGCAAAAGTGATTATCATTTTACTAACGTAAAGGTTGTAAAGGTGATAGGAATCGTTCTCTGTTTAAAGGGCCTTTGTGGGTATTAAACTAGTTAGATTGTATACATTTCTGGAGTTTTCTATATTGATTTAACCGGCTGAGCACGGGCACTCCTCTCTTGAATTAAAAGCTCGTTTAGGTAAAGCTATCAACGAGAATGTAAAACCCGACCACGATATGTGTCGGTCAGGAAGCGTATCTGCATTAAACGGGAATCGTATATAAGAGTATTAATTGACCGATTGCTTAATGACGTCACCTGGAAATTACGCGCAAAGCAATTCGGGAGATTGAGGGATATTTACATAATTTTACAAAATTGCGGAAGGAATAATACTATATTGAGAAAAGGACGTAAAAGGCGCCAGATCTTTCGACAGTACTGATCTGTCCTGCTTCTGACTTGAAGACGTGTAGTTCGGTACACAACATGTTGTTTTCATAACTCTGTCAGTATCAGCTTTTAAATACGTTATGTCATCAATGTTTTCCAAGGAAGTGACGTTTTGCTATAACTTTTTAAGTACTGGTTATTAAAATGGTGAACTGAGGTACATTTTACCCAGAAAGCTTTGCTTAAATCAGCGTGACGTCATCAGCGGTAATTAGTTTGAAATTATTCTCTGTCCATCTACGACATCTCCGACATACATGTATTAACTTTTAACTTTCTTTTCCCATGATCTTTTCCATTGTTAATGTATTGCAAAGTGTTCCAAGAAATGCTACTGACTAAGGCCAAACTCCTGTCTGTCGTCAACCTAATGAAATATTAGTTTATTTGGGTAATATGGGTTTAGTTTATTACAACAACTTATGATGGGATATAAAGGTCTAAGTGATGTACCCCTGTTTAACACAATTAGAAACCTGTCTCCATGGTTATTTTAGACAAGAAGATTTTCCCTTTGCCGGTTTGTTGTAGTGTTCATAAATATTAAACGCTTTGAGCTCCCGCCATTAGTTTGGCTAAGCGTTATCACTTGACTATTTATATTTGGCTGAATGTTGTTTTGTTATGACTATACTAACAGCTTTACAGCAGAATTTATTTTACAATAAAAACACTTCAGTTGGTTATAAACCAATTAACCCGCCTACTTCAGTTTGAGGTCAAGACAAAGTCGGGTATGTGGAGCTTGATTGCTTTGGACCCTTTAACCGAAAAGGGAGTTTATGTAAAAATGTTGTTCTGTTGAAAGAATCAGTTACTTGTATTGAGTATGTTTATTTTTGTCTATAGAACTTGAATTTTTGATTGTGTACCAAATCCTAGGCGTTATCACTGATTTAGTAGCCAGAGTTATTTGAAGATACATTTTGGTACGATGTGTTTTCGGGGTGTTTAACGTAGCTTGACACACATCCTGTAATGAGTTAGGTGTAGGGATGACCTTGCTCTTATCCGGCATACCTTATGACCTTCATTTTTATACCTCAAAACATTTCATCTAATCAATATTTTATCACTATCCACAGATTAAATTTCCATAAACTCTGCTGGTCTTTTTGTTACTTCTTCTTTCACTATTTTGTCTCGTAACCCATGAGTTTCAAACTGTAAAGGCGTGTGTTGCAGTATCTCACTGATATGAGCCCCAGAAAGCTGCATACAGTAGCATTACTTGGTAACAGTGTCATCTAGAGGAAACGATGATCAGTAACCAACCAGTATTAGAACGCATGATGATTGAGAAGCCGGTACCTATCACTAGTGATCAGGCTTCCTTGTCATTGAGCTATATACGATGAATGCCGATTTGAGCTTCAGTGAGCTGCGGCATTACGATGAGATAAATAGGCGATTTCAATCCAAGATGGCGGACGGATCGTGATATTCCATTCGGGTCAAATGGCCCGCTGACCGAATAGCCCGCTACGTTATGGGCCGCCGATCCAGTCAAAAAGCCCGAACATAAATAATCTCCAGCTCAGTCAATGTTTTGAAATGAAAATACCGGTACTATATTGATTTTACTTATTATGTGTTTACTTTAAATGACATCAGCTCTCAAAGTTCAGCATTTTTTATTTCAATAATAACGATTGTCAAGACAACCTAAGCGTTTGACCTATATGTAAGATGTGTGTCAATAACAGACATAATTCTCAAACATTTTTGAGGGTTTTTTTGTTGCCTAAGTAAAAATAACTAAACGTACATCTGCCGTTTAAGAATTAATATTACTAATTTTAAAAAACTGTTCGGATTTTTTTTTCTCGTTTTACATGGATATTATTGTAGAATTTCAACAAGCATCCAACCTTCTGACTAGTGAACCTTCTTACTAATGAACCCGTGTTTCGGACTAGTGAACCCTCTCTAAAATATATTTGTAACCTATGTATTGAGATTCGCCTCTGGTACCACCATATGTGGTCTGAGGTAAATAAATTAAACTAAAATATCGATTTTCCCTCAGATATTATAATTTATATTACTACTACAATCAAGTCGAACTTTTCCAAATAGCTCTTTCCAGCTTTTTAATCCGCTTCTATTTAAAGGGACATGAGCTGCCAAAATGTTGATATTTTGACGTTAAAACAGAATGCTGAAATTATTGGCTATTTTTCTCAAAAGGTACAATTCAGAAGCTTTTTAATGCTTCTAGTCTTGAAAATGTACGATACTTTACTGTTTTGAACTAACTTTGGCTGAGAATGAATGAATGGTCGTCCCGGTTATTTAAATTTTGTTTACTTTTGAACACGTTTTCGGTTCATACAGACCACATACTGTATGGATTTTTCTCAATCCAACGCCAATCATTTAGTTTTTCGATAGCCGTCAAAGCCTCTTACTGTCGTGGCGATCAGAAGTTATGAAAAAACTGCGAATTTTGGCAGCTCATGCCACTTTAATAATCGCTCAACATACAACTTCAAGAAACGGGTGCTATATAATTTAGTAGCAAAATTGTCCCCATTCCAAGTACATGTATCTACTTGACTACTGTTAAAACATAGATCTACACACAGCGGGCCATATCACTTTTCTATCGTAGCGCGCCATCTGACCAGCGGGTCATTTGACTGTAATTCGTTCACTCGAGCACCCATCTCGTAGTAATGGCAGTGATTCTTACAACCTCAGGCCCAAACTAGCCAACGATACGTGGCTATTTCAAGTATATAGTTCAATGTTCCTTGCGCTGGTATATACAGTCCAATTTAGAAACTCGTACCTTTCCCAAAGACTTGATCCCTTTGAAAAGAACAGCGAACACGACCATCCATGCCAAGAGTAGACAAAGCGTCAAAGTCCAAACTAAGGTACCGGGGTCCTCCAACCCATTACTTCTTTGTAGAACATACTTACTGTAGAGACAAATAAATACAACGTATTTTTTACATCGTAAAAGTGGCAGCAATTAAGTTATAAGTAAGTTATTTTGGGTTTAAACACGTTACATTCTCGATTTTTATGTTCTATTTCAACGTCAATCATTTAGTTGTTCAGGTGCCTTGTGATTGTCTCATCAGTTGGCTACTTGAATATTACGGTCGAATTTCTTTACTAAAGCTGACGAAAAAGAGTCGTCAACCATACATCGATAAGAAGGATAAGTAAGAAGGAACACTAAGCAACGAATTGAAAAAATAGATTGATTGACTGATTGATGTTTTACGCCGCACTCAAGATTATTTCCCTTATATGGCGGCGTTGGCAGGTTTAGTGCGGGAGGAAACCGGGCTCATTGTCTGAAGGAAATCCCTGGTCAACGGCGAGTACCTGGCAACTCTTCTACATACAGTGACCAAGTGAACACACTTTTTCAATTTGTATTTGGTCGGAGTGTGATTTGAACCCGCGCTGCATCGATAGAAGGTCTGTGCGGGACTGAAAGACGGTACCTCTAACCCACTGGACCACTGAGTACCCCCCCCCCCCCTCAACCAAAACAAAAAACAAAATAGAAAGAGAGAGAGAACCTAATGCAAACAAGAGGACTGCTAGAGACATTAGAGGTCTTATCTGGACAATGTTTGTAGGATCGTTGATATTTTTATAATAGCTTACTTCCAATATTCCCGGCTTGGTGATTCCGTCTCATCAGTGATCGTTAGGTTACCTATGAACAAAGTAACCAGAATCATGGCCATGGTGGTTTTTAAACAAAATAAACTGTCGGATGTTAGGGCATTCTATATTTCAATATAGTTTCAAGGAAAATTGCCTTCGTTGCAAAATGCTGTTGTTATGTCGTCCGTCTGAACTTTTATTTCTTCCACGAATCGATTCATTTAGATCGTACCGAAAGCCGACCAAACGGACCATGCCCACACTATCCCATGTAATTCCCATTGTATATATCGATTCTCGGTTATTTATCTACTCCACCTTCACATAGTTTGGATCATATGTATATTTTCTCCATTCTTATTTTTGATGTTTTTTTTTCCTTTTGATTTCTTGTTTGTCATTTCCACAACTGTGTATACTTTGTAGAATGTACACGGTATAAGCCTTGGCTTAATGTGTGCTATTATAACAAATAAAATGTTAAGAAAAAAAAAATTGCCTTGTCAATCAATGTCCTTGGAAACGACGTAAGAATTATCACTTACCGTCCATATATTGCCGGAGACAGTCGGGGCGTGTGAAGTTCACCCACGTGACGTTGGGTTCCAGGTCGGGTTTCTGGCAGATACACGAGTTCCAATCATTGTCGCATGAATTCCACGGAACTTCACTTCTCATTGAGGCGAAGAAGTAAAACAGACAGTACGCTATGACGACATTGTAGTACAACGCAATGACGGCCGATATGGTGACCGAGCAATACCCAACACCTACAAGGAAGAGTATAATGTAAAGTGAAGTTTATTCAACAAAGATGTTTAGTTAACTAAAATGATGTCTTTGTCCGCTCCATTGTGAATTTGAACCCCCCAACTGCCAAAATGGCACCGAGGGTATACACGGTTTTTTAAAGACATTTTAAAGGTAATTTTAATCTTCACTGAAATATTCGCTCCAATTTAGTTTATCGGATGCTTCCATCGATCGTGGCGCCCTCTATCGTGTATTAATATAATAGTTTCGATTACAGGATTACTGTAAATCGCGAGTCCAAAGGTCAAATGTACAGGAATATAGCCTTTGGATTCGGGATTTGTAGAAGGTGCCCATTGTATGCATTACCATATGCTCAGTCCTATATTGATTGATTGATGTTTTCAGCCACATTCAAGATTATTTCACTTATATTGCGGCGTTGCCAGGTTTAGTGGGGGAGAAAACTGGGTTCTTAGCCCGGCAGAAACACCCAACCTTTTCAAACGAAACCTCCACTCAGAAATTTGTCAAGTTTTATTTGGTTCTCAGACGTAGAGCCTTGATGAGGTCTCGGTGACTGAGTCGGTTAGAGGGATTTAGTCCCTCAGTCCGACACAGGCCTTCCGTCGATGCGGCGCGGGATCGAATCTCACTCACACCAAATAAAAATTGACATATTTCTGAGTGAATTTTTCTCTCGATCGCCGTATGTGGATTGATTGATTGATTGTTTGGTGTTTTACTCCGCGCTCAAGATTATTTCACTTATATGGCGGCGTTGCCAGTTGTATTGTCGGAGGAAACCGGGCTCTATGCCCGGAGGAAACCCACGACCTTCCGCTGGTAACTGGCAACCATCCCACATAGGTCGTTCGAGTGAAAACCCAGTCAGAAAATTTTCCAAATTTTGGACTGAGTGGGATTCGAACCCGCGACCCATTGGTGGAAGGCTGTTCGGATTGAGCGTTCAACGCTCTACCTACTGAGCCACGGAGACACCCCCCCCCCCCCGTATGTGGAAGGGTTACCAGGTACTCGCTGACGGTCAGGGGTATCCTCCTCCCCTACTAAACCTGCATACGCCGACAAATAAGTGTAATAATCTTGAATGCGGTGTAAAGCATCATCAATCAATCAATCTACGTCCGACTATTTGGCAATGCTTTTGAAATGTTTCGATAGCCCCTCAATCAGGAGCAACGAGATTCTCGTGACCTCAATAATGACACTGTGCTCTTGACAGAAGCTACGTCATGTTTTGACTGCTCATCTGCACGCTTGCGCACTTGAAGGAAAGTGAAAGCTAATTGCTTTCTTCACCGCAGACGAGGAGGAAACGTCCACGCGTGGACAAAATTATCAAACACGATAGATATTCGGCTCTCAGCCACGAATGACCAAAATCTCTTGCAAAATTGTCCGCAGACGGGAGCTATCTGCTTACGCCAAGTGTATGAAAGGCCAAACGCGCCATAAATAGCAACGTATTACGTTGCTCCCAAAACACAACACGTCGAAACACAACGCAACACGTTGCTCTCAAAACACAACATGTCGAAACACAACGCAACGTGAGTATATGAATCGTCCAATCAAAGTGCTTTATTTTTACTTTTAAACCTCCTTACGTTGCTCCGAATAATTAGAACATGTAATCTAGCGTGAACCAGGTTCGTACACGTTGCTCAGAGCAACGCAGATCCTTAGGACAACATGTAGTATGAAAACCACTACATGTAGTTTGAAAACCGGAAACGTCTTGTTAGACGAATTATGTTAGTTGACCAATCACATAGGCCTATATGCGCGGGAAATTTAACATAACGCACAACCGGAAACAATCTTGCTACACGTTGCTCACAACCGGAAACAATCTTGCTACACGATGCTCTGGAACCAATGAAAGCGAGTCTTACATATGTATTTGATGTGTGTGATTTCTCCCGCAAAGTGAGACTGTCATTCCAAAACCCAACACTGACTGACGTCATCTAATTTCGACTAGAGACAAAAAGTAAACAAAACCACGTGCTGTAGACAAAAACGAATGCAATTCTACCTAATGACTAATGTAAGGTTCACTATAAATGTGTGTCCATCTGCTTAACTTAAAATGATTTTGAGTTTGGACTGGTTAAACGTTATTTGTCTTAAAACAATCACTCGATAGAAACTGACGTTGTTGTTGTAACTTGTATAAAAGTTGACTATAAGTATAACTATAAGTTATAAGTAGGCCTACTGCTTAGTAGTGAAAGTTATGATACTCAATATTACAATTTACATGTATACTTTAGTTTTCTATTATCCTAATTATTGGCACCAAGTAAATGTCTATCTTCTAATCTTAATATTATTATCAAACGGTCAATTATCGTTTTGATCAGACAAAAAATCTAATCTGAAATAGTGTTAAAATTTGCTTAATAAGCTGTCAAAAATAAAAAAAACCCCATAAATTCAGATAGTCAAAACAATTTACAGGTACTGAATACAAATTTCAAATCTTTTCCGGTAGTGGATTTTTTTCACTCGGTCGCCGTATGTGGAAGAGTTGCCAGGTACTCGCTGAAGGTCGGGGGTTTCCTTCAGGCAATGAGCCCGGTTTCCTCCTGGCAACACCACCATATAAGTGAACTATAATCTTCAGTGCGGCGTAAAACATCAATCAATCAATCAATCAATTAAATCTTTCTATGGCATTTAGAAGTTGAACAGTTACAATAAGGTGTAATGGATAACTACTTCTTGGTTAGCCACATTCATGTGTCTCATTCTGTTTTACTTATTTTGCCAGCCAGACAACTAGTCCAGTTTATTTGGTCACAACGTTTCGATAGTTCTTTGATAACAATGTAAGAACTACATCGAAACGTCGTCACCCAATAAACCAAGAACTGAAGAAGTGGTTATCCATAAGTATTTATTCACTTTTTTAAATAAAAGTAGGCCTAGCTATCAATAAACTAAACAATTGAAGATAACATGAAAACCGAACTCTCATACGCAGTGAAAGGCTTTACTTAAAGGGGCATGAGCTGCCAAAATGTTGAAATTATTGACTATTTTTCTCAAGATGTACCTATAATTCAGAAGCTTTTTAGTGCTTCTAGTCTCGAAAATGTACGATTAAGTATTGTTTTGAACAAACTTTGGCTTAGAATGAATGAATGGTCGTCCCGGTTATTTAAATTTTGTTTACTTTGCGAACACGTTTTCAGTTTGTGCAGACCACATATTGTATGGATTTTCGTCATTCCAACGCCAATCATTTAGTTTTTCGATGGCCTTAAAAGCCACTTGCTGTCGGGACGATCAGAAATTATGAAAAAAGTGTGAATTTTGGCAGCTCATGCCACTTTAAAGCCGAAGAAAAATAATAAAGCCGAAAAATGCTTGATAAACGGAATTTAACATCAGGGGGTGTAGGCCTAAGTTTGATTCTCAGCAGCATATAAAGATCAATTGATGGGACTATTGTTTACACTTTTGGAATGGCACTTATGCCCAGATTGATTATTTATTGATTAACACCACACCTGCGATTATTTACTAGTGCATGTATAATTGGGTTGCCAGTTTTAGTGGGAGAGGGGACCACTGACTTTCAGCTGACAAATGGTAACCATTCCACCAGAGGCAATTGTTTGAAAACCTAGTAAGGGTGTTTTCTTTGGACTGGGAGTGCTGTTATAACAATCTAATTTTTGTAGAGAAATTAACCTGGTGCCAGATTGAGCTCATATCTATATCTATTTCGGAAAATTTAGGGCACCCACTTTCAGGCCACTTTGGTTATCTGTAAAACCACTTGGAATGGCACTTATGCCCAGATTGATTATTTATTGATTAACACCACACCTGCGATTATTTACTAGTGCATGTATAATTGGGTTGCCAGTTTTAGTGGGAGAGGGGACCACTGACTTTCAGCTGACAAATGGTAACCATTCCACCAGAGGCAATTGTTTGAAAACCTAGTAAGGGTGTTTTCTTTGGACTGGGAGTGCTGTTATAACAATCTAATTTTTGTAGAGAAATTAACCTGGTGCCAGATTGAGCTCATATCTATATCTATTTCGGAAAATTTAGGGCACCCACTTTCAGGCCACTTTGGTTATTTTTGGCCTTGCCTCTATCAAATAACCTGGAGAGAGAAATAGGGCAACACTGCCAAAAAGAAGGGCATGGAGGCAAATGGCCTCGTTGCCCTGGTTAAATTCGAGCCCTGATTTTATGCTGCACATCTTGTCTCCAGATATAGTTGGAGAGGTAGTCATGCTAATTATAGTTAGAAGACCCTTAATACTTATCTAAGAGATGCCATTACTAGGATTGATTACTAGAAATACCCAGCACCCTCCTAAATCCTAATTTGACAACTTAAATGATCTACACCTTTATTTCATAATTATGAGAGATAGTAATTATTATAGGTGCCCTGGTAATTTTCAAATGTTAACAGGTTTTAACTGGAAAATCACCGTCGAGTTGCACAAAACGATCTTAACTGAAGGTTACAATAGTTATACAGTACATGTTGTTATGTCCCATGCTATTGAGATAAGCTAAGAGCACTCTGAAGTTAAGTGTGCTTCATACACACATGTTCACCAGTAGCTGCCCAGTCTTCACTGGTAATTACGAGATGTTCACTAGTCTAGTAATGATGAGATTGTCACAAGATGTCCACCAGTATGTACAGGATGTCCACCAGTATGTACGAGATGTCCACCAGTATGTACGAGATGTCCACCAGTATGTACGAGATGTCCACCAGTGTGTACAAGATGTCCACCAGTATGTACGAGATGTCCACCAGTGTGTACGAGATGTCCACCAGTGTGTACGAGATGTCCACCAGTATGTACGTGATGTCCACCAGTATGTACGAGATGTCCAGTATGTACGAGATGTCCAGTATGTATGAGATGTCCACCAGTGTGTACGAGATGGCCAGTATGTACGAGATGTCCACCAGTGTGTACAAGATGTCCAGTATGTACGAGGTGTCCAGTATGTAGGAGATGTCCACCAGTATGTACGAGATGTCCACCAGTATGTACGGGATGTCCAGTATGTACGGGATGTCCACCAGTGTGTACGGTATGTCCACCAGTGTGTACAGGATGTCCACCAGTATGTACAGGATGTCCACCAGTATGTACAGGATGTCCACCAGTATGTACGAGATGTCCACTAGTGTGTACGAGATGTCCACCAATACATGTATGTACGAGATGTCCACCAGTGTGTACGAGATGTCCACCAGTGTGTACGAGATGTCCACCAGTGTGTACGAGATGTCCACCAGTGTGTACGAGATGTCCACTAGTATGTACGAGATGTCCAGTATGTACGAGATGTCCAGTATGTATGAGATGTCCACCAGTGTGTACGAGATGTCCAGTATGTACGAGACGTCCACCTGTGTGTACGAGCTGTCCGCCAGTGTGTACGAGCTGTCTGCCAGTGTGTACGAGCTGTCTGCCAATGTGTACGAGATGTTCGCCAGGGTGTCAAGATGTCCACCAGTGTGTATGAGATGTCCATCAGTGTTTACGAGATGTCCACCTGTGTGTACGAGATGTCTACCAGTGTGTAGGAGATGTCCACTAGTAATTACAAGACTTTCACTAGCAATTACAGGTCGTTCACTAGTAATTACAAGACGTTCACTAGCAATTACAGGTCGTTTACTAGCAATTACGAGCAACTACAAAAGTAATGTGTACCACTCTGGAATTGATGTTTATGATCCTTGAGAAAATTTACACCCATTTGAAATTTTTTTACCATTTGTATTAAATAGGTCTGATTTATATTTGTCTGCTTTACACAGAACATTTGCTCAAGTCAGACAATGTTGTAGATTCATTACAAGACATTATTTATTCAGAGGTGCAAGTTAATTTCTGCATGGGTTCATATTAATTTCCATAAGGGTCCAAAATTAAGTTTTACATGTGTGAAAAATAATTTCCACATGCATGTAAATAAATGCTCACACAGATGGTAGCTAATTTAGGCAAGGCTGCCGGAAATATATCCACATAGGTATAAATTGTCAATTTCAAAACCAAAAAAAAGAAATACAGCAAATTATTAAAAAGGCTAATTATGCTCTCTTTGAGTGACTTAATATTATCATTACAATCAGTGCCTATGAAAAAAGTTTTTATTTTCAAATTTGAAACCTCATGCCACTTCAACGCCAATAAAAAGGTGCCCTTTTAATATTTTGTTAAATAGCATTCTCTCTCCTTCTGAAAACATTACACTGAAGTAACAAAGAAGATCAGTTCATGATATTTATTGTTTGTCAGTTCATATAGTATTAGAGATTTGTATAATTCAGATGAACAAATGAATGAAGCCGAGGACAATATTAATCTACCACCAAAGAAAATAGATATATATATATTTATGACACCAATCAATGAGCGGAGCCTACAAGAAAAACTGCTTTAAAAAGGTCCCTGCAGCACCTAGCTTTGGTTGGGGTTAATATTGTGAGACAGCTCAGAGGATTGATTACTAGAATTACCCAGCACTCTCCTAATTTGACGACTTAAATGATCTGTTCAAGAAAAACCTGAATCAATTCTAAACAACTGTTTTTTTTTATCAATCCTGAAGTTTACTTTTATTTTTACCAAATGTATTTAACCGATTAGAGACCAGGCAAAATTTTATACAGGGTTCAAACTTTTTTTAAGGTTATGAAAGAGACAAATTTTTTTATGGTTAATAGAAATTTTGGCCATTAGATGTTAATCTCTGACTAAACACTATTTTCTTAAACATTTACCATAATCAAATTAAATGTAAACCAGGGCCATCCCAACATATCCTTCAGTGACTCATCCAGCTTATGATAATTTGAAATGGGTTTCTTACAAGTGACATATAGGTAAAGCTCTGTTTCACTATATCATTTAAGTAAAACACTCTATTTCGTTTAACAGTTAGATGTTAAATTCATTGCATGAGTGTATTTAGCACATTTTTCCACAAATAGTTTTGGGTGGGTTATTCCATTGCATGATGGTCATTGACAATCTGGAAACCCCATTTTTCTATAGGTAACATTGGAATAGGCACACATTTTTTTAATTCCTTCATTTGGTTGTTCTTGGTACCTCTAAGAATCCCCAAATCTCAATCAGATATAACATAGAAGATAAACACACTCAATTCAAGTATAACTTTAGCTATATTGCTCCATATAAAATTTCGCACTGTTCTCAAAGAACTTATTTGTCTTGAACGCCATCAATTCGTTGATGGACACCCTACTGGAGATACTGAATACAAGTATAGGCCTACATGTATGTCCCCCGCATCAAAACCCCTAGCACAAATACATGTTCTAATAGGCTCATTGTTCATGGGGATTTCAGGGATAAATGCAGCATGGTTACAGTTTTGCGCAATATGATTGGTACAATCCAGGAAATATTTTTGCAAAATAGCTCAGCCTCTCCAACATAGTTATTTGCTTCTGTCCAAAACTTTTTTTTCAACAGGAACTCATCAACATCTTTATGGACATCCTTCAACAAAAAGAAAAAAAAAGAGGATTTTTTGACTCTTTAAATAAATTCATAGCATAAGTAAGCATTGTCCCATATCAAACAGTAGTGCATCTGTCCTGCTTCATTGTGATGGTTGCTAGAGAGCTCAGTTGGTTAGAGCAATATTATCTCTGTCCAAGACAGGCCTTCCATCGATGTGGTACAGGTTCGAATCCCACCCAGGGCAAATAAACAATGACAAATTTCTGATTAGACTTTTCACTCGATCGCCATTTGTAAAAAAAAGTTGCCCGGTGCCCCCTGGCAAATAGCCCGGTTTCCTCACCCACTTATCCTGGCTATGCCCCCATATAAGTGAAATAATTTAAGAGTGCAGCACAAAACATCAATCAATCAATGTGTTAACTAGTTCGCAATATGTTAAGTGGAATGAAGTTATTCTGATACGCTCGCACAGGCTTCTTCAATACCAGCATAACATATTGGTGGTATTGAAGAAGCCCGTGTGAGCGTATCAGAATAACTTCAATCCAATTAACATATTGCGAACTATGTGTTATCAGTTAACCTAATGGGTATAAAATATTGGTGAAAAACGAAATTTTTCACTTTAAAAACAAGAGCAGAAATGGTGATTGGTCAAACATGTTCGATAAGCTATTAGTTTTGGCGTTTTTTGGTTTAGCTTTCTCATTTTGATTATTTTCAAATAGGGCCTATAAGGATAAATCTGAAGATTAAATTGAAGACAGTTGACGAGTTGTAATGGTAGACTACTTCACTAAAGTAAAGATCTTACTCCGTTATTTGGTAATTCTGACATCGATCTATGGTCGTCGACCTGGTACCGACCAATAAGTATCCAAACATAAATAACTAGGTACCTGTAGTGTAGGCATTTAATATTATTGAATTAGTAATGGTCTACTTAAACAATTTCCACTTATTCGATTCTCATATTTTACTGACTGAAAACATTACGAATACACCATGTAGGGACATTTTTATTAATACAGGATAGGCTTACTTGTAAATAAAGTGAGTATTTACTTACCAATAGACCTACCTTCAGGCTTCAGATTTTATCCTCACTTATAATATTCATAATCGTAGCAGTTGCTTTGTCCCAAAATTATGGCAAAAAGCTGTTTCATGGTCAGCAGTCGTACTTAACGTGTTACACTTTACAACTTTATTGGCCACCACAACATCAACATACATGTAGGCCTACTTAGGCGATAGAGTTTGGATATTTCCAGCTTAGGTTGTTGTTGTTTTAACTTTCAACAATATACAGATGACAGTCTCACTTTGCGGGAGAAATCACACCCATCAAATACATATGTAAGACTCGCTTTCATTGGTTCCAGAGCAACGTTGCAAGATTGTTTCCGGACTACATGTAGTGGTTTTTATACTACATGTAGTCCACATCAGTAACGCATCAAGATTGTTTCCGGTTGTACATTGTGTTTAAGTTTCCCGCGCATATAGGCCTATGTGATTGGTCAACTAACACAATTCGTCTAACAAGACGTTTCCGGTTTTCATACTACATGTAGTGGTTTTCATACTACATGTAGTCCTAAGGATCTGCGTTGCTCTGAGCAACGTGACGAACCTGGTTCACGCTAGATTACATGTTCTAATTATTCGGAGCAGCGTAAGGAGGTTTAAAAGTAAAAATAAAGCACTTTGATTGGACGATTCATATACTCACGTTGCGTTGTGTTTCGACATGTTGTGTTTTGAGAGCAACGTGTTGCGTTGTGTTTCGACATGTTGTGTTTTGAGAGCAACGTAATACGTTGCTATTTATGGCGCGTTTGGCCCTTCATACAAGTGGCACGAATGAAATTTGGCGAAGGCGATAGCTCTCGTCTGCGGCGGGCTTTAGAATATTAGTCTGCCATATAATTGTTAGAAAGTATCAAATGGCATAAATATGTAACATGTTTATACAGTTGTTGCCAGAAAACTAAAAATATTAAATAACATGGCGTAAAACAAGACGAGCGAGTCAATTAGATTCAAAATCTCAACAAAGAATGATGTACATGTATGTAGTTTTATGTTCTATTATAGAATGGAGACGTATGTCTTTGTTCAAATATTACCAATATTAAACAACATGGCGTAAAACATGGCGAGCGAGTCCATTAGAGTCAAGATCTCAACAAACAATGATGTATGTAGTTTTATACTCTATTATAGAATGGGGACATGTCTGTGCTCCAACGGGCCTCGGTTTGGTCTCAATCTAAAATTGCCATAGGAAGCTCTAATTTGTTTTACGTAGGACAATCTCAAAATAACGGAACAAGCATTACACTCACTGTTTTATAACACACAAAGAAATAAATATGTTTACTTGAAATGATAACGACGTCTATATAACCCAGATACGTCAAATCATACAGACAAAGCTATCTATGTCACAGTCTGTTATCAGTCAGCCCGGAAGTCGATAAGTTTAGCTAACAGTTATCAATAAGGTCCGTCGACACACAAACTAAAATCTATTCATCAATTTCTTGAGCCTGTTTCACAAAGCGGTGTAGCGTCAGTTTCCACGTAAATGCCATAGCAACGTACCTCTGCAGTATGGGTTGCTATGGCATTTACGTGAAAACTTACGCTACACCGCTTTGTGAAACGGACTCCGGAACACTATTTTTCTTTTATTTTCTGTGCGTGGTGGATCACAATTATTTCATCGTTATCAGACCATAGTTCAATTTAAATCTCAATTTTTCAAATGAGTTAATTAAAGAGTAACATATACAAAGTGATTTTGTATTTGTTTCGTTTACTTATATACATCATTGTTTGTTTATTCACCAGATAATGAAAATAAGTGTTTACAATTATGCTTAAAATTTGTTCTGGTGGGAATAAAGCTCCCTGGAGCTTGTTTTATCCCATTTTAAATAATAATAAATAAAACTATTTATAATGGCAGAAAGATACGGTGGCCCATAAGGGACTAAACTAGTGTAATTCATGTGAAAACATACAGTAAATTAATACAATAATTATGTCCTCTCTGAGCCACCGTAGAAAGGTGAATTATAATACAATGAATACACTTATTTCTATTCATGTGTGTTTATGTACAGTTATACTTAACAATAATTAGTTTTTACCTGAGATTTAAATAATGATACTGCACTACTCGTTAATGTTCAAGTAAGAGTTTGTTCCACTTCTTGTGTGTTTTCAATCTCAATGTATATAATGCTAAACTTGATAGGTAAATTGAGATTCAGGTTTTGATTTCGTGTTCGGTAAAAATTGCAAAAAATAGCGGGTAAAAAATTAGAAAGGTGAAAGAAGCTATGATCTATGATAAGAATTGAGTAGTTATCAAAATCGAAAAGGGGTAGAATTTTTAATTTATGAAATGTAAGCAAGTATGATTGAGTCTTTTTGGAAAATGATATTACTCGTATAGTCCGTTTTTGTAGAAGGAAAAGAGAGCTGACAAAACTGTGGTAGCCTACTTGTCAATTTCAAACATCGTTTTCTATTTAAATCGCTAATGTAGTAAAGAAAAAGATAAATTTGTGAATTGAGAATTTTTAAACTTACCTTTAAATAACGGATTCATCTTCCAGACAGAAATTGGACCAGAACTTGCAAACTGACCGAAAGCCAATTCCAGGAAGAATATGGGAATCCCAACCAGTACCAGCATGATGACGTATGGAATGAGGAACGCACCTGTTGGTTTCGAGAGTATAATGATAATTGAAAAATGAAACAGACTTATACTGTTCCAGATGTCAACGTTCGTTTTCATCTCAATTCAGGCATGTATACTAACTAGACAATCAAATGGTCTCAAAGTTTCCAACACAACACTCATTTTTGATTCATTGATTGATGTTTTACGCCGCACTCAAGATTATGTCACTTATATAGTGGGGGAGGAAACCCCCGATATAAGACGAAACCCCAGTCAAAAATAGTTAATATTTTTATTTTGACCGAATAGGATTCGTATCCACGAACTATTTTGGATGTCAATTTATTAGCCATTTTCAGTGATAAGATGGAAAATAAGATGGAAGGTGTTGCTTACAAATTTGCTAAAATCCTTAGATCCTAATTACATATTGAGGTATTGGCTTGTCTCTGGGCAAGATGTACTTTACTTATTTTGTGAAATGGCCATGGCAATTAGGGAAGGCAATTATACCAATTGTCTGAATATCTGACTATTTCATCAACCCCCGGACCGAGTCATATCTAGTGCTCTAGATCTAGAGCATCTAAATAGATAAATACAACAGTAAAAAGGTACTTTGATTTTTCCGATCTGTCTTATTCAGAGTATTGAGCATCGTCTTAATGGGACATACCCGGGACGAAGATCGTTAAAATGTGTGCCATACGACTGTTGTTTATATAAAGATGAGGTTTCCAGATGCCCATTGGTCTCATGGATCTCCGGATAGGGAGTTTTATTTGGAGATTATTTTGTCTGCTTTGTTTAATGACTGAGAATGGAATCGTTGAAGGTGTGCGTGTGGCGCATTCTCGGCTGTTTGCTTACTGCTTGTCAAACAGAAAAGTAAGCAGAAGGGAATTGCCTAAATAACTTTTTAAATTTACATTTTTGGGCGCGGAATGTCGACTTACAGCCTTTCACCAGAGATTGAATTTTCTACTAATCTGATGGCCAAAAGATAAACATAACAAACTTTGACGGTGTGTCCATGTCATCTTCCTAAATTAAACTACAGTAATGCAGGAAATAATTTTTAGCACAATGTAAACCACCCATAAACAAATCAATACAACTGGAAACTTTTTTCATAGCCGCTGAAATTGGACAAATATTGTGTAGTCAGTGGACTAATATTGTATAGTCACTGCAAGCAGAAAGATATCATATAGTCATTGGAAGTGAAAACATATTGTATGGTCCCTGGTATTGAAAATAATTGTAAGAAGGAAAACCAACCTCCGCCATTTTTGTAGCATTTGTAAGGAAATCTCCAAACGTTTCCAAGACCAACAGCAAACCCAATGCAGGAGAGTATGAACTCGAACTGACGCCCCCATTGTGCTCGTTCTACACCCTCGTCGGCGTAACTTGTATCGGCGGAAGTGACGTCACCATTAATCTTTGAGAAGTCAGTGACTTCCGGAAGTCGCTCTTCTTTTGGTTCAAACTTCTTCAGTTCAAACTGTAACATAGAATGAGATCAGAAATAACGAAGCACCGATTTCTTCGCTAGAAGCGTCCTTCCGGATATTCATGGTTGTTGGCGTTGGCCCTTCCCTTACGGGTTAAACAGATTCTGGCTAGCCTATTATATAATAAATTAGATATACCTCTTTTTAACGCAATTAGAAACCTGTCTCCATTGTTATTCTAGACAAGAAGATATATTTCCCTGTGCCTGTATGTTTCATTGTTGATAAATCTATGTCAGAAATGTTTGAAACTCTCTTTAAACGTGGGTTCCATACTAATAAGAAATGATTAAGTGTCGATCACAAACAACTTACTTCGTGGTGTTGCCTTAATCAAGTCAATAGAAATGTTTATCAGAATGATTAAATGCAGTCATCAAATGTTCAGAAGTGAAACACTATTATGACGACATTGATTTGTGATGGTGCTTTTTTGTCGCAAAATTGATGGGAAGAAACTAATGCATAAGTGGCAAGAGGTGCCAAAATTCTGACTTTTTAATCAATTCTGATTGTCAAGAGAAGTTAAACGTTTGAAATACTCAATGAATGATTGATACAGCCGGTAACTTACACGAATAAAAATCATAAAAATGGCGAGCAAATACATCTAGCAAATTTTCTTCGAAAGACACTGCACCGCTTATTTCGCAGCTCATACCACTATAAAAAGATGTGCGCATGTTTGCTGTGATTTGAAAGGTACTAATAGACACTATTATGCCGGTGAATGTTTATAAATGGACAAGGCTACATTAACTGCTTGATTTCATTGTATTTTATACAAACTTACTCACGCCAATCTTCTCAAGCCAAGTTAAAACCTCCATGGCCCCATTCCGTGTTTTAATATGGCCCGATAATATGACAATACATGTAAGTTAAAGAATGTATTTTGGCTTAGAATGAATGAATGGTCGTCCCGGTTATTTAAATTTTGTTTACTTTTCGAACACGTTTTTGGTTCGTACAGGCCACATACTGTATGGATTTTCCTCATTCTAACGCCAATTTAGTTTTTCGATGACCTTCAAAGTCTTACTGTCGTGACGATCAGAAATTCTGAAAAAAGTGTGAATTTTGACAGCTCATGCCTCTTTAATTGTCGAAACCATCATCTCGGGCCAAGTTAAAATTTCCATGGCCCCATAAAAACAGAGAATGGGGCCATGGAAGTTTTAACTTGGTTCGAGAAGATGGCTCAAGACATGCGTGTTAAAGATTTTATTTTATATAAACTTAATAGTCAAACCCATCAATTCGAACCAAGTTAAAATCTCTATGGCCACATTCTGCGTTTTAATAGGCCCATGGAGATTTGAACTTGGCTCCGAGAAGAACATGTCCTAATAACAATTTGATCTTACTGTATTTGGCATTTGCTTCCATGACGGAGTTTTCAGCGATAGTCGATCATTATCAACCCTGAAACTATCTTCGCTCCGTTGGGCATCGTTTCTTTGGGGCAAATATGCCTCATAATCACCCAGATCCCGAGGTTGATATTTCTCCAAAAGAGACATGGGGATTTGAGGGTGATATTCAGATTTCCGGGCCATGTTGACCTACTTTAGGCCAATATGCTTATGAACACTATAGGTAACTCCGAGGAGGTGACCCGGTTACTGCTGAATTAATTAGAAGTACTGATTAAATACTAAGGTCAGGTAAACTTCACCAATAGAAGAGAATTAACTATCATCAGAAATTAATCCCAAAAACAAATATTTTTACGGAATCCTAGGTAAAAATTAAACCTCCATAAATTCGTCTCAGCAAATAGAACACGTTGTTTTCGGTAATTCCGTTAAGAGATGAAAACTTGCAAACACAATCAGTTAAAACAATTAATCTCCGATCGAAATAAAATCAGGACAAAATCACGTGTAAAATCCAATTTGTGCGTTCAAGTCAACTTCAACTATTTAGAAAAACAAATAATCCCACTTGCTCAAATTTTGATTAAAATTCTATAAAAATAGCTCCTTGGTGAGAAACAGAGAAATCAATCCATGGCACATCAAAATTCCTGTCCGTGACAAAAAGGTGGCCGCTGTGGTTTCCGTGTTTCCTACGCTGTCAGTTGCATGTGGATCCTTTTTCGCACTATTCAAGATCAATTAGTACACCGGATCGTCCCTCTGAGTTATTCCATCCGTAGTGTTTTTTATGGGTCTTAATCCAGAATTACGCCCGATCCCTGTGTCTTATCTTTTCGGACCTTTCTTCATCCGCACAAACAAGCAATGCTGTCAATAAACTTCCTGCAGCAATATATAACTGATTGTCTCTCAAGTTGCGTTGGATCGATGGAAAAGGCAAAGACCGACGGCGGTCCTGCTTGTGTTTTTAACTTTTAATAGTGAGACGAGTCAAACTAAATAACACAGTTGCTATCCAGATTAAATGTATATCTCTCTTGATTTTAGTTATCAAGGTAAAAATTCACAGGAGGTGGGGTCGCGGGTCAAAGTTCAAACTAAGGTAACGTTATCTATGCTAGTTTTAAATTACAAAATGCAACTCTGTGTCACGAACGTTTTACATATAATACAGTTCTAGATTTCAATATCCAATGAATAATATTAAACCGAACGTTGAATCTTGAACACTGAAATGATCTTATGTGAAGATTTAGGTGCCGAGGTCATTCGATCATTCGGAACAAACCTCGTGTGCATTCGGAACAAACCTCGGCTGTCTTCGCTCTTTTCCGATCGGGCTTCTATAAAATTAAAATTAGGAGTTACCCAAGTCCTTAAGTTCACATACAACCTTCTAGGCTTAACCATCCAGTTGGATGTAATGACATGGACAACAACGGTCAGAAACCCGTTAACTTCGGTGTTGGATTACTGTAATTTCAAATCTTTTGTCTGTATAGTTTACACTGTCAATTTTATTGGCAGGCTTCTTGTGTCCCTCAAACCAAATCTTTCGTCTGTATTTGACAGATAAAATCCGTAAAATAATACTGTACCGTTAGTTCACTCACATGGTTCAAATCATTGTGCGTGTGTCCAGGCTCAGAGTTTGTTTACACGGCGGGTAGGCCTACCGAATAAATCAAGTTTTCCATTTTAAAATTAAAATTGCTGCGGATTTCAAATTTTGGAAAAAATATTCCAGGAAAAATATCGACACCTTCTGCTGTTTTTAATGTACATGGCATGCACGGTATTCTGGATTTTAGTGGGGAGATTACCTTTAACATACGTTACAAAGAGCCTAAACAGTTACCCATCTTCGCCGGATAAGCTGTCGCAATGGATGACAACAGATAGGCAACGTTCAATCATCCGACGCAGAAAGTTAGATAAAATGCTACTTTAACGTACATTCTCGAGACGAGTAGCAATGAAAAGCTTCAGAGTAGCCGATCTTGTGAACAATAGCCGATATTTCACATTATGTTAAAACGGAAAAAATATAAACATTTAGGCGGCTCATGCCACTTTAAGCCACCTCTACTAATTCATCTTCTCAAGCCAAGCTAAAACATCTCCATTGTTTTCAAACACGGAATGGGATCATGCAGATTTTAACTTGGCTCGAGAAGATGCTACTGGTTAAGCTTATTTGCTACTCTGCAAATTTGATACGTAAAACTACTTAACAGAAAATAAAAACGCAAAGTAAAGTATTGGTTGAAGAGCTCTGAAATTTAATTGTGTTTTTTATATCAAGTAAACAGAACGATGTGTTTGGTCTGTGTCGTGGGCTTATACTTTTGGAAGGCAATATTTCCACTGATTGGTGTTTAACGCAGCCCTCAAGATTATTAAACTTTTATGGCGACGTTGCCAGGCTTAGTAGGGGAAAAACTGATAGACATAAAACAAAAATAGCCGGACGATATCATTTGTATAAATTAAAGAGAAATTTGGCGTCTGAAGTCCATAGAAAGACTAAACGATTGGTGGTCTCGATGGCTCAGTCCGACAAAGGCCTCTCGTTGATATGAGATTATTTTGAAAAATTCTGAATGTCAAGAGATGCTCATTGTTTGAATCACTTTGAAAAACTAAATGATTACAAAAATAGGCTTAAGTGCTTTCTGCTGATACCAACCTGCGGTATGTACCATAAGGAAGTTTTTTATAAAGAAATAAACACAATTTTAATAGTATTCCACAGTTTCCTGGTCATAACTGTTATCTCGTACAATGGAGTGTTACATTCCATAACTGAGCCCATAAACCCAAGACGCACAGACTTTCGTCCTTCGTAAATTTCCGAATACGCTTTTAAAACTTTGTCACTTTCGTCCTCGTCAAACTTCGTAAATTTCCGAAAACGATTTTAGAACTATGCCACTTTTGTCCTCGTCAAAATTATTTTCAAAATTTCCGAATACACTTTTAAAATAGATTTGGAGGCCATTTTGAAGTTCCGAGTGCACCCTGGCTCGATGGAGATTACGCGGCGCGGATAAATCGATCACGTGACAGGCCAATTCGGCGCACAAGAACTTCGTTCGATTTACAGTTCCCTGTCTTCCGCATACGCCGAATGCATAATCGAACTCGATCACTTCGATGATGTGTAACGTTCGAATCTGACGTCATCGCGGAGTCGTCTGCTTCGCTCCTGTCGTTTTGTCAGAACCTTCATATCATATCATAATTGTGAATACGTTGAATATTGAAATAAATTATTGTGCTTGTTTAAAGTTAAACTTGAAATAATTGTTGTTGGTGTTTTATTGCATATTTATAATAAACAGATTATTATATGACTTGTCACCGTTGGGTTGAAAGTCGATATTGGACTCGACGCTTTGGCGTCTCGTCCAATATCGACTTTCAACCTAACGGCGACTCGTACAATAAACATCCATATTGGATGCGAAGTCATATAATAACTTCATAATATACCTATCAATAATATGTGGCCTTTTGCATATGCGATATCGGTAGCGTGACAGCACCCATATCTCACCCCGGTCCGAAAATCCATATCAGCCATATCAGACCAATCCGAAACTCCATATCAATGCGGGGGGGGGGGGGGGGGGGGGTCTTGGATTAGAGTTATCTCCCTTTCGGTCGTCTGCTAGGATTGATTGATTGATTGTTTGGTGTTTTACGCCGCGCTCAAGATTATTTCACTTATAGGGCGGCGTGGCCAGTTTTATTGTGGGAGGAAACCGGGCTCTATGCCCGGACGAAACCCACGACCTTCCGCTGGTAACTGGCAACCATCCCACATAGGTCGTTCGACGTCTGCCAAGAAGATGGTATCTCCCTGACCGGCAAAGTAAGTAAAGCGGGATGAGACACATGTGTGCGGCTAGGAAGATGGCTGCCAGTGAAAGAACGCTACAATCACTGGCAAAAAGAATCATGCAGCTTCAAGACCTTGCACAAAATGAAATCGAAAATGTATGCACATGTCGACCTGAAGAAACTGACACTGCTGCCTTTGTAGAACGAATGAAAAATCAGAACACCAAAAGGAAAACGTATACTATTTCTGTTTTTTTTTTCTTTTTCAATAGATGTTATGATATTATATGATAAAAAGGTTATAACATGGCATTTTTCATTTCATACCCTATATCAGCCCTCGACCCATATCAGGCCTCTGGCCTTCGGCCCTCGGGCTGATATGGAGGTCTCGGGCTGATATGGGGTATGATATGAAAAATGTCATGTAATAACCTCTAAGTATTTTTCTACACTGTCACATTTTTCTGAAGATGACAAATATACCTTTGTCGAAATATTGAGATTGTCAATATGCTTTTGTTTAATTTATTCGCATTATCTAATTGTTGGTTATATTTATCGTAAAATACATAACAAGAGCTATCCATTTATACCAATACACAGGTACGTTTAGGTAGTTTAATAAATAACAACTCATACATATTTGAATTTTCCCGTTATTAGTACATATTTTGGTTCATATGGACTATAGCCTTTACCAATATCAATGTCAGTCATTTAGTTTCAAACGATGAGCATCTCTTTACATCTAAAATTTCTGAAGAAAAAAAACACATCCAAAATGGCATTTCATGTTCCTTTAAGGAATTATCATCAATGTTTTCTGGACATATCAATATAAAAAAACAATCTTTCATAGAAGTATAATTTTAGACAAATCATTTTGTTAAGCTGATTATGTATCCAAAGGATACTACATTCTTTGAAAAGCACGATTGTATCACGCTGGCTTACAGAACAAAAACTCCTCTTTGGTTACAGTTAGTATAATGCCAAAGACGTTGCTGGGAAACAATGCGCGTGCAAACATTCCAACTGCTTCGTGATCACATCATGGCCATCTCTATGAGGCAATATCGTAAGGCGTTTTAATAGTATTTCCTAGTCATAACTGTTATCTCGTACAATCGAGGGTTACATCCCATAACTGAGCCCATAAACCCAAGACGCACAGAGACTTTCGTCCTTCGTAAATTTCCGAATACGCTTTTAAAACTATGTCACTTTCGTCCTCGTCAAACTTCGTAAATTTCCGAAAACGATTTTAAAGCTATGTCACTTTCGTATTCGTCAAACTTCGTAAATTTCCGAATACTCTTTTAAAACTATGTCACTTTCGTCCTCGTCAAACTTCGTAAATTTCCGAAAACGATTTTAAAGCTATGTCACTTGCGCCCTCGTCAAACTTCGTAAATTTCCAAAAACGATTTTAAAGCTATGTCACTTTCGTATTCGTCAAACTTCGTAAATTTCCGAATACACTTTTAAAAATATGTCAAATCGATCGCTAAAATAATATTTGCCTTGTATTTAATTCAAAACTTCAACAAAAAATCATGGTGACGAGGAAAATTTCGGTTTCGACGGATTGAGCTTAGCGCTGTTTGTCATGACTCATGTCCTGTCCACTCAAATTGTCCGTTGTAGATCTGATTTAAAGGGATTTTGTTTGGTTAGACATGGGTAGCAATTTCAATGGTGGAATGTTCAAATAAAACAGACTTCAGCAGTGTTGTAAACACCATTATGGTTTTTTACTAGTAATCTTTTGATCATTCTTTTTTATAGGATGAATATTGATTAGAAATGACAGGTGCCAGTACATCGAAGCCGCTCTAAATATCGACCGATTCTACTCAATAATCAATATGAAATAAACTGCCCTCATTTATCTGAAGAAAAATAATCCAACAGAGAGCGAAATTTGTTTTCAAAATTGCCGTTAAACTTTATACCACCTCTTTTGGTTAAAGTGATTTGCTACTGCTACTATTGGAAAAAGCTTATTTGTGTTTTTTTACCTGAAGTAAACAAAACGATACGTTGGGTATGATTTGTGATCACAGCAATGTTCCTAGTGTTTAGAACAGTGAAAATAGAACACAAGCAAAGGCCGTTTGTTGGGACCTACTATCAACAGTTGTTAACTGTAATTTGCGCTTGTCGTAAAACACTTTTAGTTCAAATATCTTGACACATAAAATAACAGATAAGAAAACGGGCATTCTGACGACATAGAAAAATCGTCCCTTGTGTGAATACATGAACAATTCACGGGCTACCTGCGTGCAAGATGTAAGTCAAAGACGGAATTCTCATGCAGTTTATTTTATAGATTTTTTACTTTTAAGACAGAAAAAGGGGAATTGCCATACACTTGCAGAATTGAAGAACTACGGAGGCCAGTTAGTGCCATGCGTTGAAATCTGATATTTTCAGTATTTGTGGCTGTTAGAGAAATTTTAACCCACTGATTTAGTTTTCATTGTTATAAAGTGATCAGGAAGTCACCTGATAACCCAATTCTGTGAAAAACAAAACTAATAAAGTCATACGTCAAAGGGGTAGACTCGCCGGCGTATACAGCCATTCTGGCATTTGTTGCTAAAGCCAATTTACAAGTTTATTACAAGTAAAACAACTAAGATTGACAAATTGTGGAAAAATATTTACGTGTACGTCCAGTTATGTTTAAAATATTTAAATAGGGTGTAAACGCATACGTTGAATTGAAGTGTGAATACAACAACAAAATTACCAATCTGTTAACTTCTCTCAGGAGGCACTTAATGTCCCTCAAAACCAATTCTTCCGTCTGTATTTCAACAGGCAAAGTCGGAAAAATTATACTGTTTAGATATGTTACACGATACAGTTTCCCTTTTCATTTGCGGTAATGTTAACGTTTTTATTTGTGGCTTATTACCTAAATCAGAAGTCTATGAATGTGGAAGTGTGAAGCGTTTCATTACATAGTATTGAGGGCATTGGCGCCGTTTGACCCAGAGGTCACCATACACAGAGCCCTCTCTCGGTTAGTCAGAAAGCGTGGCTTTTCTTCACTTTCTCATATGAACTATTATGGGATGCATAAGAAAAAACATGGCGAACATTTTGTTTATGATAACAGTACTTGATGGAGCAAAAGTTAAAGTTTCCGAAGAACTTCATAAAGTTGAAAATGAGACAAGAAGACTTGTTTGGAACGATTTGAGTGCAAATGGAGATATCAGAGTCGCATGTTCGGTAAAGCTTTTATAAAAACCAATGCATTCTCCGAACTGCGGTTACTGGAATTGCCGATAGATGCAGTAAGTGGAGAATGAATTTATTTTCTGATTTGAAATTGCGCAACCGTTGACAATTTCAAAATCTACCGCGCATAAACGTCACATAATGTAGTATAAGCAGGCTGAAAGCGCCAGTGCCCTGAATATGGGGTAATGCGATATTTCACACTTCCCTGTTCATAGACTTCTGCCTAAATCTAGTTAAGGCATTTCCTTTCCATTTTCAAATAGATCAACACATGAGACATCCTTTACAACCAAATAAAGTTGACAATGTTCATGTCGGTTTCACGCTACACACAACTTAATATGGGTATCGCCATTTTGACAGTTTTAAGCCTACATATTCTCAGCCAAACCGTGGTATTTTCAAAATTGGTTAAAAATAAAAAAATCTCTCTCTCTCACACACACAAATCATTTTACCCAGCAAGCTTAGCGTAAATCCGTGTGACGTCATCAGACTCGGCGATAATTAAATAAAAACGTGACGGAAATTTGTAGGTTTGAAATTGGATTACTTTTTCAAGGAAATACAGAAATCAATCAATAATCGAAGATAGAGTATTGGTTATTCAGTTAAAGCTAAGTCGTATGCATATTTTTGCTGCCGTAGTTAATTTGTAGCATCACCCGCTATGAAACATCCATTGTGTTAGTATTTAGTTCGAATGTCCTGACAAAAACTCGAAATCATATAAGAACTAGTCTTTGACAATCAGTTGGTAATTTCGACCCAAGATAAACATTTATTAGTGACCAACCAGTGTAACAATGATCAAGAATTACCATACAATGGAAAGCGATTTTATTAAAAATGAATTCAAATCATGGCCTTGTATGCAAATCGAAATTCACGACACTGCGTACTTTTGTTAATCTAAATAATATTCGAGTTTATTTTAAAGGACAGGATCTGCCAAAATGCTGATTAATTTTTTAACGTTAGACTAGTTTAGATGGAAAGAGTAGGGTTTATTTAGTCCAATGTATGCTTTATTCCCGCATGTGCGAATAATTGAAATTTGAATGTGTCGTTATAAAGAGAACAAGTTCCTTAGGCCATTTACAAGGCCGCTACCATTTTCCCATTAGTTTTATCCAATCAATGGTGTATAAAATCGAAATGCTTTGTAGAACAGTCATATGATCCAACTTAGCCAATGGATTGGCTAAAAGATGACCTGCGGTAGCAGAACTGACCCACATTTTCCCAACCAATCTTCACACTTCTTTGTCGCTATGTTTTTAGGCCTAAATCTACCATCTATATTAGAGAGCGGTAAAATACGTCATTATTGATCTAAAACAGCTGTTGCAACATCACATCATCTTAAAGCTGAGTAAATGGCGACACAGATAAGCCACTGATAGAACATACTTTTACCTTTTTATTACCTTCAGGGCCAATGGCTGTCATCAACGTGGAATGTTTTGGTAATTTGATGGTTGTTATCGAAGTTAAACCTTTAATTTTTGAGAAATAAAGGGGGTAATTAATAGGCTTAGTAATGTTAGTTAGCTATATGTAGATAGGTTTAGTCGACTAAATTCTTTTATGAAATAGGTCACTGATCTTTAGTCTGTCCATGGGCTCATTCTACTAAACTGGCGCAAAGTTACGCATATGCTTACAGCATAGAGTTGCGCCTCCAGACTTGGGACCATGCACAAGTTCCTATATTTCAACATATGTTTGCGACTGGCGTAACTTACGCCAGTTGAGTAGAACAAACACCACGGGTCTATCTAGAAAACGAGTTATATAGCCAGTTTAAACAAAATCCATTAGTTCCACTGATTAGTTTAACGTAGTACACAAGTAGTGTTATTCCGAAAAACGAAAACGAAAAACAGATTAAGCAGTGATATAACAATATTAGGAATGGCCTTACAGATTTACAAACTTATTATCATTATTACATATGCACGTTGACAAAACAGATAAAGAAAAGATATTAGGGGAACAGCAGGATCTAACTGGCATGGCTAGGGGATATTAACAAAGAGGTGCAGACAGTCTTATCTTAAGAATTAGGACATAGTTCATCGAAATAAGACAAGTTCTTTAGATGCTTTTAATCCACTGTTTAAGACAGGGCTATTTCTTCTAATACACAGAGCTTCTCTGAACAGGATGTCTGCCCAGTGATAAGATTTATCAATAATTACAGTGTTAATAAGAATAAAGTCGCAAAGTGTGGGTGGACTAAGGTCATTTAAATTGTCTGGTAGGCCGAATGATTGCAAGTTTTTCAAAAACATAAAATCTTCACAATTAGAAACATGATTGAAAATTTCACTGTTTTTATTTGGACTGCTATGTTCTTTAATTCTTGTAATAAGACATCGGTCAGTTTTACCAATGTAGTCTGAGCCACATGCTGGGCACGTAAATTTATAAATAACTGAGCTTTTGTAATGTTTAGGATCTTTAGTGTTTGTAAAAAAGTTAATTTTGGCGGTCTGCCATTGGAAAACAAAGTTGACGGGTTTGATTAATAATTTACGAATTTTAGATATAGATTTTTTAACAATAAATTCTCCTCTTTTCCCAATGTATGGGAGTCTCATCCAAATTTTATCAAGTTTCTCATCAGATTCTTTATTTTTAGGACCAAATTTAGGCATGCATTTTCTTAGCAATTGTTGGGCAGTAGACTTACGATATCCATTCCATGATAAACATTTTAAAATGTTCTTATATTCAGTATTAAAAGATAATTCGTCATAACAAATTCTGAAGTTTGTAAGTTTGTAAATCTGTAAGGCCATTCCTAATATTGTTATATCACTGCTTAATCTGTTTTTTTTTTTACCTGTATATATACAAATGTTGTTGCTAATGTACCTCACTCCTGATGATGACTGAATAAAAGTCGAAATATTGAGTCAATATGAAGTTTTCGTTTTTCGGAATAACACTACTTGTGTACAGTTTAAACAACCCCTATAGATTACTATAATTGATATACCACTTAGTCAGCTATATTTGCTGTTAGTGAGCTAAACGAGGTTTATGGGACCTTGGGGCCTATTTCAGAAAAGTGAAGTTTTGTGAAATAGCGCCATATACTAAAGTACTAACCTGTTTAAAGGGTTTTCCATAGCTTTGTTCTTCGTCCACTGGCAAATAAGTAAGTTTATCACTATCGTCATCCATAATTATCAAACGCACCCGGAGCAGAAATATGGGGCAGATGAACTAACCAGAAGATGGATAATGCGGTAACCAAAGACAGCTGATCAGAAGTGACGTCACCAAAATGACCAGCGTGTAGAAATCTTTTTGAACTCCAAAAATTTTGCAATGTGAGCAATTACCGTAGGGAACCAATTCCCCCCTTTTGGAGGAGATGACCTTGCGACTAAAAGGAGGCTCCGCCAACAATTTACCCAGTCTTCCAGACTTGTGTCGGGTAAATATTATGTCGATATGTGAAAGGAAAACACCTAGGCCTTGAAGATTGGCAAATAAACGGTCCAAAGTCCTTCGTAGTCAAGGTCAGCATTAGACGTTTACTTGGCCGGTTTTCAGGTAAAATATAACTTATAGTGTATTCTAGTATTTCATTTTATTCTAGCTCAGAAAAGGACAGAGGAGGGCATTTTACGTTGGCAAAATGGCCGTTTATCTTAAGTGCCATGAGCTAACAAAAGTCGGCAATTTTCATAAAGTTGAACGTTTGAAGTGTCTTGGAAAACTAGAAAATTGACGTTGAAATAATCATATTTGTAAAGGCAATAAGCGGTACAAACCAAATATATATTTATGATCACTAAAAAACACACGGGCACAGGGAAAATCGTCTTGTCTAAAATAACCATATATGTGGTTATAACGGACCAAATTCAAATAGAATATATTTTAGGAGTATATTTTGGAGTTTCTGTTATTTTATAGTTCTTGATAATTCGACGAAATTTTCTCGACATTTGGCAGCTTATGCCATTTTAATATATTTTCTATTTTCAAAAGAATCTTTCCATAAATGTAAAAAATATATACGTTTTCTTAGTCCGCTTTAGCAAAAAAAAAACCCACATTTACTAGAATATTGTAGTATTTTTCTTACAAACGGTTAACCTGCATGATGGCAGACCGAGTGTGCATTCCGGTCGGCTTTAACGTATATCATGTGCGTAAGTCCTAAAATGAAAACTTGTGTATTTTATCTCAAATGTAATATGAAAAAAAAACAACAGAGCAAAGTATTCACTAACAAATATTATGCAACCAGTGCAAAGAAAACATATATCAAAATGACTTACTTTTACATACTAAGAACTGACAGTTGCAAGATAGAAAACTGTAATCGGCGAGTTCATTGGTATAGCAGTATAGATCCGATGGTCACGAAATATAAATGCACAGAATAACATCCTGGAATTACACTGGTAAATCTACAGAATTAAACACTGGTAAACACACTGGAAAACTGTTTTCCCAGATATAACTCACATATCAAACAAAGGATTTTATCACTGACAAAAGTCACTGAAAGACGAATAGTAAACATTCCATATCGCATCCAAATAGCATTATAAAGAGCATACTGAGTAGCTGTGAACTGACTAACAAAAGTACAAACAACACTCGCTTATATAGAACCATATAAATTTCTGAACAATCCGACTAACATGCATTAACATAAATTTGCAAAGCTCTAGAAACTTGACATATTTAAGCTTCGAGAACAAGCGTTAGGTGATCAAACGGCTGAAAATCAAGGTTAACTTAACTGAATTGAAAAAAGCTGGGCTGAGGAAAACTACAATTGAAATAAAAGACTTACGAAAACAACAAAAAAGAAAATGTACAGAAAACTTTATAATACACGTAATATGAGTTAGTCAGTTTCGAATTAAATGGATATAAGCCTACTGTATGGAGGCCTATTAGTGCCATGGGTGCCTGCTGGGAACGGCTCGTTTGTTAGATTCTCTTATACACACAGAGCTTAAATCAAGCCCATAAGAATATGTAACAAGAGTTTGAAAGACATACTGGTCTGGGATAAACTCCCCTGTCTGCCTTCTACCTAGGTATTCTGGGAAAGGGGTATGGGGGGGGGGGGGGCAAATTTTCACTGTCTTTTCCCATGACCCCATAATATATAGTCTGACGATATTCTTACTATAGCTTAAGATGCGTAAGCATTGTCAATGTAATACAAAGTTTTCCAGAAAATTCTACTGACCAAGGCCAAGCTCCTGTCAGTCGTCAACAGGTTTACTTTATTACAACAATTTATGATGGGGTATAAAGGTCTAAATGATATACCTCTTTTTAACACAATGAGAAACTTGTCTCCGTGGTTATTTTAGACGAGAAGATTTTCCCTGTGCCGTGTGTTTTAGTGTTCCTTAATATATTTAAATTTGCATACTTGATGAAGTCACTGTTTCGAAAGCAAGCTGCAATCATCAGGGAAATTACTGAATTAGTAAATTAAACCGACACTGATTGACCCGGAAAAAATCCGGGCCAGGGTGAGAATCGGCTTAAATATACGAATTTAAATATACATATTCTAATGGGCTTGATTTAAGCTCTGTGTGTATAAGGGAATCTAACAAGCGAGCCGTTCCCAGCAGGGCCGGGTAGCTCAGTAGGTAGAGCGGTGGGACGGTAACCCTAAGTCGTGAGTTCGATTCTCACCCTGGCCAGGACTTTTTCCCGGCCAATCAGTGTCGGTTAATTTAATAATTCAGTAATTTCCCTGATGATGATTGCAGCTTGACAATTAATGTCATTTGGATTTATGCGGGATTGCGGGCTTATATTGAAATTGATACTCAAATAAACATATCCAAACCTGTTGTGAGTTAGCAAAATTTTCTAAGATATCATCGTGGTTTAAAGATAGTGGCTTGACCTCTTGTCAACTTGACAGCGAATAAATATTACAAAGTAAATATCCTCTTATCGGGTTTGAACCAAACTGTACACCAACAGCCCTGTCTGTCAAATTAGGCCACTAAAGGGTATCTAGACCAAATCTTCGGCTTGTACGGTGATCCAAAAGTACCATAAAGAGACTGAAGGGAGGATTTTTAAAGTCACATTCTTCACCGTAGCCGTTCTGATATTTGTGAATAAAGCAAACTTATACTAGCTTACAACTAGTAGAATCAGTAAAATTAAATATCGCGCATAGAATACTTGCAGTTATGCTTGAAATGTCTAAATAGCGGTGTAAAGGCATACCTAGTCCGCACGTCAACTATCGATCAGAAATTTCGTTAATGTTTTGTTGAATTACAGTCATTTCTGATCTTTTACTTTTAATTCACGGTCTCAAATTTATCAGAAGGCCATTGTGTGTCCCTAAAGTCAACACAAACGTCTGTTTTTTTTTAGATTCGTGGCTTAAAATGGGTCAACTACCACCTGTTTTAAAAGTAATTATTCAAGCCATTTTAGACACTTATATACGCACATACGCCATTTTTTTTTACATTGCGGGTACCTAACAAACCAAGTTAAAAAAACAAAATCGTGTGAAAATTTTTGAATTTTGGCAAAAAAATGAAAGTTGTTAACCTCTTCAGACTGGGAAATTACAGAAAACTGTCATCTTGTCTTCTTTTTTAAATGTAAACAGTTTTGTTTTTTTTTTGGCTAATGAGCCTTTCAACTTTTTCCTGGAAGTCTTTTATCCGAAAGACCGAAATGATACGTGTACTCTGATCTTTCCGTGTGTGTTCCCTACCCGATTTTTTTCGCCTATATTTCTTAGATTCCACCCACACTGTGATGTTTTACTCTCCTTTTTAGTTAACCAAATCGGTCATAGCGTTTATGCTAGCATATCTGCTGATAGAATAAAAATCTTTTTAACTTCAGATTGGAAGTTGAACGGGTTCCTTAACTTGTGAATTTGTTTTTGATTTAGGGAACTTATATACTCCATCTGACTTATGGTTTATGAAATTAACAGCTTTCATTAGCGAGAAGGGCTTTCGACATCTTGGACTTTCCGTTGTACATAAAAAGTTGAGTTGTTGAGGCCAAGGGTATCTAGTCTAAAAAAAAGATAATGCGCCTTCTGGCCCACCATCCCTGATCTTGTCTTTGTTCTGAGTGGAAGAATTGCCTTGTTTTATATCTAGTTACAAGTATATAACTGCGCATGCCTGAGTCGAGTTTACATATTTTATATTGATCAAGTCGTTGAATTGTATCGCATAGACGAAACAGGTTTCTATAGCAGTTTGGAATTAACTACCGTGCCACGATGAATCGCAAAAAGCAGGTATTCTTAGATTTTTTCTGTAAACGTATCTTTGTCAATTATAGACGACAGATCTAGTGTACTATAGATTTCCTACGTTTTTAAAGTAGCACGAGCTGCCGAATAGAGGAGAAATTTCTTTGAAACATAATTAAGCCACAGAGACACGTTTCTAGCTGTGTGAAAAGGGGGTATGTCCCCAGTAAAATTTAATATACAATCATTGCTTAGGTGTATTATGTTTGATGCATAAAGATACGTAATCCAGTGATTCCACTGATCAGTTTAAAGTAGGTCACAAGTAGTGTTATTCCGAAAAAAACGAAAACTTCATACTGACTCAATATTTCGACTTTTATTCAGTCATCACCAGGGGTGAGGTACATTGGCAACAACATTGGTATATATATTTATGGACACTAAAACACACGGGCACAGGGAAAATCTTCTTGTCTAAAATAACCACGGAGACAAGTTTCTAATTATGTTAAAAAAGAGGTATATCATTTAGACCTTTATACCCCATCATAAATTGTTGTAATAAAGTAAACCTATGATATTTCATTAGGTTGACGACTGACAGGAGCTTGGCCTAAGTCAGTAGAATTTTCTGGAACACTTTGTATTACATTGACAATGCTTACGCATCTTAAGCTATAGTAAGAATATCGTCAGACTATATAGTATGCCCCCCCCCCCCCCATACCCTTTCCCAGAAAACCTAGGTAGAAGGCAGACAGGGGAGTTTAGCCCTGACCAGTATGTCTTTCAAACTCTTGTTCTTTTTATAAGCAATGACTGGCCTTTGGGTCAGAGGTCGAGCAAGTTTACTTTGAAGTAGTTTGTATTCTTCTACTATAATCTTGGCCATAGCGATGCTAGCTTTGTTATACTGAAACACAAATGGTATTATAGTTTTTTCACGACATCTTCCGGGGTCCAAGTTCAAACCCAAAGGATAAATAGTTTGTAATGTTTGAATCCAAAAACTTTCCCTTTCCAAACGTTTGTGCTTCGTATCTGCAGCGGAAGTGAGAAATGGGATTTTCTCAATAGGCATGATTTCAAAATGGTCCTTGACCGAATGACCTTGAGTATTGAAATGTTGTGCCACGGGTACATCATGTTTAAGTCTTATGCTAGATAAATGGTTGGCTGCTCTTTGTCGTAGAGAATTCTGAGTTTCTCCGACGTACTGTTTGCGACATTTTTTGCACGTGATTACATACACGATATTAGAGGAGTCACAATTAAGATTCTCTGCCATTTGATATTTGTTGCGAGTTTGTTCTCCGAAAAAGGTTCCGCGATCGGGTACATATATATCGAGTTTGCATCGCGTCTTAAGGCATTTCATTGATGTACCTGAGAGAAATGTTGGACGGTAGTGGTACACTCGTGAAGGGGAGGTAAGCGTATCGGGGGATGAAGGGGGAAACATGATTTGTCTTACTGTGTTAGATTTCATCCTTCGGAGTAATCTAATAGAATACTTCCTAGGGAGGAGAGCTTTAAAAAGAACAGAACAAGCCTGGTTAAAAAAATCTAAAGAACTACAGTTTCTATAGAATCTAAAAATCTGAGATTTAATGACTCCCTTGAAAGTGTGAGGAGGATGGTATGACCCAGCATGTAGTAGCTGATGCGTGTCAGTAGGTTGTAAGAATACTTTGTAATCTAAATACCCAGTAGTATGATATGTATGACCCTTGTAAATAGTTACATCCAAAAAATCCACAGAAGTGTGATCAATAGTAGGCTGTAATTTAATGCTTGAGTCGTGAGAATTAAGAGTATCAATGAAAATATGAAGGTCTTCCAACGTATGTTGCCAAATGATAAAAATGTCATCCAGATACCGAAGGTAAATAAAAGGTTGTTGGTGACATTTGTGAAGAATATCACTCTCCCACTCAGCCATAAAAATAGAGGCAAAGTTAGGACTAAAACGTTTCCCCATAGCACACCCTTTAATTTGCTGAAAGATCTCCCCATTGAATTCAAAATCGTTACCTTTTAAGCTAAGTTCCAGCAATTCTAAAATGTCTTTATCCGGACGACGGTGGTCAGGATATCTTTGGAATGCTGATTTTATGGATTTAAGACCCAAATCTATGTCAATGTTTGTATACATAGACTCCACATCCAGAGTAACCAAAATCACATCTTGCGGGATGGATTTCTCAGACAATTTGGCCAATAAATCATCCGTATTCTTTATAAAGCTAGGATGCCGATTCGCTATAGGTTTTAGATAGTAATCAATTAGCTCTGATATTCTATAACTTTCACTTCCACAATCTGAGATAATAGGACGCCCAGGGGGCATTGTAGGCTTCGGCCATTTTTCAATGGGTTTGTGAATTTTCGGAAGAATATAGAAGACCCTGTTTTTAGAGTTATGATCAGATTCCAAATAGCGATACTGTTTTTCATTAAGTAAGCCTTTATCTTGAACATTGGTATATATATATATATAGGGCAGACAGATTAAACAGTGATATATCAATATTGGGAATGACCCTTGCAGATCTACAAACTTTTATCGTTACTACATCACCACTTTATCTGTTTTGTCTATAATATGTAGTGATGAAGTTTGTAAATCTGTATGGTCATTCCTAATACAGTATTATCATTGCTTAATCTGTCTTTCCTTTACCTGTATATAAACAAATGTTGTTGCCAATGTACCTCACTCCTGATGATGACTGAATAAAAGTCGAAATATTGAGTCAGTATGAAGTTGTCATTTTTCGGAATAACACTAATTGTGTACTACGATACAGATACGTGCTGAACTATCAGAATATTTTGGTTCCAGACTATCTAAAAAGTTTATATATGTATTTTCCCTGACTGAAGAAGTTAAGAACTTTCTATTTTGGTCGTAATTTGGAAGTTTTGGCATCGTTTTGAATTTTTAATATGGAATTTAAAAGAAATTGATTTGTTTCGTACTCGCAATGTAAAGAAACGCCTGACCTGGGCATGCAAGTACCCAAGTGATTAGATCTGTTTGGGTGATCTAATCGTAAATCATTTCACCGACTTTATCTGAGGGATTTTGTTTAAAGGACGCAGAAGCCTGTTAAAAAAATTGAGACTGTATAAACTGCAATAATTAATTTTAGTAATAAGATCTTGTAAATTGGGTTTCTTAACAAATGTCAAAAAGGCTAGCTACAATGGCGAATGGTCCTTTAAAGGGATATAAACCGCTTAAGTTTTTTTGTCATTTTCCGTTTAACTTCAGATTATTAGAAAAATAAGAAGTGGTCAATCTCGGATGAAAGGTTGCAAGTCGACTTTCCATCAAAAATGTACCTGTAAAGAATTATTTAGGCAATTCCGTGCTGCTATTGTCTTCTGTCTGACAGTCAGTAAACAAACTGCCTAACAGGCACACACGCGCAGCGACAAAGGGTCCATATTGCGCAACTAAACACAACAATGCGGACAAAGGAATTCCGAAATAAAACTGCCTATTCAGCGGTCAGTGGGACCTAGCAAAGTTACCAATGGCTATCTGAAAACCTCATCTTTATGTAAATAACAGTCGAATAGCACACATTTTAACGCTCTACGTGCCGCTGGTTGCGGACATGTCCCTTTAAAGGATATGTATTTATGACTGGTTTCATACCTCCATCTTTGCACTCAATTTGTTCAGGAACAGGTAGCCTACTGGACGAACCTGACCAGAAAAAAAGGTGAGCAAACCTACAAAATTCAACGCATTTTGTACTCTTTACGACATCACCGGAAATTAATTAGCTTCGTGATGTCATATTTGATAGATCTACTGAATGTTTATTTCCCGATATTGTATCACTCGAAAAAATCAGATTTATTTGGCGCTGTGTCCCAGATCATTAACTTACGAAACTATGGTCAAAATACAACGAGTCGTGTTTAATATAAAAATAGATGGAGAAGGAGATAATAACCTTGGCGATAGAGGACAGTGGAAAGCCATTCCTGAGTTCAAATTTTCAGGGGAAAATTTCATCGAAGCGTCCTAATAAGTTATTTGAATTAATTCCAAGACACAGATATAGTCTATTGAAACGTGGCAATCTTTATTCAGTTGACTTAAAGTCCCTGTATAGCTCGTAGTCTAGGTAACAGAGAACATCCACACGGATTAAAGTGGCGCAAGTCAGCCAAAATCTGTAGGAGAATTTCCACCACTTTTTAAGAAAGCGTAATCTCAAAAATAACGAGAATACTGTTTTCTAAATCAGTGGGGGCCTCTGTGGTCCAGTGGGTTAGAGTGATCGTTCCCCAGTCCCACACTGACCTTTCATCGATGCGGCGTGGGGTCGAATTACACTGAGACTAAATAAAAAACATTGAAAAATCTATGATCGGATTTTTCACTCGGTCGCCGTATCTGGAACAGTTGCCAGGTACTCGCCGAAGGTTTAGGGTTTCATCCGGGCACTGATGCCTTTTTCCTCTCCCAGTAAACATGGCAACGCCGCCATATAAGGGAAATAATCTTGAGTGCGGAGTAAACATCAATCAAATATATATATATTTTTTTCACAGATGGCGTGACTCGAAACTGTTGAATTAAGCTACGTTTATAAATTTATACATATAGGTAACTAATTATAATTCTAACAACATCTGTGTCCATTTTTTGAGAGTTGTTATGAAGTCTCAAACACCATAAATAGATGATAACAAAGAATTGAAGTGGCATAAAATAGGTTATTATTCATGTTTTATGGCCCAGTGAAACTATATATATGATTTATGTTAACACTACGCTCTAATCTTCAATTGACCGATATACCGGTGACTCAGCTCAAATTCTTGCAGCTTATTCGTTGTGGATAAAAACTTAAAATGACGCATCGCTTATACGTTTTTTTATGATTCTTTGTTGACGTTCAGGTTAGTAGAAAAATCTGAAGTGGTCAATCTCTGATGAAAGGCTGCAAGTCGACTTTACCATCAAAAATTAACATTTAAAGAGTTATCTAGCAGATTCTCTGTTGCTGTTGTCTTCTGTCTGACAGTCTGTAAACAAACCGTCGAGAATGCACTACACGCGCAGCCACAAGGGTATATACCGCGCAGCTAAGCCAGGTCGAAGATTAACTTATCTGTTTAGATTGATTTAGCACAACAAGGCAGACAAGGGCTACCCCATCCAGCCATCCGTGGGAGCTAAGAAAAGCTATCAATGGTCATCTGCAAATCTAAACAAGTCGAATAACATACACTTGAACGTAATCATTCGTTTAGCTGGTTCCAGGCATGTCCCTTTAAATCTGATTTCAAGTAGATTTTGAATTCCTTTTATATCATGTGAAAGGTAGGATACGGAAAACGATAGAGCTCAGCTTGTCTAAGTTTCTACTTTCACACTAAACTAGGTATTTCTATTGTAAACTAGATCTAAAAAAAGTTTAAATCTCACTTGGACTGTGGGATTCGAACCCAACACCCATCGATGGAAGGCTTGTGTCGGACTGACCACTGTCGACTGAGCTTGTGGAGGCCCCGCAACACACTTAAAAATAGTAAGTGAACGCTCATGCACTGCATAATATTGAATATAGAGGATATTGAACAATTGTGTTTGAATAGCACTTATATTATTTCGAGTGAAAGACGGAGAGTAACCCACGAGATGCTGGGATTGTTTATTAAGCATACATTTATCAATTTTAAAAAGAAGAAAATATCAACAAACTCATGACGGATTAGGTTTCCATCACACGTAAGAATATATATCGCTGACCAATGAAACAACAGCATGTCTGTTCTTCGCACGTGACTGTCAACTGTCAGATTTGTGGTCATTTGAATGGCCATTTTCCCCCTGAAGCTTTTCGCGATATTCCTTGTAAAAATTAAATCGATCTCTATCGATTTTAACTCTGCAGTGCACCAGTCATCAGGATAAAATATGATATATGAAATTACTTTTCACTGTTTTACCGGGCCATTGAGTGGCAATTATGGTAGTTACACGGAGTGGTCTGATTTTCCGAAGCCATGATGCGGATCACACAACGCTTTCAACAGACGAGTTTTAGAGTGGTAAGCCGATCCTCAATTGAAACAATCTATTGTTTTCTGTTTAAACTAATTATGTTAATGCTAACTATGACTGAAAAGGCTTCATATTCCCATTGAAATCATATGTCCTGTTGTAGATGCAAAGCAGACGTCATTACACAAGACAGAAGTAGATCCGGCGACGTCATCGACTTCGGTTAAATAACAGAAAATAGCACTGCAGTGACTTATACAATTTCTGAGTGATGAAAATCTCTAGTTTTCACTTATGTATCAATGATAAATACTTTTATTCTTGTTTCTTTTTTTCAGTTTGATTTAGAGACCCCTAGCGACGCAAAGCTTCCAAATGGCCATGACGTTGACCTCGAGCCAATCCAAACTAAAGAGGAACCGGAAATAGAAGAAGATGGAGAAAGAGCACAATGGGGGAGACAACTCGAGTTTATTCTTTCCTGTGTTGGTTTCGCAGTTGGTTTGGGAAATGTATGGCGATTTCCGTTTAAATGTTACCAAAATGGAGGAGGTGAATATAATAAAAAAAATATAATGACGTCACTTGTGGAGAATAAGAGACGGTTTTATTCGGGCGCTTTTTTACCGGCGTCTTCCCCAAGCAGGCTTAATCCTGAGAGCTCCCAAGTGAAATAACTTTAAGCTTGTCATAAAACGCCAATCAATCAATCGATAGATCAATCAATCTTTTCAAGACCCAGATCCTGATTTTTGAAGATTTACATTGAGACGTGTTTTGATTTTTAATTTCCAGGTGCTTTTCTCATTCCTTACGTCATCATGTTGTTGTTTGTGGGAATTCCCATATTTTTCCTGGAACTGTCTTTTGGTCAGTTCGCCAGTTCCGGTCCAATTACAGTCTGGAAAATGAACCCATTATTCAAAGGTAAGCATTGCTTATTCATGTGCGGACTTTGGGGCCGTTTCACGAAGCCGTCGCAAAGAGATTATTCACTGTTGCTATGACCTCGTATCTCTTCAGTATGGTATCAATTGGCAACTATGCCCTCGTTTGCGGCGCGACTGCTTTGTGAAACGAGCCCCAGGTTTCAAAGACTGTCGAACTTTCATCTGGTGGTCTGAAGGCTCAGACTGAGTAGTAATTCTGTGTTCGAATTTCACACATTTAACTTAACACCGAATACACCATTAGAATAAGTCGTTTAAAAGATAAATCCGGTATACGCTTTTGTGCCTGCTGTTGATTACACAAAACAAGCAGATGTATACACCCTCTTCTATTTTCATGGGGCCTCCGTAGTCCCCTGTCCAACCCAGGCCTGACATCGATGCGGCGAGTGTTCGAATCCCACTCAATCCCAAATAAGAATAATAAGCTCTTGAGTGGATTTTATCTCTCGATCGCCATATCTGGAAGAGTTGCCAGGGAACTCCCCAATTTAACCTGGCAACGCCACCATATAGGTGAACTAATCTTGAATGCGGCGTAAAACAAATCAATCAATATATTTTCTATGTTTTTTAAAAGTTGTTGCTTATTTCCTTTCGATTATATTCGATCATTACGTCTTGCAGGCTGCCTCACTTTTCTGTCTTCTTTTACTTATTAAAGGTGTTGGTTATTGTACCGTGGTTATATCAGGGATTATCGCCCTGTATTACAATATCGTCCTGGCGTATTGTATCTTCTATTTCTTCGCCTCTATGGCCAGTGAGGTTCCGTGGAACTCGTGTGACAACGATTGGAACTCGTGTATTTGTCAGAAACAGAATCTGGACCCGAATATATCCTGGGTGAATTTTACAAGACCCGAATGTCAACAAGCTTACTATGATGGTATGTTCAAATAAACACTTTAGCTAAAAAATGAAGTACATGTATACAAGATTTTATACATGTACTTCATTTTCAAAAACAATATTCCATTGTTTACCTCGTGGTGATCCCTTATTTATTTCTCATTAAAACTATACGCTTTCTTGATAGCAGTATGGATTCGTATTGTATCACGATTTGATCATTGGAAGAAGAAAATTCAGTTTCCTTTTATTTTTTCGCTTCCAAATATCTTATCTACTTGATATACAAAATACAGTGTTTCATATATAGCATATTCAATTGGCTGAAGTGGGTTAGTCTTGAAACACGAGCTGTCTACCACAAGCAAACACCACAAAAGAAAAAAACCTGTCTAAAATGTATAACAAACTATTTATTTTTCTGTTAGGCAATCTGACGATGACAAATCAGACTGAATCTCCAAGCCGAGAGTACTGGAAGTAAGTTTAATAAACAATACGTTTGGTTTTATGGTGGTTTTGTGTCTAATGCCACGTCTTGTAGGTTGGTTTCATTTTAAGTTGCCTAGGGGGAGCAAAACCTTCAGCTCTCTGTTGGGACCTAAAGAAACCATGTCGTGTAGATCTATAGGGTACAGTGGTACGAACTGACCATATATTGAACATTCCGTTGAAACTGTATCAGCTAATTGTTCGACATTCGATTGATTGACGTTTTATTTCACTTATATGGCGGCGTTGCCAGGTTTAATGGGGGGGGGGGGATACCCTCGACCTTCTGCGAGTACCTGGCAACTCTTCCACATACTGCAACCGAGTGAAAAATCCACTCAATTCAATTTTTATTTGATCTGAGTGTGATTCGAACCAGCGCCGCATCGATGGAAGGTCTGTTGGGATTAAGAGACGATCACTCTAGCCCACTGGACCACCGAGACCACCACCAATATGGAGATTTACTGAAATGTAGTTACGATGTGCAACAAAAACCCTAAAATGTAAAAATACATCCCGGTTATTTGAATTTTGTTCGTTATTACAACATATCTTCCAGAACATTAACACTAGTAGTATAACACAAATCACGCCACGTCTTACTCTTAAACTAATCCAAATATACTTTTAACTTTTCAAATTTTTGAAAAAATTAATTTTCAAATCCCAATTTTTCATATTTTTCAGCTCTTACGTGTTACAGAGGAGTAGTGGTATGGAGGAACCGGGTCATGTGGTGTGGCAGTTATCCCTATGTCTTTTGTTGGCGTGGACAGTGGTTTTTGCTGTCCTGATCAAAGGCATTAAATCCCTGGGCAAAGTATGTACAATTGTCAAATAATAGTCCGGCAATTTGAAAGAAATAAATTTTTTTTTTTTATCTTTCTATTAACTATAAAACTAAATGGAAGGGTTTGGATTTAATACTGTTTTTGAAACCAACAACAACACACCTGGCTTGGGCAATCTGAGCTCAAGTACGCAAGCGTACACTAATTCGTCTATTGAAAGTTTCATTTCCGGTGCAACGCGCTTCCTAGGCGGAAACCCCTTAGAAACAAAGTGCAAGCTGCCAGCAGTTTTGCTGCTTGAGGACGAATTTCCAGCCATTTGCTAATTTTGTATTTTCAAAAACTATCCCATATTTGACAGCTCATGGAGTTTAAAGAGATCCGTTGTCCCAATAAGAAGAGCCTAGTTCCACACCTCTTTCCAAATGCTAAAATGAATTCCAATTCGGGCTTCTATTAAATGACCTTTCTGTTTGCCAGGTTGTTTACTTCGCTGCGATTTTCCCTTACATTCTTCTGACGGTGATGTTAGTTCGCGGCGTGACGCTAGATGGTGCTTATGAGGGGATAATGTTTTACCTCCAGCCGGATTGGGAGAGGTTAAAGGACGCTTCGGTAAGTGTAGACAAAGATCTGAAAGAATATAGTATGTTAAAATGGGATAAGAATTTCGTCGAATTGTTTCGGAGGTCCTTCTGTTGTGAAAATGGATGAGCGATAGAAACATCCATTCTGCGCAAACCTCAACTTTTTTCTAGCTTCCCGTCCCGACGTGAAATTGGGAAATTGGGACTGCCGTTTTGGTAGCTAGGATGGTTTGTGGTATGCTTTGAACTGTCTCTCTCGTGTGAGATTGGAAATTCCGGTCGACGTTGACATGCCTTGGACAGCCGGTCCGAGTGTATTTAACGTACGTAAACCTCAAGACGGATCCAAGTTACGTACATCCATTTCTAAGATAAATAGAACGATGTCCCAGGCGAGCATAGACTCGATTTGGCAATGCTGCCATGGCCAAACAGATCGTCAAGTGACCTTCCAAACCGTAGGTCGGACATTCTGGTTGGTTTTTCTAAACGTCGATGGATGAGGGAGACCGACGAACGTCACTAGATCGGATAGGGTTAGTATACTGCTTACATTGTTTGAAGGTGGCCTCCGTGGCTCAGTAGGTAGAGCGTTGGACGCTCAATCCGAACAGCCTTCCACCAATGGGTCGCGGGTTCGAATCCCACTCAGTCTAAAAATTGGAAAATTTTCTGACTGGGTTTTCACTCGAACGACCTATGTGGGATGGTTGCCAGTTACCAGCGGAAGGTTGTGGGTTTCCTCCGGGCACAGAGCCCGGTTTCCTCCCACAATAAAACTGGCAACACCGCCATATAAGTGAAATAATCTTGAGCGCGGCGTAAAACACCAAACAATCAATCAATCAACATTGTTTGAACCGATAGTCAGGAATGGTCGGAATGGGTTAGTCGAACAGTCTGGTGGATTAATTAAGTCAGGGAGGTTGTGGACAATTTCGACTGCCGTTTGGATAGTAAAGATGATTTGTGGTATGCTTTGAACTGTCTCTCTCGTATGATTAGCTGCAATGAGTAGTGCTCGGGGACTTGCTGGTGTTGTTCAGGTACTGTCAGTCTGGATACTTAAGTGAACATTATCTTACTTTCTGCTGAAAAGCCGTCAGCTATCTCTAGTGATGTATTGTTTTGTGGAACACTTTAAAGACATGGATGTCAGACATCTCGTGGACAGCTCGATCAAGGCTATGCTGGACGTTTGACAATCGGAGGGTGTTAAAACGGTTCCCAAACTTCAGGCCTATCCTCATATTTGATTCTGGTACTCGCTGAATGTCTGCGGTTTCATCCGGGAAAATAGTCCTGTTTACGCGGCCACTAAACCTGGCAACGCCGCCATGTAAGTGAAAAGTCTTGATCTCGGAGAAACAGATCAATCATATTTGACTCGCTCTTGTAAACGATACATAAATTTCTTTTGACAGGTCTGGAGTGATGCAGCCACTCAGATATTTTTCTCCCTGAGTGCCTGCAGCGGTGGCCTGATAGCCATGGCAAGTTATAATAAGTTTAGTACAAACTGTATGAGGTGAGTTGAAATACAGCAAACCATTACAAATATTGACAATAATAAGTCTTGTAAAATTTAATTGTAAATGTCCATTTCAGGCGCTCGTAGCCTTTTGAAGTGTAATATAGAATCCATAGATCCATAGCCAGTCGGAACACCTTGCCATGTCCGTAATACAAGGGAAAATCAGAAACCACCTATCCAGTCGTGATGACGAGTCTATCTTTGTGTACCCAAGTACTGACAAGTACAAGTCTTGATATGCATAGATAGCCGCGTCAACACAATTGACCACCTATCATTAATCCTCGAAAGACAAAACTGTGAACGGACTTAAATGCTTCGTGCGCAGCTTCTGCCTGATGAACTTAATTCATTCTGACATTCAAATGTTTAGAATAATTCATTAAATGGGACCAGCAGGCGCTTTATAAAGTAATTGATTTGCAGCCTGCATTCGGAAAACCACCTTCTTGAAAATTTGTCACGGTGGATGCATCATGAGTTTTCGGAACAAATAGTGATGACAAAATGATGCCTCAATTCTTCTGCCTGAAAAAAAACAGGAAACTGTCTGTTGTATTGTAAACAGTTTTTTGGATTTTAGCGGCAAGTGTGCTTTTAAACAATTAGTTTTGAAGGAAAGGGAGGTAAGCATGCGGGCAAGATTGATTGTATATATTCCCATGATGTTTCACCTTTATTTTCAGAGATGCTTTCATCATACCTGTAATCAACTGTCTAACCAGTTTCTATGCCGGCTTCGTCATCTTTTCCGTCCTCGGGTTCATGGCTAAAAAGAAAGGTGTAACAGTGGACCAAGTAGCAGACGGAGGTAACTTTGTTTTCTCAAGACTACGCCTCTTGCCTCCAATATATGACGAGGTGGAGCTGTGAACAAAGACACTTGATCGAACGGATTTGGACATTTGAGTGTGAACGGCTTTTAGCAAAGTATAGTGCTTGGTGCCGTGTTTGTGATTAAGGATTCATGAACGGTGTTAATATTAAATTGATTGATTGATTGATGTTTTACGCCGCACTCAAGCTTATTTCACTTATATGGCGGCGTAGCCAGGTTAAGTGTGGATGGAAACCAGACTCACTGCCCCAAGGAAACTCCCGACCTTCAGCGAGCACCTGGCAACTAGCGACTGGGTGAAAAATCCCCTTGGATATTTTTAATTTTTATTTGGTCTGAGCGTGATTCGAACCCGCGGCGAATATTAAATTGATTGATTGATGTTTTATGCCGGACTCTTTGGAGCCCAGATTATTTAACTAATATGGCTGCATGCCACGTTTATTGAGAGAGAAAAAAAACCCCGGACTAATTGCCCAAGATAAAACCCCGATGTTCGGCGTGTAGGCTTCTTGACAACTCTTCCATAAAGGGGCTACTATTAAAAACTTGCGTATAGACTGGCTCTTATCGCGCATCCTTAGTTCATCTCTAAAGCGTAGTCTTTCTATCAAATCTTTTTATTTCAAAAATCCATTCTTAATAAATTGTCACGGACTAGGTGTTGTGTAATTAGTTTGTGGTTGGTTTGTTTGACCCAGCCCTCCATATTTAGTCATATCAACTGGTCATCAGCCATTCTCTATGAAAGTCAGTTTTTCTGTCGATCTTGAATAACAAGTCAATGGTACTTTGATGACGATTTACAATTTTAAAAACAGCCCACGACTGTAAAACCCTGTTTTCTCTGTTTCAGGTCCTGGGTTAGCCTTCGTGGTTTACCCGGAAGGAATTGCACAAATGCCGATTTCCCCTTTGTGGGCCATTTTGTTTTTCCTTATGATGATCACCTTGGGTTTCAGCTCACAGGTACGACGATTCTGTAATCTGATTGGTTAATATTGGAACATACTGAAAGACTCTTTTTAGAGGTTTTATAAATTGCCTGAAAATGTTTAAAGCTAATGTTTAGTATGTTTCTGCAAGTTATTGTAAGATCTTTTTCGGTTCTACATGCATCAAATATAGTAAGATGCATAGGCCAGGGCTTGAAATGTCCGAACGACTTTCCTTGCGTTCAAATGAAATGTTGCCCATGAAAAAGAAAACTGTTACAAAAAAAATTCCAATAGATTTTACTCGTGATTATAACGATAGGGCCTACTTCTTCAGAACTTAGCCTGTCTGTTAAAGGCACGCGAAAATTTTCCTTTGATTGAGATTTAAATTCACCAACTTTTTAAAAAAAAATTAAAAAAGGATTAGTACACGCGTTTTGAAAACAAAACGCTTACCCAAGTTTAAATGTCGTTCTTGTTGTGTTGAATGTTCAGTTTTCAATCATGGAGACGGTTATAACTGGGATTATTGACGAGTATCCATGGTTACGACAGAGGTCCATCCTCTTCAGATTGGTCATGTGTTTGGGCTTCTTCCTTCTCGGGATACCAATGACTTTACAGGTAAAACCAGTGTCCAAGCTGAGCTTGAGTGATTAATTACCGCCGAGCCTGATGATGTCACATAGAATTATGCAAAGCTTTCTGGGTAAAATGTACCCCAGTTCGCCATTTTGTTTATTGGTACTTTACTTTTTGTTACTTTTTGGGAAAACATTGGTGACATAACCTGTTTTTATTCACACATTTTTCTGGTAACTTTTCGGCTTTTACGTCTTCTGTTCGATACAGTTTTATTTCTTCCGCCATATTTTAAAATTATTTTAACATCCCTCAATCCCCCGAAATGCTCTTTCCATAATTTCCAAGTGACGTCACCAAGCAATCGGTCAATTGATTGCTGGATTGATTGGCTGATAAAGTTATTGTTCATAGTCAAGCTCATTTTGCTCTTTGAGGAGGATGAGGTCTGAAAGCAGTTCTACAATTTCCTCATGGGCTTATATAACTCATCCAAAACTTTCTGAATGATAATTCCCTTGGCCAATTATTTAACATGGGCCATCAAGTAAAACACTTACACTGATTGTAACGTTAAACTCAAAACCATGGTAACTAATGTCAACATACAGCTACAGAACAGGTTATATTGTTAGGTTGTTGGACGCTGTGCATATAAACAAACCTGTGCTTCATTTTAAAACGCGATCTCAGGCTGGGCAAGTAATCGTGAAGACGCGCCCATCTTTGTGTACCAAAGTACTACTTGTCTTGATATGCACAGATCGCCGCGTCATCAAAATTGGCCGGGCAAGATGAGTTTGAGATTTGGGAATGGGAAAGGACACTGTCCTTTAGATATCAATTGAGTGTCCAGGGCCCTTAAACTCAAAATTTGGTTACATTATGGCGAACTGATTATATGTTTCTCCTTTATTTGCAGAGTGGCACATACGTTCAGAATTTAGTAGACAATTACATCGGCGGATTTCCGTTGCTATTTGTTGGGCTGTTTGAGTTTGCGGCTCTGAATTGGATATACGGTAAACAAAATTAAATTGTCGACTTAGATGAACGGTATATTTATACCAGGGTTTTTCAAAACAAAAGTCACCGATCTGAAACAGGCCTGCATTTTTCAAAAGTAACAAAAATGTTGTCAATGTTGTGCCACTGCGAACCCCAAACGATTTCTGGATTGATCGATGTTTTGCGCCGCACTCAAGATTATTTCACTTACATGGCGGCGTTGCCAGGTTTAGTGGAGGAGGAACCCGGGCTCTTGGCTCGGAGGAAACCCCCGACCTTCGGCGAGTACCTGGCTCTTCCGCATACGGTGACCGAGTGAAAAATCCACTCAGAAATTTTTCAATTTTTATTTGGTCAGAGTGGGATTCGAACCCGCGCCGCATCAATGGAGTTTCCCCATTTATCTGATGTAACCAGAAAACCTGGATGTTACTTCCACTGGCTCATCCGCCCATCTTTTCGATTTGACACGCCGAGAATTTGCCGTCCCCTGACTTGACACTGCTTCATGATAAGCTCGGGAATTATCCAAATCCAAATCAGAAAACACGGCAGCCAATGTGGCAGTTCAACCTCCAGGACATCACGAGAAGACCCAGTAGATCACCGAGGCAGGATTGTTTTACTAATTTAAAGTTTTTGTCTTGTTTCCTTTTCAGGTTACGACCGATTTGCTAAGGATATAGAGTTAATGTTGGGCAGAAAACCGTACTTCTTTTTCCGTATCACGTGGTGCTGTATTTCTCCGCTGTTATTAACCGTAGGTATCAACCGTTGAACTATATACGTGGAATGGCCGTCACGTGACATTTGAGTTCCAGCATGTGCCGCCATTACGATGAGATGATTTGGCGATTTCAACCCAAAGATGGCGGCATGCAACCACCATCGATATCGGTCATATGCGCACCCCTATCTTAGCAATGACGTGGAAAAATCCAATGCAACGTGACTATTCCACGTATAGAGCTCAATGGCATCAGCCATGAAAGACATAGGCTACGCATGACCTAGATTTATTTATTTTTTTGAGAGTTTCATAAAAGATGTTTGGTATAATAATAGCTTTGGTATACGCTGCCAATGTTCGGACTTTTCCCCCCTAAATATGCCTACTGGTTGTCAAGAGTTGAGCGTTTGAAATACCTTGATGAATCAAAGGATTGGCGTTGAAAATAAAACAACGCACGAACCGACAATGTGTGCTTTTTACGGGAAAAACAAACATCCTGTATGCGCCAGTACATTTAAATACTGCCTAAACGTCCTCAAAATTGATATCAACAGAAACCGTTTTTTGTATTGCTACATAAAGTTGGTTTACATTGATTGATTGATTGGTGTTTTACGCCGCGCTCAAGATTATTTCACTTATATGGCGGCGTTGCCAGTTTTATTGTGAGAGGAAACCGGGCTCTATGCCCGCAGGAAACCCACGACCTTCCGTTGGTAACTGGCAACCATCCCACATAGGTCGTTCGAGTGAAAACCCAATCAGAAAATTTTTCAATTTTTGGACTGAGTGGGATTCGAACCCGCGACCCATTGGTGGAAGGCTGTTCGGATTGAGGCCCCTAAGTTGATTTACAGTTAGCTAATTCTATTTCAAAGAAATTTCCCCACATACTTTGGTAGTTCATGCGTCTGCAGTGAAGACATATACTGTGAAGACAGTGGGTGAATACCGATCTGGGAACCAATGCCTTGGTGACCTTCAACACCGATCTGGGAACCAATGCCTTGGTGACCTTCAGCACCGATCTGGGAACCAATGCCTTGGTGACCTTCAGCACCGATCTGGGAACCAATGCCTTGGTGACCTTCAGCACCGATCTGGGAACCAATGCCTTGGTGACCTTCAGCACCGATCTGGGAACCAATGCCTTGGTGACCTTCAGCACCGATCTGGGAACCAATGCCTTGGTGACCTTCAGCACCGATCTGGGAACCAATGCCTTGGTGACCTTCAGCACCGATCTGGGAACCAATGCCTTGGTGACCTTCAGCACCGATCTGGGAACCAATGCCTTGGTGACCTTCAGCACCGATCTGGGAACCAATGCCTTGGTCACCTTCAGTGACTATATTTTTAATTTAACGATAAGTCCCACACGATTCACTGTTTCTTCGTGAACTGAAAATGTAACTATTACGATTTCTAAATATTTGATTCGTGATTTTTTACTAACCCAAAAGGCCACCATAGTGTTCTATGGAATACAGACCTCTCCCTTGACTCTCAATGACTACGTGTACCCTGAATGGGGTCTTGCCATTGGATGGTTGATAACGGCTGCTCCCCTGGCCTGTATACCTGGCTGGGCTATATTCTATGTAGGCAAAGTAACCGGGTTCCACAAGGTATGTACAGACGATGTTCGAAATAGAGAACGTCTCATTGTCTCTGACTGTTTGACTAATTTGTTGGTTCCTCCGTTCGTCCGACCCTCCGTCCGTCAAACCGGACCTTCGTTCCATGGCGTTCATTTGAACCTGCCCCTTTTACAAGTCCGCCAGAATCTAAATACATCCTATAATGTCCCCAAACAACATGGTGTCCAAATGTATTATACGGAATTAGTAGGCTGTACAGTTTCCCAAAAAAGAGCATGAGAGTTTTACCACATACTGTGTACTATCTCCATGCACTCAGACAGAGGGCGTAAATGTTTCACACATTCTTCATTCGTAGGCTTATTTTGAATAATGTTTGAAATATAGACATATCCACTGGATTTACTCGTAACTTTTGAAGGCCCATTCGTTGTTAAGGCTTTGACTCGAAAAAAGCTGTCGCCATGTTTTTGTTTTAAATCTAGTTTTTTTAAGGTCCCTTTGGCCCCTTTGCTCGCCTTTAACTTATAATAAACAAATAACATAATTCTCTATATTAATATATTTAGAGCTCAAAATACCAATACCGAGGGATGCGACACGCATAGGCTATAAGGCCTAACTGGTTGTTCTGGTTTATATACTCAATTCTTCAGTTTTCTGAGTCCCTTTTTAAGCGCCAATTCTGTTTTTATATACCTTGTGTCGTTATAGTTTCTATGGAGATTGACACGGCCGTTACCGGGATGGGGACCCCTGCTCAAGTCCAACCAAGATTCCTTCTACAAAAAGGGCATGGTTGATTTAATTTCTCGGAAACCAGGCTGTGATTATCTTAACCCACTTCCAGGAGACGAGGAACAGAACTTCAAAGAACTCAGTGACGTCATGTTAGAAGGACAAAATGGCGGCATAATACACACGGACACCCAAATAAACAATTGCTACGACAACGCTGCCTATTTGTTGGAGGGTGACGAAAAGCCTCCCAAATACAACGCACTCAAACCGTGAACATATTTTGTCAGATAGCTGTTTTAATATCCTGTAAAGTGACAAGAAAAATATTTAAGCGTTTATCCATCATCAGACGGAGTGTATGGGAATATCTTGGGGTCAACTTGTGAATAGTGGCCTATTTGATAAAACAGTTTTATAAACCGCTAAACTTACTTAGCGGATCAAAGTCACAATGTTTTAACGTCAGAGCTCAGTCCGCGTTCAGCTGTTTGACTCAATAGTTCCAGGCATTTGCCAACCCGTCGAACTTGCATTCTATGGTAAATGGAACTAAATTTGAATATTTGTCCATTTGTTCTCTCTCTATACTTTGAATACTTGGAAGGCCGTTTCTAGATTGATTGATTGATTGTTTGGTGTTTTACGCCGCGCTCAAGATTATTTCACTTATATGGCGGCATTGCCAGTTTTATTTTGGGAGGAAACCGGGTTCTTTGCCCCGAGGAAACCCACGACCTTCCGCTGGTAACTGGCAACCAACCCAGATAGGTCGTTCGATTGAAAACCCATTCAGAAAATTTCCAATGTTTGGACTGAGTGGGAATCGAACCCGCGACCCATTGGTGGAAGGCTGTTCGGATTCAGCGTCCATCGCTCTACCTACTGAGCTACGGACGCCCCCCGTTTCTAGAAGCTGTTCGTGAAAAACTGGACCAGAGTCAGACCTAACCGCCATTGAGGTTGGATTTAAGATGATGATTCTGTTAACTTTTCTTCATTCAACGATCTGCCTGTCTTTCCATACACTTTCGTCTACCTGGACGAAATGTTGTTTTTTTAATCTCTTGGAATCAGATTTTTATATTGTCCCATTGCTGTCATAATCCATTTCACATAGCCTATTTGACGAGAATAATAAATTCAATTTGTTTTCTGTATTCTTTCGTGGACGATTATGATTTTAAAACTACTTTACAGTTGATTTGTTTACTTTTAAATTGGCGTCCGCAAACAATTACCAACTTCCAGCGATGGTGGGTGATGGTGTCCATTTAGTGGCCACGAGAGTAAGAGATTTTGAAGGTCATCGCTAATCTAAATGATTGGCGTTGGAATGAGGAAAATCCATACAGTATATGGCCTATACGAACTCAAATAATGCTTAAAAAATAAACACGAATTAAATTAAATTAACCGGCACAAACGTTCATTAATTCTAAACCTAAGTTAGTTCAAAACTATACTTAACGGCACATTTTCCAAACACTAAACGGCTTCTGAATTGAACGCCTTGAGAAAAATAGCAGAGATAATTTCAAAATTCTGTTTCTACGGCAAAATAGCGACGTTTTGGCAGCTAATGCCACTTTAAACTGTCGACTTGTATAACGCTTTTCCAACAGCTCGAAATGTCGAAACGAAATCGAGGTTTAATCAAGCCACGACCTTTCGAGTTTCGCAATTTAAAAGTCGCCAGGTGGAAAGGTAGCAATTGAGATCACGACCTTTCGTTGAAGGTTTTGGCATCATTTTGTATGTTTAATGTGAAATAGAAAAAATTGATTTGTTTCGTATCGGCAATGTAAACTGAGTCGGGGCATGCACATAAGCGCCCTAGTGATTTAAACCGTGCGAATGATCTAACAGTAAAGTATAATTTCACGAAGTTTATCTCGGCAATTTAGACGCAGGATCTGGTCTGAGAGACAAATACAGCATGTTGATGAATTCAAACCCACAGAAAAAGGGCCCGAAAAGAGGGCTATACAATACTGAAGCTAACCGATGGCTGATCTTTGATTTTGTAATTGGGCATTGATTCTTCGTATGCTTTACTAGTTGAAGTTCTTCAAACTCTGTTGGCAAAAGATATTGATGATGGGTGGCAAACAGAGTTGAAGGACCGGCCATATTGGAAAACATGTAACTCCATTGTTCGCGGATTTTCTTTCAATTTCTCCCAACCGGCCCCAACTTTACACACATTCCGTTCGATCCTTTAGTTCGCCGTTCCACCAAAAAAAAAAAAAAAGATTTCAAACACTAACATTTGTGTTGCGTACATTTCCCAAGTTCAGTTTGACGGAATCGGGGAGGCGAGCGGGAGACTCGGGCCGTCCCTCGAAAAACGACGACGATGCAACATAAATGTGAGTGTTTGAACGTTTTTTTTTTGTGGAACGCCGAACTAAAAAATCGAACTGAATGTGTATTAAGTTTGGGTCGGTTGCGTTGCTTAAATTAGGAGAAAATCCTTCTCGATTCTCAGTTATATTTGTTTTCCAATATGTCCTTCAACTCTATTTGTCATCCATCATCAATATCTTTTGGAAACAGAGTTTGAAGAACTTCAACTAATGCTTTACCGGCCCATTTAGACATGTATAATGTGTCCATTTTCAGCATGTTGAGGGTTCGGTGTGGCTCAGTAGGTAGAGCGTTAGACACTAAATCCAAACAGCCTTCCAACAATGGGTCGCCGGTTCGAATCCCACTTAGTAAAAAAAAATTGGAACATTTTCTGACTGGGTTTTCACCCGAACGACCTATGTGGGATGGTTGCCAGTTACCACAGGAAGGTCGTGGGTTTCCTCCGGGCATAGGGACCGATTTCCTCCCAGAATAAAATTGGCAACGCCGCCATATAAGTGAAATAATCTTGAACGCGGCGTAAAACACCAAACAATCAATCAATCAATCACCATGTTGAATACTGCAAACATCGAACCAATTTTCGTGAAACAAATCGAATAAAGAGAACGGCCTACATATCGGATTATCAATTAAAGGCTAAATATTTCTTCCCTTTATGGAAAAAGTTTCATGCAAATGTGTAGCTAAGATGACACAATATGAGCAGCTTGTTTTCTGTATTAGCGAAATGTGGTTGGTTTTAAATATATCTATTTATTTTACGCCAGAATTTTTGTTTCAAATACACAAAGGGAAGTTACTCATGTACAACCAAGAACAGTAGTGGTAATTCAGAGTTGCTTCCCCTGGGCTTGAATGTTTCTGTTGGTCAGTCTGAAAATTCGCGGATTTGACATGGCGACAGATTATGGTAGCTGATTTGTGCCATTTCTTATTTTCGCTTGGTCAAATCAAGGCGACAATAAGAAAACGCGAAGTTTAAGAGATAAAATTTTGTGCTCTTAAGCGAAAACACAAAGGCGAAAACAAAAAATTGCGGGAATAAGAAATCAAGAATCCATTTGTACCACTGAAAAGTTTAAAGGGGCATGAGCTGCCAAAATTCGCAGTTTTTTCATAACTTCTGATCGTCACGACAGTAAGAGGCTTCGAAGGCCATCGGAAAACTAAATGATTGGCGTTGGAATGAGAAAAATCCATTAAGTATGTGGCTTGTATGAACCGAAAACGTGTTCAAAAGTAAACAAAATTTAAATAACCGGGACGACCATTCATTCATTCTAAGCCAAAGTTAGTTTAAAACAGTACTGTATCGTACATTTTCGAGACTAGAAGCATTACAGAGCTTCTGAATTCTACCTCTTGAGAAAAATAGCCAATAATTTCGGCATTCTGTTTAAACGTCAAAATATCAACATTTTGGCAGCTCATGCCCCTTTAACATAGTACATAAGTAGCGTAACTAGGAAAAACGTAAGACCCATATTTGACTCAGTATTTCGGCACTTTATTTCGCCATCATCAGGAGTGTAGAACATTGGTAAACAAGACATATATATGAAAAAAAATTCAAGTGTTTGGACAGGTCAGTTATTATAAGTACAGATAAGATAAGTTGATCAGATGTATGTACAGGTGGTAATAATATAAAGGAAATAAATTGTAATAACAGCTAGAAAACAAAAAACAGTGTGATTAATTGGCTAAATGTGATTAAATAAATAAGACAATTCAGCATGAAAATGTAAGAACTGAGGTGACCACTTATATAATCAAAAAAACAAGTCAATAACTATAGAGAAAACAAACAAACGTTCGTATTGTATGACTGGAGTGATTAATAGAGTGGCGGTTTAAATTGAACAAATAAACATAAATCAGAAGAAAAAAAATTAATATATAAAAATAAAGAGCAAGTTGGATTGAACAAATTAATACAGTTTCAAGTCTAAAGAAGGAAAGATGGTGACTTCTCTAAACAGATATAACTCTCTAGGAGCCTTAAAGGGAAAGACTAGACTAATCTAGAATCTAGACTAGTTTAGATGGAAAGAGTAGAGTACATTTAGTCCAAAGTAACTGTCCAATGTATGTTTTATGCCCTTGTATGTGAATAATTGAAATTTGAAGGTGGCGTTACAATAGAGAATAAGCTCCATAGGCCATTCACAAGGCCGCCACCATTTTTTCATTAGTTTTATCCAATTATTGTTGAATACAAATTTAAGTGCGTTATAGAGTAGTCATGTGATGCAATTTAGTCAATGGCTGGGGGCCGCTTGGCTAAGAAATGGCGTGCGGTTGCATACTGACCTATATATTCGGAGACAATCTTCCCACTTCAAGTTTGTCGCCATGTGTTTCGGACCTAAATCTACCATTACCATTATACATTAGAGAGCGGTAAAAATACGTCATTATTGATCTAAAAATAGCTATACCAACATTACGTCATCCTAAAACGGAAAAATGGCTACACAGATAAGCCACTGAAAGGACATACTTCTGTCTGTTTTTATTAGCTTGAGGGTCACTGGAGGTAATTGACGTGAAATGTTTTAAGTACTTTGAAGGTTGTTATCGACGATAATCCCTATGTTTTTCCCCCTCCTTTAAGAAATCCCTAAATATCTAGTTAAACGTGCAGACTGTCCAATACATACCACAAATTACCAGAAGTAACAGAGCTTGGCTCCAAATATATATTCCCCCAAACTAGCTTTTTAATTTTGAGGTTTTTCTCACTATTGACGAACTACCAATTTTTGAATTAATGTTAGATAAATCGAAATATTTTTCCCAACAAGTATAGAGTGGCGTTCAAATGATAACCTACAGGTATCCGGAATGGAGGACACTTCGCTGAAGCGGATAAAATAGTAAATATATTGATATACTTTTATTGAAGAAGCTTACCGTGTCACCTGTTTCAAACCTTTCGGTTCGCGTGTTCGTCAAACCGACTGTTCGTCATACTTGAGGGAATACTTGGTCCTTTGTGTAAGCTTTAGGTTGATTGATTGATGTTTTTGACCGAACTCGAGATTATTTCACTTACATGCCAGGTTTAGCGGGGGAGGAAATAGGGCTCATTGTCCTGAAGAAGCTCTCTACCTTCAGCGAGTACCTGGCAACTCTTACTCATACGGCGATCGAGTGAAAAATCCACTCAGATAATTTTCAATTGTTATTCAGTCTGAGTGTGATTCGAACCCGCTCCTTATCTATGGAAGGTCTGTGTGGGACTGAGTGACGATCACAATCACTATATATACATTCTGGGTTTCGATGGGACCAATCGTGTTTGGGTCTTTAAGGTTATATCTGGACTTCAGGACTAGGGCAACTTCTAATTTTTGATTGGTGGCTGAGATAGACCTTGTACGCCGTAACACAACATAGCGCAAAAATTTTCACTTGCCGGTATGGGTTACGAGATCACATGCAATATACCTTGAATATTTACTTGGAATTAAAAGACACATTAAACAAGTAACGAAAACGGAGAGTCAATTTCTCGAAATAGTCCCGTTTTAACGAAATCAGGCAAGATGGCGACGCTGCCGATTTGATTTACACTGAACTGGCCACTGTCATATGCTCCAGGGCTGTCTTCAATAGCTACCAGTGTCTGAAATGTTGAATGTGACGAACGACACCCCCAGTTAAGTGAATAAAAAAGCGGGTAAATCGGAGCAAACGTCTTCTGATATTCATGATGCATCGAATAATTAAAAGTCACATGTTTAGTTGACCTCTGGGGTGAACTCTCCAGGCAACAACGCCTGTGGATAAAAATGACCTTTTTTGGCGCTAGAGGTCACTATCTTTTCTTTTTCTTTCTTTTATTTATTCACCAGATCAAGTACATACAATAGTATACAGCAAAATTCAAATAATAAATGAAGGTAATTAAGTCGATATGAATAATCAGTTGTCTGGCGGGAATAAAACCCCCAAGGGGCTTGTTCTATCCCGATTAAAGTGATGTATGAAAACAAATAATAGTAAAGGGAAGGAAAATGATAATTGGATATTTTACAATAACGGAGAGAGATAGAAAATCATAGCTACATTTTATATAACAACAAAAAAATGGTGAAGAGAGAAAGAAAATCATAATTATGCATTACACAGCAAAAAAAGAAAAAACAAAAAAAAACATTGAAGCTGATTTTTAAATTTATTTTATACAATGTGTTTCATTTTTTTATTCCTGTTCTCTGTGATTAATCATTTTGTTCATGAAGTAGAAAGTCCTTAAGTTTATTTTTAAAAAGTGAAATACTGGTGATGTTTTTGATTTGGTTTGGCAAATTGTTCCACTCTCGTGGTCCAAACACTTTGATTGAATGGAAAGATAAGTTTGTCAGGTAGATTGGTCTGTATAGGTTATTATTACTGTTTCTAGTTTGGTAGACATTAACACTACATTGGGTTGCAAAAAAAGATCTGGACTTAATTTGGGAATAGCGTGACTTCTAGTTCTAGAAAGTGATGGGACTTCACGAAAACGAGACTCTCAATCAGAAGGTGGTGGAAAATAAGTCATAGCGACGATATTTTGACTGGCTTTTGCCCAGTTCGCACAAAACGGGGTCCACTGAGTTGTCTTGAACCATTTTGTGGTTGTTAGTGTTTCAGAGACCACATGGCCCGCAGTGCCTTTAGTAAATCCCAATAAACTACAGGACTGGGAATGTAGCTGTTATAGTAATAAATTTACATCAATATAGGCCCATTTAAATTCACGCATAATCACGCCAGACCAGAGTTAAGTGCAAAATATTTACTGATCAAATGTTCGTTAAAGGTTAAAACATACGGTTTATGGAGATCCGTGGTCACTGAGTCGTTATATTATATGGGATCTCAGTGACTCAGTCGGTTCGTCCGACATTAACTTCCCATCTCTGCAGCGCAGGATCGAATCCCACTCAGCCCACATTGAAAAAATTCTGAGTGGATTTTTCACTCGATCGCCACATGCGGAAGAGTTGCCAGGTACTGGTCAAAGGACGGGGGTTTCCTCCTGGAAAAGAGCCCCCCCCCCCCCCCCACCTCTTTTGATTTCGGCGTAAAACCTCAATCAATCAACCGTTTTGTTATTTATTCCAGAGCATTTGTTTTATTCAAATGTTTGATTTTCTACGAAACACACCAGGATATATCAGAAGCATTATCAGTCGACATTTTATCCACTGGCAGTCAATAAAACTATTTATTATATAACTGGAGTGAGTGTTTCAATTTCATTGGTCAATAGGCTGTCACATGACAGTTAATATTATCTTATATTACATGACTTGCTGGTTAATATAAGATTTGACGTCACATTCTCTTTGTGACGCAACATAATTTGTTTTTAGTGTAGCTTTATTACTATGACGTCATTCCGATGACATCAGATTTGAGCGTTTAAACGTAATCCACATGACGTAATTTAACCCATTGTATTTGTAATGCCTTTGTACTATGTTATGTAAATTATGTAAATATAACATCTGCCTAAAATTCTGTGAAGGTTTAGAATAAATATATACGCTAACTTGATATATAATAAAACAATTATTGACTCTCCTGCCAGTTAATATGATGGTTATAATGACCTGGAAAACTTATATTGACCTCTGCCTTCGGCATCGGTCAATATAAATTGTCCAGGTCATTATAACATCATATTTACTGGCATGAGAGTCAATAATTGTATATTATATCGCGTAGCCTAAGCTAAGTTTCTTTGTTGTCAACAGCCAACTGCAAAAACACAACAATGCAATTGTTGCGAATGAAATAATATCGTGTTTTTTTCAGTAAACAACAAGGTATCTATAATGGCTTTTGTTTAAATATATAGATATGTCTCAGAAAAAAAACTCGAGTAAAAGTACATATTATACTCTGAGAATCACACATAAAACAACAAACAGGGCAACAGCCGATCTCCATAAGCACTGAGCCGTATGTTTATCGGACAGCCGATCGGCGAAAGCATTGCATGGTTACGTCTCATTCACACCGCGGTTGAAACCTTTCCACCGCGGTGGGAATGTTTCCACCGCGGTGAAAAGGTTTCAACCGCGGTGAAAAGGTTTCAACCGCGGAGAAAAGGTTCTTACCGCGGAGGAAACTTTTCTCCGCGGTGTGAACATTTTCTCCGCGGTGGAAACATTCCCACCGCGGTTGAAACCTTTCCACCGCGGTGAAAACGTTTAAACCGCGGTGGAAAGGTTCCCACCGCGGTGATAAATCACAAATAATCTGAATTTCCACCGCGGTGAGAACCTTTCCACCGCGGTGGGAACCTTTCCACCGCGGTGGAAATGTTTCCCTTGTGATTTGACAGTTAACATCGTTTTTCGACTTTCTCTGCAAATCGTTTTACTTAAAGGTATGATTCTAATGATACACGCTTGATTTTCTTCGACATACAGAATCTTTCGTCTCAAAATCAAGTTTCCGCTTGTGCAAAATGTTGTTAAAGACTGAAAAACACCGGAAAAGTAAAAATTCCACCCATGGCACTAATAGGCCTCCGTACAAATCACAAGGGAAACATTTCCACCGCGGTGAGAATGTTTTCACCGCGGTGGAAATATTTACACCGCGGAGAAAAGTTTTCTCCGCGGTGTGAACCTTTTCTCCGCGGTGGAAACATTCCCACCGCGGTGGAAACATTCTCACCGCGGTGGAAATGTTTCCCTTGTGATTTGTACGGAGGCCTACGTTTCCACCGCGGAGAAAAGGTTTCCACCGCGGAGAAAAGGTTCTCACCGCGGTGGGAATGTTTCCACCGCGGAGAAAAGGTTTCCACCGCGGAGAAAAGGTTTCCACCGCGGAGAAAAGGTTTCCACCGCGGAGAAAACTTTTCTCCGCGGTGAGAACCTTTCCACCGCGGTGAAAACGTTTACACCGCGGTGGAAACGTTCCCACCGCGGTTGAAATTCAAATTATTTCCAGACATCATGTGATTTATCACCGCGGTGGGAATGTTTCCACCGCGGTGAGAATGTTTCCACCGCGGTGATAACGTTTCCACCGCGGTGGAAATGTTCACACCGCGGAGAAAAGTTTTCTCCGCGGTGGAAACTTTTTCTCCACGGTGAGAACCTTTTCTCCGCGGTGGAAACATTCTCACCGCGGTGAAAACATTCCCACCGCGGTGGAAAGGTTCCCACCGCGGTGGAAAGGTTCTCACCGCGGTGGAAATATTTACACCGCGGAGAAAAGTTTTCTCCGCGGTGTGAACCTTTTCTCCGCGGTGGAAACATTCCCACCGCGGTGGAAACATTCCCACCGCGGTGGAAACATTCTCACCGCGGTGGAAATGTTTCCGTTGTGATTTGACAGTTAACATGCGTTTTTCGACTTTCTCTGCAAATCGTTTTACTTAAAGGTATGATTCTTATGATACACGCTTGATTTTTTTGGACATGCAGAATCTCTCGTCTCAAAACCAAGTTTCTTTAATAAAAAAAAAAAAAAAAAAAAAGTTTCTGCTTGTGCAAAATGCTGTTAAAGACGGAAAAACACTGGAAAAGTCCAAATTCCACCCATGGCACTAATAGGCCTCTGTAAAAAAGTGTAGTCTGTATATTTTTTCAGGGCCCTTCCACTGGACCCTGTTTGCTCATTTTCGCTTGAACAGAAAAATAACTACCATTCATAAAAATGCTTGGAAAAGGCCCATATTTAGAGACAAAAGTTGTCTCCCCTGATTTATTAAATGTCATTTTTCTAAGTAAATATGATTATACATGTCAAACGGAATTCTAATTACATCTTATAACTATGTGAAGAATAGTTTGGGATAGGTTTTAGAAACAAACTATGGATGATTAAAATTGGCCCGACCTGCCTACTCGTAGGTTTATTTTGAATAATGTTTGAAATATCTAGACATATCCACTGAATTTACTCGTAACTTTTGAAGGCCCATTCCTTGTTACGGCTTTGACTCGAAAAGAGCTGTCGCCATGTTTGTTTTTAAATCTACAGTTTTCAAAGGTCCCTTTGGCCCCTTTGCTCCCCTTTAACTTATAATAAACAATTCACATAATTCTCTATACTAATAGGTTTACAGCTCAAAATACCAATACTGAGGGCTGTAATACGCGTAGGATAAAAGGCCTACCTGGTTTATATACTCCATTCTTCAGTTTTCTGAGTTCCTTTTTAAGCCCCAATTCTGTTTTTATATACCTTGTGTCGTTATAGTTTCTATGGAGATTGACACGACCGTTACCCGGATGGGGACCCCTGCTGAAGTCCAACCAAGATTTATTCTACAAAAAGGGCGTGGTTGACTTCATTTCTCGGAAACCAGGCTGTGATTATCTTAACCCACTTCCAGGAGACGAGGAACAGAACTTCAAAGAACTCAGTGACGTAATGTTAGAAGGACAAAATGGCGGCATAATACACACGGACACCCAAATAAACAATTGCTACGACAACGCTGCCTATTTGTTGGAGGGTGATGAAAAGCCCCCGAAATACAACGCACTCAAACCGTGAAAATATTTTGTCAGATATCTGAAGCAAGTAACAAGAAAAATATTTAAGCTATTTTCCACCACCAGACGGAGTGTATGGGAATATCTTGGGGTCGACTTGTGAATAGTGACCTATGTCATAAAACAGTTTTATAGACGGCTAATCTTACTCAGCGGATCTAAGTCACAATGTTTTAACGTTATAGCTCATTTCGCTTTCAGCTGTTTGAACCAATAGTTCCAGGCATTTGCCAACCCATCGAACTAGCATTTTATGGTAAATGACTGAACTAAATTAGAATTTGTGGCCATTTGTTCTCTTTTTATTTTGAATACTTGGAAGGCCGTTTCTTGAAGCTGTTTGTGAAAAACTGGACCAGAGTCAGGGGGGTATTTCATAAACAGGTTTAGAAGGCTAAACTGACCTAGCCGACTAGAATAGCACTGCTTTAACATTACTGCTTAGTCGACTGTAGGACTGTAGTCGGCTATATGTGGTTTATGAAATACCCCCCAGATCTAACCGCCATTGAGGTTGGTTTGGGGGTATTTCATAAACAGGTTTAGAAGGCTAAACTGACCTAGCCGACTAGAATAGCACTGCTTTAACATTACTGCTTAGTCGACTATAGGACTGTAGTCGGCTACATGTATATGTGGTTTATGAAATACCCCCCAGATCTAACCGCCATTGAGGTTGGTTTGGGGGTATTTCATAAACAGGTTTAGACGGCTAAACTGACCTAGCCGACTAGAATAGCACTGCTTTAACATTACTGCTTAGTCGACTATCTGACCGTAGTCGGCTATTTGCGGTCTATGAAATACCCCCAAGATGATGATTCTGTTAACTTTTCTTCATTTAACGATCTACCTGTCTTTCCATACACTTTCGTCTCCCTGAAATAAATGGGCTTTTTTTCAATCTCTTGGAATCAGAATTTATATTGTCCCATTACTGTCATAATCCATTTCACATAGCCTGTTTGACGAGAATAATAAATTAAATTTGTTTTCTGTATTCTTTTGTGGACGATTACGATTTTAAACTTCTTTACAGCTGGTTTGTTTACTTTTAAATTGGCGTCCGCAAACAATTACCAACTTCCAGCGATGGTGGGTGATGGTGTCCATTTAGTGGCCACGAGAGTAAGAGGTTTTGAAGGTCATCGCTAATCTAAATGATTGGCGTTGGAATGAGGAAAATCCATACAGTATATGACCTATACGAACTCAAATAATGCTTGAAAAAAAAAAACACGAATTAAATTAAATTAACCGGCACAAGCGTTCATTAATTCTAAACCTAAGTTAGTTCAAAACTATACTTAACGGCACATTTTCGAAACACTAAACGGGTCCTGAATTGAACGCCTTGAGAAAAATAGCAGAGATAATTTCAAGATTCTGTTTCTACGGCAAAATAGCGACGTTTTGGTGCCACTTTAAACTGTCGACTTGTATATAGCTTTTCCAACAGCTCGAAAAGTCGAAACGTCGCGGTTTAACCAAGCCACGACCTTTCGAGTTCCGCAATTTAAAAGTCGCTAGGTGGAAAGGTAGCAGTTGAGATCACGACCTTTCGACTGAAAGTTTTGGCATCATTTTGTATGTTTAATGTGAAATAGAAAAAAAAATGATTTGTTTTGTATCGGCAATGTAAACTGGACTGAATCATGCGCATAAGCGCCCTAGTGATTTAAACACTGTGAATGATCTAACAGTACAGTATAATTTAACGAAGTTTATCTCAGCAATTTAGACGCAGGATCTGGTTTGAGAGATATATACCTGCTGTCGATGAATTCAAAACCACAGACAAAAGGGTCCGAAAAGACGGGTAATACAATACTGAAGCTAACCTGTCGCTGATCTTCGCTGATTTTGTAATTGGGCATTGATTCTGCATATGCTTTACGTCCCCATTTAGACATGTATAATGTGTCCATTTTTTTCTTCTGTTTATGCTTCTTCGTAATACAAATCGAGCAATGAAAACGGGTCAATATATATCGGAGTTATCAATTAAAGGCTAAATATTTCTTCCCTTTATGGAAAAAGTTTCATGCAAATGTGTAGCTTAGATGACACAATATGAGCAGCTTGTTTTCTGTATTAGCGAAATGTGGTTGTTTTTAAATATATCTATATCAGAATTTTTGTTTCAAATACACAAAGGGAAGCTAATCATGTACAACCAAGAACAGCAGTGGTAATTCAGAGTTGCTTCCCCTGGGCCTGAATGTTTCTGTTGGTCAGTCTGAAAGTTCGCGGATTTTATATGGTGGCTGAATTAATGTTAGATAAAAACCAAATATTTTTCTCAACAAAAATAGAGTGACGTTCAAATGATAACCTACAGATATCCGGAATGGATGAGAGTTGGCTGAAGCGGATAAAATAGTAAATATATTGATGTACTTTTATTGAAGAAGCTTACCGTGTCACCTGTTTCAAGCCTTTCGGGTCGCGTGTTCGTCAAACCGACTGTTCGTCATACTTGAGGGAATACTTGGTCCTTTGTGTAAACTTTAGGTTGATTGATTGATGTTTTTCACCGAACTCGAGATTATTTCACTTACATGCCAGGTTTAGCGGGGGAGGAAACAGGGCTCATTGTCCTGAAGAAGCTCCCTACCTTCAGCGAGTACCTGGCAACTCTTACACATATGGCGATCGAGTGAAAAATCCACTCAGATAATTTTCAATTGTTATTCAGTCTGAGTGTGATTCGAACCCGCGCCGTATAGCTATGGAAGGTCTGTGTGGGACTGAGTGACGATCACTCTAACCCACTGAACCACCGATGCCCCCTTATGGCTTTAGGAGGCAGTTGAACCATCAAAAAACGCCATGTATAGCCAGCAGTATAGATACAGTCTCGGTTTCGATGGGGCCAATCGTATGTTTGGGCCTTAGAGGTTATATCTGGACTTTAGGACTAGGGTAACTTCTAATTTTAGATTGGTGGCTAAGATAGACCGTAACACAACATAGCGCATGAATTTTCACTTGCCGGTTTGGGTTACGTTTTTGAAAGGTATAAGAGAAGTATAACAATTCGGAGATCACACTATGCCTTGAATATTTACTTGGAATTAAAAGACACGTTAAGCAAGTAACGAAAACGGAGAGTCAATTTCTCGAAATAGTCCCATTTTGACGAAATCAGGCAAGATGGCGACGCTGCCGATTTGATTTACACTGAACTGGCCACTGTCGTATGCTCCAGGGCTGTCTTCAGTAGCTACCAGTGTCTGAAATGTTGAATGTGACGAACGACACCCCAAGTTAAGTGAATAAAAAAGCGGGTAAATCGGAGCAAACGTCTGACTGATATTCATGATGCATCGAATAATTAAAAGCCACATGTTTAGTTGACCTCTGGGGTGAACTCTCCAGCCCACAACGCCTGTGGATAAAAATGACCACTTTTGGCGCTAGAGGTCACTATCTGGACTTAATTTGAGAGTAGGATGACTTCTAGTTCTAAGTGTGACGGGACGTCACGAAAACGAGACTTTTTCAGATAATCAGAATAATTTATTTGGTGTTTTTCTACATTCTACATTAATTCATGGATTATTTTGAATTCAAACTACATTTGGGTTGAAAACCTGTCCCTTTGAGAAAAAAACCTGTCTTTATACCCCAAATATAAAAATTATCAGAAGGTGGTGAAAAAAGTCCTTAGCGACGATATTTTAACTGGCTTTGTATTTAACCAATTTGTGGTTGTTAGTGTTACAGAGACCACAGTGCCTGCAGTGCTTTCAGTAAACCCCAACAAAATACGGGACTGGGAGTGAGACTAGCTGTTATAGTAGTAAATTTACGCCAATATGCCCATTTAAATTCACGCATAATCACCCTAGACCAGAGCAAAACATTTACTGATCAAATGTTCGTTAAAGGTTAAAACATACGGTTTATGGAGATCCGTGGTCACTGAGTCGTTATATTATATGGGATCTCGGTGACTCAGTCGGTCAGTCCCACATAAACCGTCCATCTTTGCAGCGCTGGATCGAATCCCACTCAGCCCAAATTGAAAAATGTCTGAGTGGATTTTTCACTCGATCGCCGCATGTGGAACAGTTGCCAGGTACTCGTCGAAGGACAAGGGTCTCCTCCTGGAAAAGAGCTCGGTTTCCACCCACCCCCTCCCACTAAACCTTGCAACCCCGCCATATTTATGAAAAACTTTTTGGCGTAATACCTCAATCAATCAGCCGTTTTATTATTTATTCCAGAGCATGTGTTTTATTCAAATGTTTGATTTTCTACGAAACACACCAGGATATATCAGAAGCATTATCAGTCGACATTTTATCCACTGGCAGTCAATAAAACTATTTATATCGCGTAGCCTAAGCTAAGTTTCTTTGTTGTCAACAGCCAACTGCAAAAACACAACAAAGCAATTGTTGCGATTGAAATAATATCTTGTTTTTTAGTAAACAACAAGGTATCTATAATGGCTTTTGTTTAAATATATAGATATGTCTCAGAAAAAAAACTCGAGTAAAAGTACATATTTTACTCTGAGAATCACACATAAAACAACAAACAGGGCAACAGCCGATCTCCAGAAGCACTGAGCCTTATGCTAATCGGACAGCCGATCGGCGAAAGCATTGCATGGTTACGTCTCATTGGCTGCGTGGTTTGGATCTGGCGCTCTAAAAAGCACAGCCATTGATTCCAGATGGACACGCGCGTAACGTCCGCCATATTGGATAAAAATCTTCTAATGATCTCGTTGTAGTGGCGGCGTGAGTGGAATGAGTGGAAGTATACCATAAACACTGATTTTTTGTCATGTGGTTTCATCCAAATTAACTCCAAATGCGCTTATTTAGAGCAGATATGCGGTTTGTACGCAACGCCCAACTAAGTGGATTGCAGTGCTCTACAAATGGGATGAGAAAGGGCGATATACGAGATTTCAGCAGCCAACAAAACGGAATGCGCTTGGAAGGAGCGACAACCGGGATTCCATCGCCCAACGAAGCGGATTGTACAACTGGGATGGAAGGGGGTGATATGCGGGGTTTCAACGCCCAACTAAGCGGACTGCAATGCCCTACAACTGGTATGGGAGGGGGCGATTTGGGGGATTTCAGCGCTCAACGAAGCGGATTTCAGCGCCCTACAACTGGGATGGCAGGGGGCTATATGGCGGATTTCTGCAGCCAACAAAACGGAATGCAGCGCCCTACACCTGGGGTCGGAGGGGGCGACAATCGGGATTCCATCGCCCAACGAAGCGGATTGCAGTGCCCTACAACGGATTGGAGGGGGGGGGGGGCGACAAGCTGGTTTTCAGCGCCCAACGAAGAGGATAACAACGCCCTACAACTGGGATGGGAGGGGGTGATATGCGGGATTTCAGCGGCCAACAAAGCAGATTGCATGCAGCGCCCTACAATTGGGATTGGAGGGGGCGTTTTTCGGGATTTCCGCCCCAAAAAAGCGCAATGCGGCGCCCTACAGCTGGGATCGTAGGGGGCGACAACCGGGATTCTAGTGCCCAACGAAGGAGGCGATATGTTGGATCTCAGCGGCCAACCAGGCGGAATGCAGCGCCCTACAACTGGGATCCGAAGCCGTGACAATCAGTACTGCAGCGCCCAACGAACCGAATTGCAGTGCTCTACTACTGGGATAGTAGGGGGCGATATGCGGGATTTCAGCGGCAATCAAAGCGGAATGCAGCGCCCTAGGGGCAATATGCGGGTATTCAGCGGCCAACGAAGTGGATTGCAGCGCCCTACAACTGGGATTAGAAGGGCGACAACCGGGATTGCAGCGCTCAACGAAGCGGATTGCAGTGCCGTACAACTGGGGTAGAGGGAGCAATATGCGGGATTTCAGCCGCCAACAAAGCGGAATGCAGCTCCCTACAACTGGGATGGGAGGAGGCGACAACCGGGATTCCATCGCCCAACGAAGCGGATTGTACAACTGGGATGGAAGGGGGTGATATGCGGGGTTTCAGCGGTCAACAAAGCGGAATGCAGCGCCCCATAACTTGGATGGGAGGAGGCGACAACCGGGATTCCATCGCCAATTAGGGCCTTAAAGAAGAGGATTGCTGCTGTCTTCAACTGGGATGTGAGGGGGCGATATGCGGGATTTCAGTCGCCAACAAAGCGGAATGCTGCGCGCCCGACAACTGGGATGGGAGGCACCAACAATTGCGTTTTTTAATTTAAGAGATTTCCTGGGGCTATACGGCCCTCGGTTTTGCTGAAATACCCCCCCCCCCCCCCCTCCCTTGCCCCCAATATCAAAACAGTTCCGCCGCTCCAGATATGTATCTAGACGGTCATCATAGTAAAATTTCCCATTTTTGAAGCCTCTTTAGTCGGCTCCAAGGCCATAAATATTTTATTTATTTTATTGATAAGGAAGCCAAAGTAGGGCTTAAGAATATCCGATTTGAAACGCTGAATTCTGTTCGGGGCCTAGGCCTTTATTCTCGTAGACTTATTTTCCTTTTCTATACGCTGTACACAGAAAAACTTTTCTAAAAAATAAAAAAATATACCTGGTATTAGGCTATAACCCTATAATATTGTAGCCTACCCTATATCTATTGACTTCTTTTTTAGCTATAAGTCAAAAGACTTGCCACACTTTATTTAACCTTTGCCATTGATCGATACTGCCGGTGTGAGGGAAAGTTCGTCCGAAAGTAGGCCTTAAGCCATGTACAACTATAACTCACCCACATATAGTTGACATTATGACCCAATATTGACGCCCAGGAATTTGTGTGGCCTATATATTTCATTTGGGAAGCATAGGCCCTACCTTAAATTTCGTAAAAACCAGTTAGATCCCAACCCACTTAATAGAGTGATATACACGTATAATTTGAGTTGAGTTTCATTTGATGGAGAATTATTAACCTACAGTTAGATTAAAGTTGGATATAGCAATAGCAATTCACGCACAGCACACATGATTTTTACATTGTTTCTATAGGATTATTTTGAACTTGATCGAGTTCTCTCCCTTTGTTCTGCTCGTCTGCGCTTCTGGGTTAGTAAGGACAGCAGTAGTCTGAGGTCTTCAAAATTGTGTCACTCTTCCACAGCTGTGCACCTCCCCGCGTTTATTACTGTAAAGGATAATAGCTGGTCTAAAATATTCTCAAAGAATTCTGAAGACTCAAGTATTTGTTTGATTATATATTTATATGCTTATTGATATCAAACGTTTTATTGACGAATGATCCCAGGCAGCGAATCTCGGATGTATTTATTAAAGTCCAGGCGGTTTCCTCAAACCTAGAATAGAGATGACTGACCTACCTTTGTGGGCGGGTGAACGACCGACGGTGAGTGACCTAGATTTCAGTAAGGAGTACTTTATATATATACTATGTAAGAGGGTCCACACAGCCTACCCCATCATGTATTCTTTATTAATTCTTTCCAATCGATTAAAATAAATAAGACATACTATCCAACATCACCTAAAAATCCTTGTTATTAATTTTCGAGCATAGAAGAAAGGATATATCTTTATAAAAAAGACATTTGAACATGGTGTTGTACGGCAATCGTGAGCCCCACGCGACGGCCTCTGACGATTCCCGTCTCGGTGAATATTATTTTGTGTTGTGAATATAAAGGTATGATTTTGTAAGGACATTAACTAGCGAATTACCTGTTGATTTCTGTCAATACTTCATCTCACTCCAAAACGACTTTCTGTTTAACATTTGAGTCTTGTGCCACGACGTAAAGGTATTGAATTTACACGTGGTCCAGATTTATTATACCTAACTGCGTGTCATTTATTATGTCTGATTCACTTTTTTAGCAATTTACCTGAAATCACTTTGGAACCAACTCGTAAAACAAAAGGTAAGATTATTTTTTATTCAATTCGGCATTTGACAAAAATACTTGTCTGAACTTTCATGACTGTCGGTTTATTGATTTTCTTAACAAATGAAATATCTTAATTGCTATTTTTCGTTGACACTCGTTGGACACCCGGAATCCCATGTTGCGTTTGGGCAAAAATCATGCGAATGATTCCGAAATTTTCTAAAGTTTTATTCAGACCTGTATTACATAAACCTAGTCTATATACATGCCCATGCCTAAGCAATTAACTGAGTTTGTCCTATAAGCATTAATGTCCTTTGAATATATAACAGTTTTAACACGATATCGCAGTCAAAATTAAGAATCAAAAGACAACATTTTTGTCACTAATGCTTAATTCTAGATGTATATTCTCGAAGAAAGAATGTTGTGAAACTAGCATGAGCTGCCAAATATACGGAAAAATTCGTCGAAACATAACCAGACCTAGCTAATCGTTGGTTATTTAAAAAAAAAAATTAAATCCGTAAATACTTATCTTTGAGGTGCGCTAAGTTTACCCGGTAATCAAATGGTATAGTTGTTTTTACTTATACTTATCGGCACACAGGTACTTATCTTTGTGATGCACGAGATTTCCTGGGCCTAAACGGCTGAAATACCCCCCCCCCCCCCCTCCCTCCCTCCCTTTCCCCCCCAATATCCAAACAGTTTCGCCGGTCCTGGTACGATGTACATCTAGACGGCCATTTTTAGGCCTCGATCTTTTGTCGGCTCAAAATCCATCGAAAAGGAGGCCAAAATAAGGTTTAAGAATAACCGATTTGAAACGCTGAATTACGTTCGAGGCCTAGGTATTTATTCTAGAAGAAAGAAGGTTCTGAAACTGACATAAACCGACCAAATATACGGAAAAATTCGTCGAAACATAATCAGGACTAGCTAATCGTTGGTTATTATTTTCAACAATAAACATCCGTAAATACAAAATGTTTGAGATGCACGAGATTTCCTGGGCCTAAACCGCTGAAATGCCCCCCACCCCCCCTCCCTTTCTCCCCCAATATCAAAACAGTTTCGCCGGTCCTGGTAGGATATACATCTAGACGGCCATTTTTAGGCCTCTTTCGTCGGCTTAAAAGCCAAAGATATTTTATCGAAAAGGAGGCCAAAATAAGGTTTAAGAATAACCGATTTGAAACGCTGAATTACGTTCGAGGCCAAGGTATTTATTCTAGAAGAAAGAAGGTTCTGAAACTGACATGAGCTGCCAAATATACGTCGAAACATAATCAGGACTAGCTAATCGTTGGTTATTTTTATCAAAAAATACTTATCTTTGAGATGCACGTTAAATTATCAACTAGTAGTTTTTTTTTTCTTTTAGGCACACAGCATCTGTTCACCTTTTTTCCTCAACGTCGATCCTTCAGTTTTTTTTTGCAAGAGACTTAAAACGTTGAAGTTTTCTTGACAATCAAAATTTAAGAAAAAAGAAATCTATTTTTGGCAGCTCGTGTCACCTTTAAACTAAAGAACCCTCATGAGGTTTCTGCTGAAAAAAAAATCTAAAAACGAACTTTAGGAATTTTCGTGCTGAACATTTGAAGGGAAATGTTACACACATGTTTTAGACAAGAATATTTTCCCTGTGCCAGTGTGTTTTAATGTTCATAGATATACAAGTATAGGCCTAATCTATAGCCTTGTTGGGCATTAATATACATTAAAATGGTATCAAATAATCCAAAAAACTTGTCATATATTTATGGACACTACCAACTTGTCATATATGTGGCTTCGGCGCGTTAGAACCCGAGGACAGAAAGCGAGATTAGACGCAGAAATTGCCTTTCTGAAATTCGGTATTAATCCGGCATCCCTGTAAGAGTCTTTTTTTTTTTTAAATAAATAAAATATTATAACTTCTAGTATACAAAGATAACATTGAGACAATATTTATCGCCTATCATAGATGGAATTTTCTTGGTATATAACAAAATAAAAAAGAGGAAACTTGAAAAGCTGCCTTGGACGATATTCGACGGATATATGCCGGATTACATATAGTCTATTTCATTAGAACAAGGAATATCTATATCGCGTACGTTGACAAAATTCGGCCTTTTTTCATCAATTCCGAACTTCAAGTAAAAAGTTGAGTTCATTGAAAAACTAAAGAATTTGACGTTGAAATTAATTAATTTCGTTTCAACGAATTTTTTCCTTAACTTGGCAGCCATTTTAATGGATCAGAAGATTTATATGTCTTAATTATATCTGACATAAGTTTAGAAAAATTTTTAAACAAGTTTTTTCCAGTTCATTTTAGGCCGACGAAGTTCGGGTAGTTTTCAGAAAATATTCTTTCCTTACATTTTGTCATTGTGTAAAAAATGTCTATACAAGACCTCGTAGGATTAATTGGTCGTTTT